>CM060105.1:32546457-33068686 GCA_030522415.1 Channallabes apus | reverse complement strand
AGCAGTTGTGGAACATGGATAGATGTAGATAGGTGTGGATGTCTAAGCAGAATGGTTCTAAAGAAAACAAGTGCAATAACGAGTGCAATAACCCATGTACTGTATGCCAAAGCTTCAGAACTTCAGTACATCAGAACTCGTGCTATACCCTGGCTCTGTGATTTACGGTCTTACACCGTACGTAAGATAATTTCATCAACAGCTTCTCCAAAGCCATGTTTGAAGCAAACACACACTTACGAGAGTTTAGGTTCCTGTTTTTGCTAAAGATTATAACCATAAAAGGGGAGAACCACAAAAATAGCAAGCAGCTATAGACTGATAGATATTATTGATTTCCCTGACCCAGACAACTCATAGATTCTTTAGTGCTGTGGGTAACCACGAACAAGACATTTCGCAGACTATACAGAGTGCTATCTACATCACTGGCTTTCTGTCTGCGCTCTTTGATCATAAAATATCATTCTCTCTGCAGGGGTCACTCCAGCTCGAGGATGAGGCGGCAGCTCTCGATTACCCGCTGCAAACACCTTAAAAAGCTTCTTTAGATTTTTTGTTTCCCTCTTATCTGCCATTCCATTCAGCAAAAATCTCAGCAAGGTTGTCCAGCTTGTGTCAAAAATTGGCTCAAGTTCAGTGAGCTGGGATATACTGCATGACAACTCATACAGTAAGACATCAGCCTGATCCACAACATCTCTGCTAATATTATCCACTTCTACAGTTGATGCTAGTGCCTATAGTTCCATGCTCCTGGGGGAGGAACATAATGAGTGCTGACACGGTGTGATGAAGCAGAGTTACAAAAAAACACTTTAAAGATTAATATTTTCTGACAATAGTGCATCATAAAGTGTTGTGTTCCTCTTATACAACAGCCATTTGCTATCAAATTTCACTACCCTCTGTTTCTTTCTCTTTTAAAAGAAAATACATCAAAGCTTCTCATGTTACACGGCACTGACACTGGAGACTCCTTCCATAACATTGCAAATCTTTCATAACACTGTTACTGTATTAGTGTTTTTTTTTTTGTTTTTGTTGTTTTGGTTTTGTCTGGCTTTCTCCACAAGCTCCTCCCAAACTTCTCCAGTTCTCAAAACAACAAATAAACATTCTGTACTTTTGATGACTGGAGAAGTTTGGGAAGCGCTTGTGGAGAAAACTAGATGAAATACATGTGCGTATCCGCCTATGTTTTATGCTCAGGGAGCAGAATGAAGGGTGTTAGGTTTCCTCTGAATCAGCCGACATTTCCACTGCACGGCAACCATGAACATGCAGTTGCCATGGAAACCATGAGCACTGAAGCGTCACGAATGAGGAGACAAAGATGAAAAGGAGGCGAGGAGGTTGGTGATGGGCTGTATGTGAGTGTGTGTGTGTGTGTGTGTGAGAGAGAGAGAGAGAGAGAGAGAGAGAGAGAGAGAGAGATGGGTAGAAAAAAAGAGGAAATGGGAAGGGTGAGAGAGGCCGTGGGAAAATGCTACGTAATAATGCTGGGAGGGGGGTTAAATAAACGAAAATGTGATTTTTATTAAATTTTTTTTAGAAGAGGGGGTAAGAACATGATGGATGGATGGATGGATAGATAGATAGATAGATAGATAGATAGATAGATAGATAGATAGATAGATAGATAGATAGATAGATACTTTCAGCTTTATTTCTTAATGTTGCACTTCCTGTCTGTTCTTCATTGTCTCTTTCTAATCATCCTTTCTGCATCTGTGTATTCGGTCAGCATGACTTTCATCTCTAACTGAGAAAAAGAGAGAGAGTGTGTGTGTGTGTGTGTGTGTGTGAGAGAGAGAGAGAGAGTCCGTGTGCGTGCACTCACTAATGCTGTGTCATTTGTACCTGTACATGTTGCCTCAGAAGGATCTGCCCCCACACTACACACACACTACACACACAAACTGCTGCTGGCATAGAAACATAGAAAGCACTGTGTGTGTGTGTGTGTGTGTGTGTGTGTGTGTGTGTACGGACGCGTGCCAATATCGTCTAAACCAGCGCAATACAGACTTCCCAATCCTCATTCATTCTGTTTTTTTTTTCACTTCCTGCCCTCCAGTGTGTGATTTTGTCGTGTGACAGACTGGCACCCCATACAGACTGTACCTCGCCTCGTGCCCGGGTATAAGCTCCAGTGCTCCCGTAACCCTGTACAGGATTAACAGTGTAGAGACTGAGTGAGTGAGTGATTACTAAAGCATATAGTTTGGAGATGGAAATGTACATAAAAATAAATTCACATGAGGTTTATAGACAGGTGGCACAGTGGCATAGTGTTTATTGTGTGTGTGTGTGTGTGTGTGCCTTATACACTGTAAAAAATAAATCCTGAAAATAGTTGTTGGAACAAAGAAATATATGTTGGGCTAATATAATGCTGGTGTCAAAAAAGAAAAATATGTTTTCTCAATGATTGTATAAATTTCATTACTCAACTACGAAAGTTTCATCGAGGCAACGAATCAAACTGTGTTCATGAAACATTTAACTGCACACAAACAATTTTATGTTATTAGCAATTTTAGCTTTATAACATATATATTATCCAGCAGCAAGCTTTAGAACATTATATTTTCGAGTGTTTATGTATATAATTTGGAGTGTTACAGTAGTTATCTGACAATGCACTCGTTTCAGCTCCTAACGCATTTTTTTTTTCAGATGGTATGTACATTGACATTAATGTTAATCTATGAAACCGCTAAAGTTTAATTACGTTACATACATTTTATTCATTTTAATGACTGATAATTTCAAAGGCTATTTGAAAAAGACAGCGCGTTAGTGCTCCACTGAGGGAGCTTAATGTTCTCACTTGGAGCTTGGCAAAATTATTTCACAACATTTTTTTTTTTAATATATCTTAAACCATTTCTGAGTTAAAGCAAATATTTTATTTTCAAATAAGCCACTGCACGTTTTTACTGAGAAATATCAGTATGTTTTGTTCCTCAAAGCAGAAGTCTATTTATCCAGTATACTGTTTTGACTGAGTGTGATATTAGTAAGCTTTGTAACATGAATGTTAAGGGCACAGTTTCATTCTTGCATTTTGGAATGTTATTTGCATATTTTGTTATAACAATGCAGCAGTTGTTTATTTGTTGAAAGAGTAGCTGGATTGCACTTAATCAATGTTGATAGTCTTTAACAGGTGTTTAAAGTTTACATTAAAAAAATATTCAAATTTAGAAGAATGTGTCATGTTATTTAAAATGTGGCCACAGTGAATAACCTACTCAAGTAAACTTTAAGATGTTAATTTTATAATTATGCAAGCATAATTTCCAATTCAAAATATACCTTTCAGTCAACTTGGAACATTTAATTGACACAACATTATATTTCAATTTGAGACTGCTTGTTGGCCTAACTAGGCATGTTTATTCAGCATAGAACATTTAGTTGACAGAATGTTTTATTTCAATTTGTGTGTACATTTAGAGGTAATCAGCACAGCAAAAACAAAATAGTTTACACAACTTAAATTGAGCCAACTAAAAATTTTAGATGCAACAGGTCACTAGAAATTTTTTAGTTGGAGTAGCAAGAATTTTTTTACAGTGTAGTGTGTGTGTGCCCTGTGATGGATTGGCCCCCCTTACAGATTGTACCCCGTCTCGTGCACTAAGTCTCCTGTGATATGATCCAGGTCTAGCGGTATAGAAGATGAGTGAGTGAGAGAAGAGTGAGTGAGGTTTATAGACTCTGTGGTGGAAATTCTGAAACCAATATAAAGACAAGTAATCCATACACTGGGTAAGAGCAAAGTAACAAAGGTTTTATTTTAAACTTCTGCAGAAGGACCAGTCTCATACAGCAAACAGTTGCAGCATAGAGAAAGGTGATCTCTTTCTCCAGCTGACCTATTTTATACACAAACATCTCTGCTAACATAATCAACGCCCCGTACATGAGGTTCCTGCATTCAAACTCATGACTCTTTATCTGCCCCAGACTAGATGTTCATACCTTATCATTTATTCAGGGACAACTACAATCAGGTTGTTTCTATTCTGTTCTCGGCCTTGTGTCTCTAAGCTTCGACAACTAAGTTCAAACTTCTAAGGCCTACGTTACACACTTACTACAAGAATCAAATAGAATTAATACATATAATTAAAATATGATTTTTCCATTACAATTTCCCCCTTTTGTCATTCTATGACAACCTAAATATTTTAATCCTACAATTCAAAACAATACTAATAAGCTATGCATTAGGTAAATTTCATCAGGTATTGTCTCTCCAACCTGGGTTTTTAACAACATCACCACTAGCACTCTAATGCACACAGAGGACACTACAGCTGTCTTTATGGGGATAGACCCCTGACACAAAAGCATTAAAAAATTTGCAACCTACATAAATATACATGCTTGACATTTCTCTAAAGATTTACATTATGTCTTCTTCCATATCATGATCTAAACATTCAAAATGATAGTCACCGGAATTTTGAACTCTGTCAGAAGTCGGGTCGTCCCAGTCCGTTTTCCGTTTTATGTTGTCAGTCTGTCTTAACATTTAATAATTTACTGTGTTCAGAACTAGTCCCTGTATACATCTGCAAATACAGGGTGTTATACAGAGGCCTAACAAGATTATAATCCCAATTGGTAAAACACTATATACCAGCCAATAACCCCAGCCTCCCCATAATTGCGTTAACCACGAGATCCAAGACTCTACTTGGGGAGGTGGTTGCAAAGCCTTCTTCATGTATTTTATGATGTTGCTGATATTCTGATGATCATCATTGAAAGGCGTGAAAGGCCTTTACGGTGTCATTTTTTAGTATTAGTAACATGTATGCTAAACCATTTACCTTGTTTAGGGCTACAGCTGTTCCTCCGCCGAGGAAGAGTGACCAGCCTACATTTGCTCCTGGGCTAGTCCATGGGTTTCCTAAAGTGTAGCCATGAAATTTAATAGGGACATCTCTTTTTCTTCTATTCTCTGACATCTGTGGCCCCCACGGATTTTCTGTGTGTACTGACACACTAGGAGTTACATATGCAGGATAACATGAGCCTGTCCAATTGAAATTTCTTAACAGGCAATGGGGAGCAATAGCTCCCTGGGGCATCAAAACATAGGTTATTGGAATAATTACACCCAGGGACTGCTGGGTTTGGCCTCCCTGCTTGTTTGTAGTATTCAGATATCTGTAAGATGGCCATGGTGGTTATCGGTATAATACAAGACGTGTTGTCTGCATTTGCTTCTGCTGCTGTGACATTATTTAGGGGCAGTGCTACCCAGCCCGAGGACATGACATGGCATACACAACACAAGAGGTTGTGTATGTCTGTTATATTATCAGCAATGTCTAATGATAGGGCACATTCCCAATTTCCCTGCACATCTATTGAGATTAGTGTTATGCCTTTTTATCATGCTGTCTCTTCTCTTTATTCTAGTTAAATGCATGTGGCTTGAGTTTGTTAAATAGACTTTACCATCGCCGTTTCTCTCTGAATTCTCAATAAGTAGGCACGCCAGGGTAACCATAACTATTATTATTCCTAAAGTTACCCAAATTGCTTTGGGGTGTTTTCTCATTTGTAAGCAAGGGTCCAGTCCAGCTAATTCAATGTCTGTAGGGTGAATAATCTCAGTCACTAATATTCTCCGTCCTCTAAAACAGTCTTCTATCCTGTCAGTAGTTACAACACTTACTTTTAACTCTAATTACTTTTATACTGTATGTCACCAATGTTACTCAGTGCTACTGCTACTTTGACACCTTACAATTTCTTCATGTGTTGTCCTCAAATGTAGTGTACTTATTGTTGTGATGAATTTGATTGGAGAGTCGTGGTTCTGCGTTGTTTCTGTCACTCTAGTTGGTTCTTCTGACCCATGCACTTTGCATGCAGGTGAGGGTCTGTTGGGGTTCACAGGAGAGGTTACTAGCACGTCACTGCTCACCCTTGTTGACCTCTGTGTTGTTTTCTCTTCGGTTCTGGAACATGTTTGGGGTAGCTGGCGTGTACCCCCATCTCTGTTTCCACTACTTTGGCTTCTTTTTGTGGTGTTAGGAGCACTGTCAGTGGGCCTGTATTAAAAATAAATCCTCAAAGAGTTTTGCACAATAACATAACATTTCATCTTCACAATGTCCTTTTACTTTTTGTGTGCTCTGGCTTCATCTTAATTCCTTTATCTACAGTACAGTATGTTATTAGTAACACAAATGCATATACTATCACTTATTCCCCCTTTTGACACATGGTCCTTACACGTGTGTCAACTTAGCATAGAAAGAAATAGCTTTATAGGTAGACATGGCTTGTGATTGGGGTCGTACCAAACCCCTTCTGTCAAAACACATCCCGCTTTTCTCCAGAGTGTTTCCTCTCCTGGAGTGACTGTAGCTCTGAAGCTCTTCAAGGTTAGCTGTGGGGGTAAGAGCATTAGACACACACATGTTATGGTTATAGGAAAGGGGAAGTTTGGCCACGGCCTTCGCTGCTGCATCTGCTTTTCTGAAATAGAATAAAATTTGTTAGTTTGAGCATTACATTTACACTATTTAAATTTCATGTGCTATAACTATGACAAACTCCTGTTAGCACCTATTTCTCTATCACAAAATATTGTTCCATCCACGTTCATTTTATATCCGGATTCTGTAGTGGCGCTTACTGTGGATCAATCCTAGTGGAACAAAGTTGTTTAACAGTGAAAGAAAGGAGTTAGAGGGTTAGAACTATACATCTTTCCACATTGATATTTATAATTTAGTATTGTACTTTAACCACTCTGTTGCAAATAAGTGTGATTCTTCTCTGTATAAAAGATACTGAAACTTCATGAACTAGAAATGTCAAATTACTGTAGCCCACTATATATATCTTTATTCTATACCTGCCTTCTCAGCTTCTTGTACTGGACATAAACACATGGGTGATGCTGCTGCTACAGGATCTGATTTGGCTGAGAAGTGAGATAAAGATCTCATTGTTTTTCTCTCTTTCTCTCTGTTTTTTTTTCTGCAGCCAGTCTGAAATCATGCAACAATTCTTTTCATCAACAGTTTTTGTAAAAGGCCTTTTATAATTTGAAATGTCCAATAATTTGATTCAATTAAAGATTGTTCTTGCTTCCGGAGTTCAGCTAAGTGCACTGTGGGCCAGTAGACCCTTCCCATGAGTGTGTAGCTCACTGGGGCCTCGAGGATTGTATAGATTAAATTACCTTTTCTGCAATAAAACACTTTTACTTTTTACATTTCTACTTTAGCGTCAATTTTCTTATTTGTTTTAGAATATTTTGGACTACTACTGTACTTGGATCCAAAGTTTTATCTTGTCCCAAAGCAATTTGACCTAAGATATGACTTGTATGTGCGAATTGTAGATTTTATATGGTTTGCTTTATGACCTTGTTCTGCTGGACAATAAGAAGTTGCTGATGTTTACCACGACAACAGCTTTAAAATAAAGAATTAAACACTGGAATTATTTCAGTTAAAGACTCGGGTAGATACAGTATGAAGTTTGTAGGGCCTAAATTTTACTTTGGGGTGATCACCGCCAGTTCACTTCCCTTAATTAAACCTACATCGTGCTTGCCATTAGCCCATACATTTTAGTGAGTAATTATAAACATAAATTCTTTTTAAAAAAGAAAAGAAAAAGCTCTGCATACTGATAACTTAATTTTTTCTGCCTGGCCAGGTCTTGTGACTGTAGGTACTGTAATATATACAGTTCTTTTATACTTTAACACATGATTTTTCAGCATTGCATCAGCATTTGTTTCTCTGTGGCTGTAATGTAATGTCAGATAAGATGTTCATTCTCAATCACTCTCATTCATACCACATGTCACTCAAACGCCCAATATTTATTTATTTTATTTTTTCTCCCTCATCCTTATTACTTTTATCCAATAACACATTAGGGGTGTCCCTACTGTGATTAAGGGACATTACTGTGACACTTTACTGTGCTACATTTTCTCATGTGCACACTCCTTATCTCTACATTAACTACACATCTGAGCTTATCTTTAAAAAAAATGAGATATGTGACATATCTAATATCATAATGTGTTTACTGGTATATATTTGTCTATCACCGTAGCATTTACTGAACTCACAGTTGAAGTGCAGAGCTTCCATTCATACACATACAACAGGGGCAACGGATCACATTTCACAAGAGTGAAATCCTCAGGCTCAATACTGGTTTAGTCTCAAGAGATTTATACCTAATTTACATATGAAATCTTCACCCCAATAGATTTACTGGGCAGCAATAACAGCAAAAAATCTAAATTTATCATCATGTACACCTGGAAAAAGCCACACGCTTGGCTTTATGAGGCTCTTTTCAGCTGCATGTCCTGAAGTGCCCACAGAGTTCAGGAATCTGCCACTCTGTTTCACTAAACTGTCAAATTCACACACTTTAATGACTGAATGACCTGCATGGAATGTAGCAAAATGAATTTTGTTTGTCATGGAGCTGCAATTCCATTGTTGGCATTTTACTGATACTGTATACTTCAAGATCATACGTAGCATGCGTGGATGTTTCTAAGATACAAACGTGAATTGAATCATTGAAAAAGATAGCAAGCTTTTCTTCATTGCGATCAGAGCAAGAAGTGTTAGTAGGAAAAATAATTATTTTTGACTCACCCTCTCCTTCGGGTCTGCTCCCCACGCCCCCGGCCTTTTTCTGTCAATTTCCACCCTGATCCTCACCTCTCCTAATCCATTCCTCTCCTCTGCTCCTTCTCGGACAGTCTCTAATCCAATGGTCTTCACTTCTGCATGCATAACAGCCATTTGTTCTCCCACGTCCACGTCCACGGCCTCCTCGTCCTCTTCCACGTCTCCTGTACTGTACATCCGCAGTTTGTCTTACCATCTGCAACACTGCCAGCTGTGCATTGTGACTCTGGTCTTCTCTCTTCCTGTTGCGCTTATCTTGTTCTTGTGATACCAGCTTTTCCGCGCGTATTGCATGTTGTTCAATGAGAAAGTTTTCCAGTGTCCCATCCAACGCATGTGTTTTTCACCTTCTGAGCAATGTCCTCCTGTAATCCATTTATGAAACTGTTCCTCAAATGTGCTTCATACGGTGAAATTGCTGCCACAGACATGTCTGCAGGCCTCTCCAACCCGCTGTTTGCATCATGTACCTCAGTGAGGCGGGTGAGATAGTGTGACACGCTCTCTCCTGGTTGTTGTTTGCACATTGATATTTTAGTCATATCCATTTTTGCTGGGAACGCTTCTTTACACGCTGCTGTAAGGCACACCACAAAAACCGTTAAATGCTTGTTTTCTTCATGATCAGCCTGAGCTCGCCGTGCGAAAACATTGTCCGTTGGCCAGGAATACTTAATCTTTGCAAAGTCCGCACCTAGTTTTCTCCCCAAAAGTCGTCGCATTTCATAAGATGTCGGGCGAAACTCTGAGCAAAATCTGCTCATTTCATCACCGAATTCCTGTCCTCTGGGTCTGGGAGTTGTCCATGTGTATTTTCGATGTCCTTTATTGTCCATGGTCGGTGAACAGGCATCGCTGTGCCATCCGCCCCTGCTACTTCCATCATTGGAGCAGTGATTACTTGATGAACACTTCCTGTAGCTCCTAAGAGTTCCTCTCTCTCGTCCTCGCTGTCATCAGGTGGTGGTTGTCGATCAGCCTTTTCTCTTTTCAGCTGAGCCTTGGTTCGAGTATGTGACGAAATTGGAGACAGAGCCGTCATTGCTGTGCTGGCTGTGCTGGCTGTGCTGGGGCCTGGGGCCTGCCGAGAAGTCTCTTGTCCATGTTGTCTTACTGGATCTGCTGAAGGGGCTATCTGTCTAAGAGCTGGAGGTCGCGGGGGGCAGCCGTCCAGGTCGGGATCTGAAACAAACTTAACACACTGAAAAGGATCAATGTTTTGTGCTTGCATTTTAGGTTGTATGCGTTTTTCTCTTCTGTTTCTGCTTCTGCCTTCCACATATTAAATCCTACCCAATTAATGTTTACTTTGTTTTTCTTTTTGTTATTGTAATTATCTATCTACACATGATTCACACATCCACAACTCAAAAGCAATCTCAGTAATTAATAATTCTACATTTCTCTTTTTTTCTTTTGTTTTCCCTGGATTTCCACATTTCTCAAACATTTCTCATAACATAATTTAGATGTTATCTTTACCAAGGAACGCCACAAGCGTAACAATCTTTTTTTTTTTTTTTTTTGCTGTTACCCATGATTTTTACTTGTCAATTTACACGTGCCACTAACTCACAGTGAGCTCTCACAGTCTCCCTTGACTGCTACCGGTGCAGCAGTTTGCTCTCTGCCATAAAGTCCTCTTGACTTTACCGGTGCACTTTACACTCTACCTTAATTTACCTCAACAGTCCCCTTGACTGTTTTTCCCGTAAAGTCCTCTTGACTTTTACGTGTGCACCTTGCAACCCTGCACTCTGACTTGCTTTTACCTCCGGAGGTCCTCACACCGAGCACGTCTGCTTCACGGCCAAGTTTTTCGGAAACGAGGCGAAACCAGTACCCTCTCTCTCTTTTGTGCGCCTTTGCACATTTTTGGGTACTTTTCACGAATCCCAGACTCGTGTGATAGATCCAAGTTTAAATCTATCCCAGCCACTGTGAGAAAGCGCACTTAATACTCAATTACAACTTACTTTGACTTTAACAATTACAACTTACTTTAACTTTAACAATTACAACTTACTTTAACTTTAACAATTACAACTTACTTTAACAATTACAACTTAAAGACTTACAACTTAAAAAATTTCCTTACCACACTATTTTAGTTCTTTTAACTCCGGTGTTGAGGTGACATGGTGAATCCCCGGTCCTCTCACGCTCGATTGCCAATTAAGCGTTTGAGATGAAGTGAAAAGCCTTCAAGGCGTCAGCGCTTACGCCTCCCCGGGATTCTCCAATGCCTTCCTCAAACACGGAGAACTGCCGACAACGCCAAGTTGTGGCGGAAATTCTGAAACCAATATAAAGACAAGTAATCCATACACTGGGTAAGAGCAAAGTAACAAAGGTTTTATTTTAAACTTCTGCAGAAGGACCAGTCTCATACAGCAAACAGTTGCAGCATAGAGAAAGGTGATCTCTTTCTCCAGCTGACCTATTTTATACACAAACATCTCTGCTAACATAATCAACGCCCCGTACATGAGGTTCCTGCATTCAAACTCATGACTCTTTATCTGCCCCAGACTAGATGTTCATACCTTATCATTTATTCAGGGACAACTACAATCAGGTTGTTTCTATTCTGTTCTCGGCCTTGTGTCTCTAAGCTTCGACAACTAAGTTCAAACTTCTAAGGCCTACGTTACACACTTACTACAAGAATCAAATAGAATTAATACATATAATTAAAATATGATTTTTCCATTACAACTCTTCACATGTTATGTTTTAACTGTTTCATTTTTCATGGTGTGTTTTGCTGTCATTCATTTCCACTCGTGATTCATTTATTTTTATGTGATCTTGTGTATTCTTACATATGATTCTTTCAATTACACAGATGATCCATTCATTTTCACATGTGATTCTTTAAATTTTTTTTACATGTGATGCAATGACCTTTACAAATGATTCATTTTCACGTATGATTTAATGAATTTGCACATGCAATTCACTCATTTTTACATGTGAATCATTTACTTGTAAAAAATTTGTTTCCATGTGTGATTTTTTTATATTCACATGTGGTCAGTTCATCTTACATTTGATCCATTCACAAGTGTCAGTCATCTGCACATATGATTTATTTATAATCATGTTCAATTAATTTTTTCTTGAGTTAATTTTTACATAATAGTTTATTTAAAAAAACATAGTTTATCGTAGTAAAGTTTATAAAACATCATACATTAAAGATGTAACTGCTCATCAAACGTGTGGTGATTCTGGCATAACTATTTGCACAATGCTGAACTGGTAGCTACAGTATATGCTTACATTAATCAGCAGTGACATGAGCCTTGTAGCACCAGAGCAACACTAAACAAGGAAGTAAAGAGACACTGTGTACCTTTCATATAAATGTGAATGAATGAGATTGGACCTCTTTCTGCCGAGAAGCAGAAGTTCATGGCACTGTTCCCATTCCCATGCATCATACACTGCAAGAGACATGTGAAGGCACACTGTAAAAAAATTCTTGCTACTCCAACTAAAAAATTTCTAGTGACCTGTTGCATCTAAAATTTTTAGTTGGCTCAATTTAAGTTGTGTAAACTATTTTGTTTTTGCTGTGCTGATTACCTCTAAATGTACACACAAATTGAAATAAAACATTCTGTCAACTAAATGTTCTATGCAGAATAGACATGCCTAGTTAGGCCAACAAGCAGTCTCAAATTGAAATATAATGTTGTGTCAATTAAATGTTCCAAGTTGACTGAAAGGTATATTTTGAATTGGAAATTATGCTTGCATAATTATAAAATTAACATCTTAAAGTTTACTTGAGTAGGTTATTCACTGTGGCCACATTTCAAATAACATGACACATTCTTCTAAATTTGAATATTTTTTTAATGTAAACTTTAAACACCTGTTAAAGACTATCAACATTGATTAAGTGCAATCCAGCTACTCTTTCAACAAATAAACAACTGCTGCATTGTTATAACAAAATATGCAAATAACATTCCAAAATGCAAGAATGAAACTGTGCCCTTAACATTCATGTTACAAAGCTTACTAATATCACACTCAGTCAAAACAGTATACTGGATAAATAGACTTCTGCTTTGAGGAACAAAACATACTGATATTTCTCAGTAAAAACGTGCAGTGGCTTATTTGAAAATAAAATATTTGCTTTAACTCAGAAATGGTTTAAGATATATTAAAAAAAAAAAATGTTGTGAAATAATTTTGCCAAGCTCCAAGATTGTTTGCAGATGCAGTAAGCAGTGTTTCCCAGATATTCTCCCTAATACCTGAAATACAAAAAGAAAAATATATGAATAACTAATTAAGTAACCGTTTGTAGTTCAAAACCATTAAAAATCCTAGACAAAAAAATGTCCGTTTAGCCATTATAACCGTTTTCAGACACTATAAGGTTAATGAATGATGAAGGAGTGAGAACATTAAGCTCCCTCTTAATTTGTCTTTTTCAAATAGCCTTTGAAATTATCAGTCATTAAAATGAATAAAATGTATGTAACGTAAGTAAACTTTAGCGGTTTCATAGATTAACATTAATGTCAATGTACATACCATCTGAAAAAAAAAATGCGTTAGGAGCTGAAACGAGTGCATTGTCAGATAACTACTGTAACACTCCAAATTATATACATAAACACTCGAAAATATAATGTTCTAAAGCTTGCTGCTGGATAATATATATGTTATAAAGCTAAAATTGCTGATTACTTTGCAGGACAGTTAGTTTCCATGAAGTACTCACCATTTCGGGAGGAAATAGCGGGAAGTTCGAAAATTCTGGAAGAACGCTTTTGCGCATGCGCAGAGGTCCCTCTTGTTCGTCCAACATAAAATTGTTTGTGTGCAGTTAAATGTTTCATGAACACAGTTTTATTCGTTGCCTCGATGAAACTTTCGTAGTTGAGTAATGAAATTTATACAATCATTGAGAAAACATATTTTTCTTTTTTGACACCAGCATTATATTAGCCCAACATATATTTCTTTGTTCCAACAACTATTTTCAGGATTTATTTTTTACAGTGCATGATGTCTTTTATAACAGTAAAGAACTGCATGCATGGACAGAACTGTTCAACCCTGTACTTTCACATGAATGTAAAACTCATGCCAGTCATAAAATAAAAAACAAACATCATTATTATTTTATCTGTGTTTTTTCTTTTTACTTACCTTCTATTAAAGATTTGTGTGATGAGATATGAACGTTCTTTATATTACACAGTGGTATCCTTTATATTACGTTCAATTTATAATTTACATTTTTAAAATCATTTTAAATTGTTGAAATATTTAACTTCATTGAGAAATATTATCCTGACCAACAGGTGGCAGTATAGAGCCCAAGCATGAGTCTCCTCTTTTAGTTTTTCTTTACCATCAGTGAGATATTCAGCATCACCACAAATCACTGGGTTAAAAATAATAATAATAATAATAATAATAATCCAACATGGCGGTCGTACCAACCTGCAGGGGGTTTGTAGTCATCATTATGCTGATCTGGTAAAGTCTGTAAGCAGCTGGCACAAGCGTATGCCATCTGGGTCAACGGTGGGAAAAAGGGTGCCAAGGCCAGGTGGCAAGTCATGATTAGAGCAGAATGAAACCCCACCCACCTCCATCCACGTGGCAAAGGGGTGATGCGGGGTCAGGGGGGTGGGGGGTTAATGATGACTCAGAGTGCTGAGTGACAGAAATAAAGCAGGACAGAAAATGATTTGACAGATGATTAAATCATTTTATGTATTTAGTGATGAAGCAATAAGAGTGTTGAAAAAAGATAATAGTTTATAAAAATTTTCTCAAACATAATGTCAATTGTGATGATTTAGTGTTTGTGATAATATTTTAACAATAGCAATATAAACAACATGAGATGGTCAAAAGTCATAAAGGCTTTAAGAAATGAAACTTAATGTATTTGATACTTCACTTCACTACTTCACCAGTAGTATAGTATAGAATAGTCACTTTGGTACCCAATACATTCCATGATATTCACCAAAGAATTGTGTATTAACCATTGAACAGAACCATAACAGGTAAAATGTTTCTTTAAAACACAACTCTCTAAAAATCTCTGTTCAACCAAATATTCCTTTCACATAAATCTATTTTTTTTTTATAAAAAGTTTCTCATCACAAACAGACAAACCCAAGCTTGTGGTGAGCTAATGCATGCAATTATATTAGCAATATTGTATTAAAATAATTCAAATTCTTATTTGAATGTTTTGTAATCATTTTGTTACGCTAACATGATAATAATGCTAACGCAGCAATGTTTTAAAGGAATTAAAGGAAAACAATGTAAAACATTCTGTAAAATTAGATATTTAAAACATTAAATCTCCTTTGAATTAATTAATAACACACATCATATACAGTAATAATGAATTATGAAATGTTCATAATGTAATATTGTAAAAACACAATGTTACTATAAACATTGTATCAATTTAAATTGTATTTTCACTTGTATTAAATTTGATTAACATGCCCAGTGCTTTGTGGGCAGAGCTCAAGAAGCAAGAAGCTTAGTATAGTTGCCTAATAATTGTGTTACGTTAATGTTAATGGTCACTGATTAGCAAACCAGGTATACAACGTACATGACATGATTAATAATTTTTGGAAACTCATGTTTTGTCTACTCCAAAAATAATAATAAATAACGTCTTTGGCTGGTTAGTGAACATTCCTGGCACACTAAAGGAAACTCTCCATTGCATTGCTCCATTTTAAAAGTAAAGAAAAGACTGAGGTATACTCTAGGGTTGTATATTTAACCCTTTTCAGAATGCAAAACTTTTTATTATTAGAATATTGTGACATTAGCTGGTTAGCAGACCAGAATGCTTTTAAGGTTTCACATAGCCTCTTTAGCAGTAAGTAAAAGTAAGAGATTAAGAGACTGTAGTGTCATTGTAGTTATACAATGGAGTTTGGTCGGTAGTTCTCAGAGAACAGCAGTGATAAAGAAAATATAAGAATGTTTCTGTCGAATGCTCTAATTGTTTCCTTCGAACTTGTGGGAAGCTATATGTGATTTGAGAAGTCCTGCAGCACAACACTGTGTAAACGTTTTCCAGAGAAAATACCTTAACTACAAACCGGATTCCAAAGATGTTGGGACACTAAACAAATTGTGAATAAAATCTGAATGCAATGATGTGGAGATGGCAAATGTCAATATTTTATTCAGAATAGAACATAGATGACAGATCAAAAGTTTAATCCGAGAAAATGTATCATTTTAAAGGAAAAATATGTTGATTCCAAATTTCGCGGTGTCAACAAATCCCCAAAAAGTTGGGACAAGTAGCAATAAGAGGCTGGAAAAAGTAAATTTGAGCATAACGAAGAGCTGGAAGACCAATTAACAGTAATTATTGATTGGCAACATGATTGTGCATAAAAAGAGCTTCTCAGAGTAGCAGTGTCTCTCAGAAGCCAAGATGGGTAGAGGATCACCAATTCAATGTTGCGCAGAAAGATAGTGGAGCAATATCAGAAAGGTGTTACCCAGCGAAAAATTGCAAAGACTTTGCAGTTATCATCATCAACTGTGCATAATATCATCCGAAGATTCAGAGAATCTGGAACAATCTCTGTGCGTAAGGGTCAAGTGCGTAAAACCATACTGGATGCCCGTGATCTCCGGGCCCTTAAACGACACTGCACCACAAACAGGAATGCTACTGTAAAGGTAATCACAGAATGGGCTCAGGAATACTTCCAGAAACCATTGTCAGTGAACACAATTCACCGTGCCATCCGCCGTTGCCAGCTGAAACTCTACAGTGCAAAGATGAAGCCATTTCTAAGCAAGATCCACAAGCACAGGCGTTTTCATTGGGCCAGGGATCATTTAAAATGGAGTGTGGCAAAATGGAAGACTGTTCTGTGGTAAGACGAGTCACGATTCGAAGTTCTTGTTGGAAATGTGGGACACCATGTCATCCGGACCAAAGCGGACAAGGACAACCCAAGTTGTTATCAACGCTCAGTTCAGAAGCCTGCATCTCTGATGGCATGGGGTTGCATGAGTGCGTGTGGCATGGGCAGCTTGCATGTCTGGAAAGGCACCATCAATGCAGAAAAATATATTCAGGTTCTAGAACAACATCTAGTCATCTCTTTCAGGGAAGACCCTGCATTTTTCAACAAGATAATGCCAGACCACATTCTGCATCAATCACAACATCATGGCTGTGTAGGAGAAGGATCCGGGTACTGAAATGGCCAGTCTGCAGTCCAGATCTTTCCCCTATAGAGAACATTTGGCGCATCATAAAGAGGAAGGTGCGACAAAGAAGGCCCAAGACGATTGAAAAGTTAGAGGCCTGTATTAGACAAGAATGGGAGAGCATTCCTATTTCTAAACTTGAGAAACTGGTCTCCTCGGTCCCCAGATGTCTGTTGAGTGGTGAAAATGGCCTTGTCCCAACTTTTTTGGGATTTGTTGACACCATGACATTTTGATTCACCATATTTTTCCCTTAAAATGATACATTTTCTCAGTTTAAACTTTTGTTCCGTGATTTATGTTCTATTCTGATTAAAATATTGACATTTGCCATCTCCACATCATTGCATTCAGTTTTTCTTCACAATTTGTTTAGTGTCCCAACTTTTTTCGAATCCAGTTTGTAGAAATACAGGCTTTCATTATCTTACATAACCTGAAATGTAGACCTGGAATGTAAAAGTACACACGTGCGAGAGATTCACAAAGACACACAGTAGACACACACTTACTGAACTCGTTCTTCAATTCCGGGCGTCTCTTCCCATGAGCCAGGGCAGTACCATGACATGATCAATTAAAGAGTACTGTATGTGTACTCATGAGTCAAAAGTAAGGGGATAGTGTTGTTGAAAGAAAGCAGGCGAGATGTAGGACATGTCTGTACGTGTTGTCTGTAGCTCATTTAGGAATTCTAGCACAAAAATGATTTGTTCTGACAAATTGTGAATTTTTAAGTTGTTATTTGATGTCAATCCCTTCCCAGAATGCATTGCAGGTTAACTCTGCGGTCACATCCTCTAGGAGTAATTGTAATTAGTGCCTTCATTCTACAAAGTATCTTAAACTCCAAACTGGAATTTTTGGTATCTTTTTCCACCTTTTTCAATACAACTCGCTTTGTCTTGAGGAACAATCAATCCTAAAACAGTAAATTTTATTCCAACTGCTTTAGCTCCAACACCAGCCAAATCACCTATATACTCTCCTGCAGCTCCATGTAGGGCAGCAGGGGGCGTAGGACAGAACTCCGGCCCTTATAAATAAGCCCCTTCCATTCTTGATCCATACAGTATCTCTCACTTACAATGACTTCCTGTCATTAGGGCCCTGGATAGTCAGTCCCACCACCCCTGAGGGCAGTAAAATTATTTACAAACTACACAGAGAAGATTAAAATATTTGAACTAAATGTAATCATCCACAAAACACTATCACTATTTATATTCGTGAGAACAGTCAGGGGCTAACACGCCTTGTTAAGAGAGAATACAAGGAAACAAACACAATATTTATGTGAAATGCAGAAGTCATGCAGGATCCATGGAACAAAGCGTGTGTATGAGGGCAGCGAGGAAACATGGGAAAAATTGAGAAAAATAGGAAAGGCAAAAATATGTAAATTGCCAGATAGAAGTGGATCCTGAGAGAGAGAGAGAAGCAAAGATTCAAAGGATGCATTATTAGCAGGGCAAATATGGACACTCATATTGATAAAGCTCAGAATCTAATCACAAAATATAAACAGAAATAAATAGAAGTAAAAATACAAGTGACACTAGTGAAAAAGAAGGAAAACAAAAAGCAACTAGCAATAATAATAATAATAATAATAATAATAATAATAATAATAATGAATGGAGAAAGTAAAGACAATGAAGAAGAATTATACAGATAGAAAAGAAGGAAAGAAGAACAGTAAAGGTAAAGAAAAACTATACAGAATATAAAGTGTGATTGGGCTGCACATATGATTGTGAATCTCTGTCTGTTTCTCTCTCACACATGCCCACGATTCTCCCATAATAAGTTTCTTAGCCTTTGAGAGTTCTTATATATATATATATATATATATATATATATATATATATATAAATAAAGTGCTACTGTAGGTAAGTAATTAAACTCAATGTAAATATTTTAATGTCACTGTAAATACTGATTGTATTTCCCCTTTAGATAATACAGGGTGACACAAAAAAACTGGAACTTTTTTACAATCCTATAAAAAATAAAACTAGAATTGAAACCTAAAACTTGCCATTTATGAAACAATGATGGAATTTATAATTTTTTAGATGGCGTCCTCCTGTATGAATAAATTCAAAAGTTCCCGTTATTCTGTCACCCTCACTCATGCTTTATTTAATGCTCCAGCTGGTGTGTCACACATTACAGGAACTCGGCTGGGAGTTATTGCCACGTCCCCCGTACAGTCCTGACCTCGCTCCAAGACATTTCCACAAGTTTGGGCCATTAAAGGAGTTCCTGGGAGGCCGGCGTTTCAGGTGAGAAGTTTGCGGTCCGATCATGGCTCCGGCATACTGAGAAAAAACTCTCTAGCTTGATGGTGTCCAAGCACTAGTGAAACACTGGGATAGTGCATTAGTGTTTCAGGGGATTATATAGAGACATAAAGAGAGTTTTTACTCTCAGGACTGTGCTCTGTTATTCTGTACAATCCTGCTTTGACTTGAACCCCAGCTGTAATAAATCATGTAGTCAAAGCATTTGAATTAAAGATTTAGATTCAGGTATGGTAAATAGTCCAGATATTAGAGATTCAAGTGAACCAAAATTTCCAAAGATGAATTTAAGCAATTGAATCAAAAGAATTAAATCCCTAAAATGAGCCAAAATGTATATACAGTAGCTTTAATTTGCAGGCAGCAATATTAGCTTTTAAATCAATTAGTGTAAATAGAGTTTAGACTTTTTAAACACTTCTCGAAATGGTGAATGAAATTATTCAAAATGTTTAAAGTTCAGTTAAAAGCGTGATTTAAAAGAATCAAATGCCTAAAGTAAGTTTTAATATCTATTGGTTGGGAAAAAAAAGGATTATTAAAAATATTTTAATTCAGTTACTTAAACTGGACTTCAAATTTTAGAGTTTCTGGTAAATAAAATAGATTAAATGCATAGTGAATTTATATTATATCTGTCTATGTACAAAGTTCAACTCATTATAATAATTCACCTTTATTTAAGATAATTAAATTAAACCACAATGATTATTTTGAGGATTATGAATGACCCTTTCTCGTCCAGACATGCATTTAATCCAATGCTGGTGACATCACAGTGCTCGATTTGGTCATTCTTCTTTTTTTAAAGCATGGCATTATTTTTAAAAAAAAACCTATACCGTATGTGTTTGTGTGCACTGGGTGTTGCATAATTGTGCACTCGAGGTTACACACACCCAGTTCCTATCAGCTAGCTTATCAGCGTGCTCACAGCCTCGAGACTCACCCGCTCTGCTGATAAAATTTTTTTCTTAAAAATGTAAACATCACCAGCACAAGTGAGGTTCGAGACATTTCCTTTTCAAGCTTTTAATTACAAAATAAATGGAGATTTCTTTCAGTGCTGTATGATGCGGATGCAAACCTCGGTAGTTTAATGCTAGTGTCTTTGTAAGTTTCCAAACATTAAAGCACAAAAACTGGCCATCCCCAAACAAGCACTTTTTTTTTTTTAAGTGCTTGTTTGGGGATGGCCAGTTTTTGTGCTTTAATGTGCTTTAAAAAAAAAAAAGTGGGTGAGATTTCGGTGAAGGGTGAAATACCTGAGCTTCAGCGCTAGTTGCTAATAATTTTTATGCTAGTTGAGTTTCAGGTCAAGGACAGTGGCACGGATGTATTGTTTTATCTGCGTATCAAATGACCAGCTGAGTACCATTCCACAGTCGCTATATGATACTACGCAGCTTTGTAGAGGTTTGAGCAATGTGTGTGTGTGTCGGTGTGTGTACAAGTGAAGGGTTTTTTCCAAGGAATTGCTGATTACTCTCCCATCGTTAACCACATCAGGATTGTGTGCGAACACTTCTAAAACCTCTGACTACAGCCATTAGGATAATTAAACTCAAGTTCCTGGTTTCTCTCGCTGTGTGTCTCTCTCTCTCACACACACTGACATAAATGCAATTATCGTTCCCGCATATATTTATCTGAAATATACAGTATGTTTCCCTCCGACTTTTCTGCACATTTGAGTGTTTTTTTTCCTGCTCATTAGAGCAACATTACATCTGAATTTCTTGCAAAGCAAATGCTTTAGAAGCATTGCCTTGTGACAGGACCAGCTTTTATTTCCTGAACATGTTTCCTATTATGCATTCACAATATGCAAAAACACTTTCACTGCTGTGATAAACCCCTGTGCAGCAAAGATCAATAATAATGGTTTCACAATAGTGATTCAAACGTACTGATGTCATTTATTTCACCTGTTCAATAGTGTGACCAGGGACCCCATATAAAATGCAATACTGGAAGTGAAATGAAATTCGTTCGTTAAATCTACAAAACCTGATTCTGTAGTCAGGATTGTGCAGTATAGAGAGTGATATATCCTTTTTTTTCAACACAACCTAGGCAACATAATGAATTGAATTTTATTTCATTTTAACCAACTATACGAAAATGATTGAGTGAAAAGTGTAAAAATGGGTCACACAGGCAAAGAAAGGGCACAGATCCACATGATCACGTTTTTATTGTTGCTTTCATTTGTTTCTATGATCAAATCAATAACAATAACGATACTCACTTTAAGAGATCTGCATTTTTGCGCCGTCATTCCCGTATTCCAGTAAAATGTACACTTTATGAAAAAAGGAATGATGACTTTCCTTCTACAGTACCTGACATATCTGAAAACACAAATACCAAGTTTGTATTCTGAAACCTCTCCATAAACACACACTGGCAGGGCTTCCATATACTGTAAGCATGTTTTTTTATTTTTTAATCGTCATTGATCTATGCTGCATTGTCGGTTGGCACCCGTGCCACTTTTGTTTTAAGGTTTTAAAGAGGTAAATACAAAAAAATAAATGGATCAATGTGTAATTATAGGCCTCCATGGATCGGACTCGTTCGAGGTCGAGTCAACACCTTGAATTATTTGTTATATATGTGTATATATATATTTAATTAGACTTTTTTTTTTTATTAATATTGATGGCCTTATATTTCCATAATGATTGATGCTGGCAGATGGTGCACCAATAGAGAAGGCTTAAACCCCTGATGTGTCTCACTGCCTCATTTCCTGTGTCTCTGTTTCCCAGCTCATATCTCTCCCTTGTCAGTCTCTAGCTCTTTTTCATCTCCCCTTCTCTGTCTGTGGTCTAATTTCTCTCCTCTGTAACCAGACAGTAAGAGTGAGAAGCACATTTAGACTGATTGCACCGGCCCACAGCGTAGGCAGAACTTAATTACACATCCTTTCTTGTATGGAACTCTGAATAGGAAAGATTTGCAGAATCTGAAGCCACATAACACTTCAGATTATAGAGAATAAAGATTGACCTCTCTGTCTTGGTCATGCACTACTGACTGAATAACAGATAAAAAAAAAAAAGCAGCAAAGCCAGAATTGCATCTTCATTAGGTCTAATAAGCAGTGATTTCTATCATCATGTTCAGAGGAATGCATAGTCCCAGTTGTGTTATTTTAATTGAATGAAAATATTTTTGTTGGTATTTAAAGAATGCACAAAAAAGTGCAATCAGGGTTGTATTTTTTCAGCATTTTATTGTGAGGTCTGTGAAGTCATTCGAAGCCTGAAAAGTCTTTGGTACAACAGGAATGTTCTCATGTCGTCATAAATGTGGCTGACTGAATCTATTCAGGAACGGAGTAAGCGAAGCTGCCAGAGCGCTCAAAAAGGACAAACGCCACGATCACACGAAGCCTACGCAAGCCATGGGTGAATGCAATGACGACAAGTGGGCACATGGCATCTAGAAACATGTGCCAACAACTAATGAAAGCGTCTTTCATAATCTCTTGTTCAATAATGAGTACATGAACAGTGCAAACAAAAGTGAACTGCCCTGGGGTGAGTTTACTTTTACATTCCACGTACATGTTAGATAACCACCCAAAGTGACACAAGTATTGCTTAAAATCAAGACTTCAGAGTTCATTTGAGGCAATGAAAATAGTGATTTATAGAATTCTGCTATCCTTTTAAGAATTCAAACATGTTTAAGCAAACACATCCAGGTTTATTCAAATAGGTCTAATGAGTCAACTCAAATACTGATTAAATGTTCAAAGCATTATTTTAGAGTCATTTAGGCCAGTTTAGATGCTATTGTTTAAATAAACCAAATGAGTAATTCATAATTCAAAGCATTTGATCTAGATTATTCTCTGTTCTTAATGCTCATGAACCTGTCCCTTTGAAGGCTTCTATGGAAACCTGTGATGAATTTCTTCACTATTTTATGGATAAGGTTAAACACATCAGGTCCCTTATTTTACCATCTGTTAGCGACCCACCAATTTTAAGACCTTGTATGAATGTGTTCGAGCATTTTGAGCCTGTCTCCCTTACTTTTTTAGGGGATCTGGTTTCCTGTAGTAAGCCATCTGGCTCCCCTTCTGATATTACCCCTCCTAATTTTGTTAAGGAAGTTTTCCCCATTTTGGGTCCTTTTATTCTTGCTATTATCAATAGCAGATTAATTTCTAGTGTGATGCCGAAAAATTTTAAACATGCTGTGGTGCAACCCTTGCTAAAAAAGTCTGGCCTGGATCCTTCTGTTTTGTCAAATTTTAGGCCTATCTCCAAGCTACCTTTTTTGGCCAAACTCCTGGAAAAAATTGTCCATTTGCAATTGCAGCCCTTCCTTGATGAACAGGCAATTTTGGAAGTTTTTCAGTCTGGGTTTAAAACTCGCCACAGTACTGAGTCTGCTCTTCTAAGAGTTTTTAATGACATTTTCTTAGCAACCGACTCCGGGGACTCTGTACTACTTCTAGATTTAACAGCGGCTTTCGACACCATAGACCATGAGATTCTTTTATCCAGGTTGGAACAGTGGGTGGGCATTACAGGCTCAGCTTTGCAGTGGTTTAGGTCCTACCTCTCTGATAGAACCTTCTGTGTCAGTGTAGATGGTTTCACTTCCAAATCTGCTGCCCTTCCTTGGGGGGTACCACAGGGCTCCATTCTTGGTCCACTTTTATTTTCCTTGTATTTGCTCCCACTTGGAGGTATTTTCCGGAAATATAACATCTCCTTTCATTTTTATGCAGATGACTGTCAGGTTTACCTCCCATTAAAACACAGTGGTGCATGTTCTGTCAAGCTTCTTCTGGACTGCCTTGTTGATGTTAAAAGATGGTTGGCGTTTAATTTCTTGAATGTCAATGAGGGAAAGACCGAAGTTATGTTGTTTAGACCCAATGGCTCCCGCAAATCTCCTCGCTTTGACCTCTCCTCCTTGGCCCCATTTGAGAAAGCCATGATTACAAATTTGGGTATTAAAATGGACCCTATTCTAAAAATGGATAGCCACATAAATGCTGTTGTAAAATCCATTTTTTTCCATTTGAGGCGAGTAGCAAAGATTAAGCCTATATTGTCAAGGCGGGATCTGGAATCGGTTGTCCATGCTTTTATAACCTCTCGTCTTGACTACTGTAATGCTTTATTCTTCGGAATCAACCATACCACTATGGCTCGCCTACAGTTGGTGCAAAATGCCACAGCTCATTTTTTAACTGGTACAGGCAGACGGGAGCATATTACCCCAATCTTGGCTTCCCTTCACTGGCTTCCAGTGTATTTTCGGATCCATTTTAAAATTCTTTTATTTGTATTTAAGTGTTTAAATGGTCTTGCCCCTGCCTATCTGGTGGAATTGCTGCACCCATATGTTCCATCTCGCTCCCTCAGGCCTACTGACAAGCTGCTTCTCCAAATTCCAAAATCCCGATGCAAACTTCGAGGTGATCGAGCCTTTTCAGTAGCTGCTCCTCATCTATGGAATGAGTTACCCCCCTTACTCATTCGACAAGCTCCCTCAGTGGCTGTTTTTAAATCTCGTTTAAAAACTCATTTCTACTCTCTGGCCTTCAACCCAGTGTGAAGTATTTTTATTGAGATGTTTTGTGTTTTATTTCTTGCTGCTACTTTTATCATCATTATTTTTTTATGACTATTATTATTATTAGAAGTATGTTATTTGGTTCGCTATGTTCTTAGTTGCTTCTTTTCTTGTTACCATCATTTAAATTTATTTTTTAATTTATTTATTTTTATTATTTTATATTATCGATTTACCTATTTAATTTGCTGTTTTATGGCCTAAATGTTGACTTTTGTACAGCACTTTGGTCAGCTTTGTTGTTGTTTTAAAGTGCTTTAGAAATAAAGTGGTATGGTATGGTATGGTATTATTCTGAAATATTTTTAAAAATTCAACAACGTATTTGTTACAATAAACCAGGCATCATTTTAGTGGTTCAGTACTGAACAACTAAGTCATTTTAGAAATTCAAACACTGCAACGGATTTATTCCGGGCAGGTTACACAAGTTTGTTCAAATGAATCAATTTATCATTTAAAGTGTATTTTTAAAATACTGCATTTTTAATTTTAAAATTTAAATACTAAAACTGATTTATTTGGACAAATTTATGTGTTTTTTCCAACAAAGCAACTCATTATTCACATCATTTTTAGTTTAGAATTTTAATCCAGCAACTGACTCAGTTGGGACAAATCCAAGTCCTTTGATCAAAGATTCAATTTACCATTCAAACTATTTATATTATTTGTTTAATTATTTGAAAAAGCAAATACAGTTATTGATTCATTTTAGACAATTTTGTTGAATTTGTTCAAATGAACCATTTCAGCATTCAAAGTATATTGTACATTTGTCAAATATTTTTTGTAGATTATACGTCAAAGTTAAATGATTCATTTGATTCAGTTCAAATTTAAACAAGTCAACTTCCAAAAATAAATCAAACAAACAACTGGGACATTAGAACAAATTCAGAAGGTTTTGTTTAAATGAGACAGTGTACTGTTCATCTTCTTTGTCTTTCCACTGTTCCCTTTCAGGGGTCGCCACAGCAAATCACCTGCATCCAGCTAACCCCATTCACTCTTCCCTCACACCAACTACCTTCATGTCCTCTTTCACAGCATCCATAATGCATAATACAGCATCCATAATGCATCACTGCATCTCCTAATCATAATCTGTATATACCTCGAATCACACAAATGTACTCAAAAAAAAAAAAAAAAAAAAAAAAAAAAGCAAACCACTCCTATAATGTTTAAATATATGAATTTATTTTTAACTTATAAAATGTTTGTATTTTTCAACCCTCTCATAAAACAATACACTTTTCTCTTAGCAATAAACAATAATCTTTATATTTTCGTTAGTTCTCTAGAGCTGCTTTTTCCAGTGAAAGTGTCCTAAATGTCGAAAAATGCATAATTGGAAAAGTTTTTTTAATATTGTGTTCTACACCATGCACATTTCAAACATCTCAACCTAAAAAAAAAAAAAAAAAAAAAACACATGAAAAAAATATTCAGTGGATAATACAACTTTAAGAAAAAGGAAGCTTAAATTCATGATGAAAATAAGCCTCTTTCCTAACATGTGAAAGGTCTAAATCATTAACATTTCATCTGTCCTACATCTAACCACAAATTGGGAATCAATACATTTGAGTACATTAACAACTCCCTCATAGCATTCTCTATTAAAATATTCTAAGTGGTCATTTCAGGTTAGACCTAAAAAGGTGTTGGTGTTGTTTTACTTTTTTTACTTCGTGAATTGGAACAAAGGAACCAACTAGTATCATATATTTAATAAAAATAATAATATGTTATAACATTAAGTTTTTCTGACTCAACATTCATCCAACCCAAAAGAGTTTCCCAATACCTTAGAATAATAAAACTTAGAAATGAATTGCCGAGCTTGACAGGGACACCCTGAGCAAAAGAAGCATTATGATTGCCTGAGGTATGTTCAGTGGGTGGGGTCTGCGGTTTACTTAAAGTTGGAACGCACCGTGCGTCCTTTTAGAGGCTGAGGGGATCTGAAGTTATCGCACATGCAACGAGGTTGCTCTCCCGCTGAGCTGAACAACAGAGTGCGGAATTTGCTCATCTAAAAAAGGACAGATGTAGGAAAGATTATTAATAGGAATGACATGCAAGTCTACACATGCACAGTCATATGACACAAAAACAGGTTGTAAGTCAAACAAAGCAGCACATTCCTCTCTCATCCATGTTAGGTTCACAAGTGAACCTCGACTTCACCATGTTTGTGGGACACCAGTAATTGTATAGGAAACTTGCAGAGCTGTGCCCACTTCCTGTCTGTATTCAGGGCACCCCTACTGTATGTACTTTCTGTGTGTGTGTCTGTCACAGAGCTCAGCAGACACCTTGACCTCCTACTATCCATTCAAGGCTGTATATTTAGAAAGGCCAAATGAACTAACCTAGTGATTAAAGGTTATTTACTGTATGTTGCACAGGTAGGCCTCAGGAAAATACGCCTTAATCACAAATGTGGCTGCGTGCCTGGGTGGGGAGTGACCTGCAGTTCAAGTTCCTCTACTTGAGGATGAGAAAGATGACATGTAAGAGATTGTATCAACAAGCTACCGTGCTCAGCTCTTAAGATAAAGTTGTACAGTACTGTATGTAGCACTTACACTTTCTTCAAGGAGTGTTTAGATAATATAATCTTGATAAACACCAGTCACAGACCCTCCCTGCTTTTTTTTCAAGGCTCATGCTAAGTGTGGAAATATTAATTTAAGGTGTTTCCAAATAATTTCCAAATAACCAATAATAGTTTTTCAGGCTAAACTGATTAACAGGGCTTTGTACTGCCTCTAAAGGCCATGTTAAAAGTATAGGCCTTAAAGTAGACCTTGTGTGTATGTCGGTCTTCATTTCCAGAGCAATTGAAAGATAATTTTAACGTATATTTAATAGCTATTGCACAGGGGTGTACTTTTGGGCAAGCTTGGTAAACATTTGGAGTTATAGCTACATCCCTTTTGCTAACAAGGGAGTAAAATAGTTTAATATAATAGAGTGATGCATACAAAACTGCAAAAGAAAATTGCTAGAAGTTGTGCTAGTTTTTGCTTATGCTAGGCGTTAGCTGTGCTAGCAGATTTAGACAAATTATTTCATGCATGAAATGCATACCTGAACAGAGCTCACACTAATCGGCTCTTTCAGTACAATCCAGGTGACACTCTCGTACAGAGGTGGTGTGGTGAGAGAACCTTCGTACGTCCAGAAATTCAGAGAGGTAGGCAACAGGTGCTTTGGGTCAAAGTTCATAAATGTGGTTTGCTGACCCTGTGGGATACAGGAGAATGAGACAGGAGACATTTTGAGGATGGGGGGACTGGGGGGGGAAGACATTAAATGGTGTACTAATTAAATGGGAGATTACACTTGTTTTGATGGCGTCAAAGCTATCCAGAAGTTTCTGCAGTTTGGGATTAGAAGAACCAAGCTGAGCGATGGAAAAGGAGAAAAATGTTATGGGACTGATCTGCAACTATGAGATTCAAAAGCCAGGTTTAATCTGGGCACTTTGGGTAAAATCTGACCTTCAGAAAAACTCCAACGACTGCCAAGCCATCAGGTTTGTCCACGGCCTCACCAAAGTTTGCATACTTGGTGTTCCAGTGCACCAGATGAAGCTGCGGGCAAAAAGAAAAAAAAAAAAAAAGAAAAAAAAAAAGAGCAAGATGTGAGACATTTCTGAGGTTCATGGTGAAACCATCTGTGGTGGAAGAAGCGTTTGACAAAGTTCCCACAGTAACAGGTACAACGAGCAGAGGACCTAGAGAAGAGGGTGGGAGTGGTCAGAGGATCTACAGGAAAGGGCGGGAGTGGTCCAAGGAGAAGGTAGCAGTTGATGGAGGATCTACAGGAGAGGGTGAGAGGGAAAAAGTTAGAGTAGTCAGAGCATCTACCAGAGAAGGTGGGGGCAGGTTGGAGGATCTAGAGCAGAAGTTGGGAGTGATCAGAGTAACCCCAGGAGAAAGTAAGTGGGGTCAGAACATCTTCAGAGGAAATGGGAGTGGTCAGACGAACTACAGGAGATAGTGGGCATGGTCAGTGTATGTTGCATTGGTCATGGTGTTACCTCACAGGGGTATTTGACTCCGTTGACTGTGTGCTCAGACCCTTTGTTATCACTTGAGCCCCAGTGGAAATGGAACTGCTTCAGTTTGTAGACACCAGTGACTGGCCCACCGGTCAGAACTACACACACAGTTTATAACAAAAAATTTAGACTTGGATTTTGCAATCAGACTTTATAAATTTCTCAACTGTCCATTTACAGTTGATTGAAGAGAGAAATATTAATTTCCTGTATATAAAAGCAGATTAAATAAACTAAAGAATTGTCATGATGGTCTGTTTATTACCTGCTTTACTATTTGTTTTATGCCACATTATAGATGCTAAACAAAATCCAGTAGAACAAACACTACAGCAGGATGGCTCGCTTTCCCCGAGAGTTAGAACACTTTATCTGTCTTTTCCCATGCAGTGACACGCTACCCTCAGAGCAGCGCCCCGAGACACAATATCTGTAATTAAGCTGTACTCTGTGACCCTGAACTGAAAAAAAGCTTGCAGTATAATATGGTACTGACTGATGTCAGGGACTATCTGAACATTTGATTCATACACATTCACATTCCATACAAACTTAAATAATTCTCTTGATTGTGTAAAGCTGTTTTGAGACAATGTCAATTGTTAAAAGCGCTATACAAATAAAACTGAATTGAATTGATGTCATTTATAAGGCACATCGTATCATATCTTCGGTGTGTAAAAGCTCTACATCTTCTAGTTTTAAAATGAAATTCTCGATACACTACACTTATAGGCAGTCTTGCATGAACAGCAGGACATCCTGAGTCTATTCTCCAGCCCTTAATATCATGCATTAAGACTGAAGGAAAGAGGGAGTCTGCTGATGACTTGAGTTAATCGCTAATACCATTCGCGAAGCAACAGGAAGTGCACTCAGCCTGTTAACCACATAAAAGGACCTGTGAAATATGTCAGATATGCCGACAGCATTTTAAAAAGCTCAGCTAGTTGTTATTTAATGTTCATAGTCACTCCTGAGACTATAGTAAGGAATAAAACACAAGATGTAGTAAAAGTTAGTTATAAGAATATTTAGTTCCTGTCCTCACTTCAATTATTGCAGCCAACATAAAAAGAGGAGTCAGAGATATTTATCTAATCTACTATACTTTTTGAATATAGTTGAAGTTGAATACGGTTTCATATTATTATTCAGCTTAGATGCAAGTGTCAAAGTACAGTAAGTCCATAAAATTTAGGGTGTAGCTTCTGAAGGACACTAAATTGAGGGGTATACATGTTTCAGCTGTTGACTTCAAATATCAACCACCTTCATCCTGGATCACTGACTCAACCTTTAAAAAGTCAAAAGCTTGTTAAGGTGAAAATAAAAAGCACAATCTCCATAAATGACTCCATGAAGATGTCTTTTTTGGTGTAGAGCAGAAACCTTTTGTACAAGAACTTTTGAATGTTTTCCTACTGAACGGCTTTGGTTACTTGACTGAATATTAATCTGATGTGGATTAGTTGATCTATGACGTAACCAAGCGACAAATGCACTAACTTGAGCAGTCTTCCTCATCCAGGAAGGTCACTTGGGATGAATGCCCATTGTTCAGGAGGTCTTTGGACGTAGATGCGTGGTACTGAAACTTAAGTGACTTGAGAGTCTGGTCGAAGTGGACCTGGCCCGGGACGATGTTAATGGGAGACTGCCGGGGTCCGTCAGCGATGGGGAAGTGTTCAACCCATTTTGCAGGACCTGGACAAGGAAAAAACATTAAATATTTATAATTAAATAATTGGATATTTAATTGTTTATTTATTTACAATAAATGTGCATGTAATAAAATTGTTTGCAATGCATGTGCATTGTCATGTGCAATAAAACAATATTTTAATGTTTTTGAACTACAGAGTAAGTAAACTGCTTTTTGGTGTGATTAAAAGAAGACAAGACGTGAGATGGTTATTTAGGTTACTGGGACGCACACTTGGTTTGGTTTATTAAGCATATTAGATTATTTAATATTAAAAAAATATATATATATAATAACATTTTAGGATTAACTTTTTTAGATGTTTTTTCCTGTAAATACTTCAGTGAGACCTGTATGCGGTTGCATTGCTCAAAAACAGGTTACAGTTAGAAAAATATATATTTCTCATCCAGCTGCATTAAATACATTCTGCATTAACTACATTATCCGGTCTTACCATCAGCAGGTCCGTAGCCCCAGTCGTGAGACATGCTGTCTTTGGGTGTTCTCCAGAAAAGAAAACTTAGACAAGAAAGGTTTCGCACAGCCTGGGTGCAGAGAGTCAGTCAGTTAGAGTGAGCAGCTGATCAGCCTTCAGCTTTTATATACACACACACGCACAGAAATCTGTCTGACACAAAAGTCTCCACATCAGAGGGGTTGGCATACACACACAGACACACACACACACACACACACACACAGGGGGAGGAGGGAAGGAGAGGGAGGTTGGGTCAAACCGGTAAGATCAGTTAATGCACTGGAGTGATGCTGACTGATTCATTTCACTGAGCCGGTTCATTTGAGCAAAAGATTCGGAGCAGGATTTGTGTAGGCTGAACGGTTATGCTCAGGTTTAACCCCAATATCAGGACAGAGTCATGTATGCAGAGGACAACCTCAGCTCACACTGCACCCAGTCATACACCAAATATTAAACACAATCATAAATCTCACCTTGTACTCGGGAATCGATTCACTCAAGACTCCTTTTATGAGTCACAGACAGTCCACTGTGATGCTCCGAGCGATCAGCGTCGGAGCGAATTGCGTTATCTCCAGAATGTCTGGTGTCCCGAGAGTTCCGACCCGTCCATTCTCTTCACCGTTTTCAGATCATTCAAAAAAGAAATCCACTCTGTCTTTAACACACACACACACACAGAGAGAGGCGTCATTACGCCTAGCATGTGGTTTTAATCTGCTCTTAATCCGAATGTTTAGGAGAGATCCATCAGAGGGACCCCTCCTGCGGTGTGAGCCGGAACGAATCAACTATTTTTATGAGAGTCGATTCTTTTAAATTGTAGAATATTACATTTATTATACAGTATATATGATTTATACGCGCGCGCACACACACACACACACATATATATATATATATATAGAGAGAGAGAGAGAGTTAAATAGCTGATTGATTAAATATCAGGAGTAACCCATCAGGAGCTAATGACTTGCCATCAGTGTTAATTAGTTAATTAACGTTCATTTTAATTAATTATGAAGAGATTAGATAAATCTTTATTAATCCCTAGGGAAAATCTGTACACACTTACAGAATAACACAGTTTATATACTAAAACATAGAAAATATTATCTAATATTAAAATATAATAATAAAATCATATATTCGGTTTTATATATGTACTTTAAAGATAAAAGGTTTATTATGAGTTTACTCTTTATTTTTATATATATTTTTCTGATCAGTATATTCATCAGCAGACATCTAGCTTGTATAATATTAATTAATATTTACTCACTCATCATCTATACCTGGTTGCAGGAGGCCTGGAGCCAACCCCAGGAAACCCCAGGGCTCGAGGTAGGGTACACCCTGGGTGAGGTGCAAGGCAACAGTGCTAACCACTAAGCCACTGTTAACATGTATTATTATTATTATTATTTATATATTGTTATTATTTTATATATTAGTTTTTATCTAAAAGGATCTAAAACTAAAAACTTTTATCTAAAACGTTTTCTTTAATTTTTGTGAAGCTGCTTTGAGACAATGACCATTGTTAAAAGTGCTATATAAATAAAATTGAATTGAATTGAATTGAATATACGTATGTTTTGCAGCTGTTTCATGTTTGCAACTACAGCAAAACATGCCTTACTGTAAATTATTATTGTACTTAATTATTATATAATTTTCCATGTAACAGATTCATAACATAGATTTTTGTAACATATATATTTATTGTAATTTTTTTTATCTGATTTGCCACATCCACACAGGATGTCTAAAGGTTTTAGTAGTGTTTTATTTCTATGCAAAAAGTTGGAGTACGAAAAAATTAAAGCAGGACTGAAACGCACTATACAAAAATAAGTTGAATATGATTATTATGAAGGAGTCCAAACTTTTGGACTCACAAAATACCAAAAGATGAATTATGAATCAAATGAATCCGGTTTGTTTCAAAAGAATCGATTCAGTGAAGAGACTCGACTGCGCGTGTTTGAACTTCCGTGGCGTGTGCATTTAAAGGACCCAGGGGGAAAGATGATAAACACCATAATACACACATAAATACACAATGTACAATGATACATACAGCATAATTATTCATATAAATATAAAGCATGTGTTTGAACGTATATGTTGTTAGATTGTAATCATTGAGTACAGGGTAAAAAAAAAAGTAATTCAATCAATGAATAAGTAATAAATACTACTAATAATTATTATTATATTATTATTGTCGTTGTTTTACATATTTAGTTAAACTGTTGTTGTAACATTGTTGGCATGTAAACACGTGGCAGGTTGTGAGGGCGTGACCTACACCTGCGTCTGTTTCACACGCACCAGTTTCTATATTGTCGTTTTTCTGCCACCTTGTGACGAAAATTTAGAACATCACCCACCCCCCCTTTTTTATATTTGTTAACAAATTCGATGCTTAATTTATTAATTCATTAGTTGTTCATTTATTTTATGTAAGTACTCTGTGGTTTTGCTAAGAACTCACAATGAGAAACCGCACACACACACACACACATAGTTTATTAGCATGCTTTTCTGTGTTGGGAGAAAACAGTTGAACCCAATAGGAAACCAATGTCATTAAGAACTCAAACAGTATAACCCGAGTTCCAGGCCAAACGTAGGACTGTGGAGCTGTGAGGCAGCACAACCTGCGGTACCACCATGGCAGAAGGATAAAATGCACAATGCCCCTGTTTAACACAAATGTAGCCAAGATCTTGCGAAGCACCGGATGCAGTGGTGTAAAGCACGTCACAACTGGACTCTAGAGTTTGGTGGTTTCCAGGAGAACGGTACTTGTCTGACTTCATTGTGCCAAGTGTAAAGTTTGATGGAGGGGGAGGGATTATGATTTGGAGTTGTTTTTCATGAGTTGGGCTCGGCCCTGAGTTCCAGTGAAAGGAACTCTTAATGCTTCAGCATACAGTACCAAGACATTTTGGACAATTTCATGCTCCTAACTTTGTGGGAACAATTTGGGGATGGCCCCTTCCTACATTTCCAACATGAAAGAAAATTCTAAATCGTCATATACTGTGGCTCAATAATCTTATACCTGGTTTAGTGTAATGTTATATTTAGAAATAGAAAATACATTTTTATTTGACAAAAAAAGATTTTTCCACTTGCTAAAGTCATTTTGTGCAGTGTAGGGCTGAACATGAGCTAATCAGAACCAGTGCACTGGAAATCAATTATGATTATTATACTGTATGAATATATCAGGGCTTGACATTAACTTTTTTGCTCACTGGCCAATGTGGCTAGTGGATTTCCGGAATCACTAGCCATTCAGCCTTTTTACTAGCCACAATTTTCTCCATAAATTCACAGTTTTTTCAACACCATGATACGTTAATGTTTGTTATATCTAGATTTACTTATAAATGACAGCATACACTGTATCACTATAGTAGTAGTCAAGTATTCAGTACTGTTAAGATACAATATAAAAACATGCAAACATGAACAGTATATTCTGTTTATTGAACTTAAATTCAAGCCTCTTACCGCATGAAATTGAAACATAACAGATTCAGTACAACTGAACTCATTCTGATATTAAAAATACAGCAACTCAGAACATTTATCATTTTAGTGTGTTGTGTACTATTATCAGGTATTGTTATTCATTATGTATTATTATATCAGAATTCTGAGTTAGGACAATGGACTCTGGTCTATCTTGATGTGTGGACTCTTTATAGTGTAAGGTAATTCAATCAATTGATAAATTTTCTATCATTCAACATGAAGTCTAAATAGATTTTAATAGTGATTACTTTTTTTTATATATAATCACCAAATAACCTATGCGAAAGGGGCAAACATTCTCATCCTGTTGAGAAGCAATAGCCCTTTAAGGAAATGATACACACACACACCAAACAGGAAGTAAAAGTGTGCGCGTGCCTGCACGCGCAATGTATGTGTGAACATGTGTAGAGAGAGATATTAAATGTCCTCATTACATTCATGCATGTTTTATGCGCGTAATATTATGTTGCAATGTAAACGTTTATTATATCGGATGACTTTAGAGAAAACTACAACAAAAATATATTGTCATACCTGTAGTGTTTGCATGTAGTTCTATTCCAAGTTTTCTGTTCAGCATCCTGACTCTGACATAAGCATGTAAGCATGTCGAGCGGGACGAGGTAACTAAGCGTGTGTAATCTGTCACTGGGCACATTAAACTGGGCACTGGGCACATGGGCAAAGTAAACTGCACATTCGCTAACAACTCCGTTTGTCTATGTGATCTTTTTTTTCTTCAATACCGAAGGACGTTACAATACCAAAGAATAAACTACCCGCCAAAGTGGCTAGTGACACCAAAGTTATTACCCGCCACAGCCGAATTTTACCCGCATTTGGCGGGTGCCAATGTCAAGCCCTGGAATATATGGCAAATCCACCAATCACAGAGCATGGACTATCTGCATTTATTGTTGTATTTAAGTCCAAATATAAACTAAATATTATCATATTGTTATCATAATATTATCATATATATAACTAATAGCAATATATTTAGTAATAAAATATTTATAGAAGTGTCTTTTCCTCACGTGTGTGTACATGTTTTTGGCTAACACTGTGTTACAGTTGTATGATTTTAGGCGATTTTGTGATTCTTGTAGTCAGACTGATTAGTCACCTCGGTTCAGGTGAGTGTCCCCATCACCTGACCGAGGGGCATTCTTGGAAATGAGGTCCAACACAAAAAGTCTTTGGGCGAAAGGCGCCATCTAGGGGTCATTCCTGATACTCCATATACAAAAGCAGCTTGTGCGGTTCCTGAGAAACTCCAAAACATAAATCCTCTGTCCTAAAGATGTCAAGGAACCTATCATTAAAAAAAACACATAATTTGTGCAACTGAACTTCTGTCAGTTCTGCTTCTGTAGAGAATTAATCCACTCCTTCTGACCAATCGGGTTTGAGAAAACATCGACACCATGATGAAGAAGGCCAACGGAGTCTCTACTTCACCCCTCTACCTTTTACTCCTGCACCATAGTGCAGTGTTTTTCAACCTTTTTTGAGCCAAGATACATTTTTAATTGAAAAAAATCACAAGAGACGCCAACAATCGAAACTGTAAAAAAAAAATTTTTAACTCTGTAGCCTATATTAACAATATACAGCCATTCTTATCGAAGTGTCTTGAACAGGAATCAAGTAAACACAATGAAAACAGTCTTTTTTGATCTTTCATATTTCTACTTACTCAGTGTGAAACCTGGGCCTGTTTGGATGAACACAGAGCTGATATCCTGGCAGGAATTGAAGAAAGACACACACAATGCTCTTCCTTAACAGTCTCTCTCTGTTTTTAGTTTTTATAGCAGTCAGGGTTGAGAAGCTCAATCACTAATACCCCTATCTCACCTATGTGGTTTCGCACGGTGGCTGTAAATACGGTTCATTATGATTCACCACGAGTTTTTGGCGTTGTGAGTACGTTTCCATCTTTCTGCGCGAAAAATTAAACATGTTTATTTTTTTTGGCAGGCCTCGCGGAAGCCTTGGCGAACTTCGCAGAACGCAGCAGAACGTCGGCGGGCAATCGCGGCAACTCACGGTGCCCGACACCGCATCTCACCGTGAGTCAAACCGCATAGGTGAGATAGGGTACCCTATATCCCGTTCTGCGAAGTTCACCAAGATCCGCAAACTTCCGCGAGGCCAGCTAAAAATTTTTTAAATTTTTGGTGAGATAGGTTTATTAATACTCGACAATAGCATATTATTCGCAGACTTATTCATTTTCAAAAAATGTTTTAGACCAATTAGGTGAAATTGAATAATTTCCCACGGCACACCTGACGATCTCTCACGGCACACTAGTGTACCGCGGCACAGTGGTTGAAAAACACTGCACTATTGTGCCGTGAGAGATCGTCAGGTGTGCCGTGGGAAATTATTAAATTTGGCTGTAAATACGGTTCATTATAATTCACCGCAAGTTTTTTGCATTGTGAGTACGTTTCCATCTTTCCGCGTGAAAAATTAAACATTTAATTTTTTTGGCGGGCCTCGCGGAAGTTTGCGGACCTTGGCGAACTTCGCGGAACATTGGCGGGCAATCGCGGCAACTCACGGTGCCCGACACCGCATCTCACCGTGAGTCAAACCGCACAGGTGAGATAGGGGTAGATTGAGCTTCTCAACCCTGACTGCTATAAAAACTAAAAACACAAAATGACTGTTGAGGAAGAGCATCGTGTGTGTCTTTCTTCAATTCCTGCCAGGATATCAGCTCTGTGTTCATCCAAACAGTCCCAGGTTTCACATTGACTAGGTAGAAATATGAAAGATCAAAAAAGACTGTTTTCATTGTGTTTATTTGATTCCTATTCAAGACACTTTGATAAGAATGACTGTATATGGTTAATTGCATTTTTTTTATTTGAAAGAAGAAATATGAAAACATAAAATACTTTTTCTTTGTATTTATTTGATTCCTGTTCAAGACACTTCGATAAGAATGGCTGTATATTGTTAATATAGGCTACAGAGTTTAATTTTTTTTTTTACAGTTTCGATTGTTGGTGTGCCTTGTGATTTTTTTTTCAATTAAAAATGTACCTTGGCTCAAAAAAGGTTGAAAAACACTGCACTATGGTGCAGGAGTAAAAGGTAGAGGGGTGAAGTAGAGACTCCGTTGGCCTTCTTCATCATGGTGTTGATGTTTTCTCAAACCCGATTGGTCAGAAGGAGTGGATTAATTCTCTACAGAAGCAGAACTGACAGAAGTTCAGTTGCACAAATTATGTGTTTTTTTTAATGATAGGTTCCTTGACATCTTTAGGACAGATTACCGCAGCACAGTGGTTGAAAAACACTGCCATAGAGAGCGTCCTGACGAGAAACATCTGGTTCGGGAGCAGCACTATGCAGGACAGACGAGCGCTACAGAGCTCCATCCTAACCGCTGATGAAATGGATTAAGCCAGTGGTTCTCAAACTTTTTCTGTCATTCCCCACTTAAGGGGGTGAGCGAATTTTCAAGCCCCACTTGTCAACAAAATAATAACGAAATCGGCCAAGTTTACTGTTTATTGAAATATCAATTCCTAAACCAATACGATCAAACACCACCAAGTTAAAAAAAGATAAAATACACGTGCAATTGTTACAAGGCTTACGTTGACACTTATCTTTGCATAATTGACCCCATGTTTATTAGCTGCTCAGCAATTGTTTGTAGTTTTTTTGCACTGGCCAATTCTGTATGCAACTTTGAATGAAGCCACTTGTGCTTTGCTGTCCACTGATTCAGATGTTACCATGCGATTCTCCTGCTGTCTGTATTCTGCCAGCTTTCTTTCAAAGACGTCCAGTGGTTTATTAACGTGACTGGAGTGTGTTGTCTCTAAGTGTCTTCCTAATTTGTTGGGTCTCATGCGGTCTGCTCTCAGCAGTTTAAGACACAAAACACACACGTGTCTCTCTTCTGCCCCCACCATCCGCACCATGAATCCAAGCTCAAGATAGGCTTCATTAGGGGTGGGCCATATAACCAAAATCTTCTATCACGGTAGAAGCAATTTTCTAACTCAATAACGATATATATCACAATATAGCAATTTGTATCTGAAAATGCATAAATAAAAATGAAAACACAAAGAAATTGTTTTACATAATTTCATTTTTTTATGTCATTTTATTTAAACTGTGAATTGCTGAGGTTTGCCGCATTTTTTTTTACTTTGGCCATATTCGTTTTGTATTTCAGATGATAGAAAAGGTTTGACGTGTTTCCACCACTTGTTAAAACAGTGCACTTGTGTACCTTCCAAATCACGTTCGTCTCATTTGTATCACTTTTCTTATACCCAAACCAATTCCACAACACAGACGATGCACTTTTTTTCTTTACAATCTCGTCGTTGATGGTTTTGTCACATGTAAGTAAACTCACTGCTGCTGCAGCGTCTTCTTCCATTGTCGAAGTGTATGTGAAGCCAAACACATCAAAAGTGGGACGAAACCGCGGCACCCGATTGAACCAAATATCTGCGCAAATACAGCGCAGCGCGACTATCTGAATAGTGCAGTGATGATCTGGTTTATTTGCGCAGCCGGTGGATCACGCAGCGCCGCTCGAATCACAAACCTGCGCGACCCACTGTGTTTTATTTAAAAACAATTCATTTAAAATGTCAGGACTGTTTAATATTGTTTCCGCCTTGTCTGGTTTGTACGTGCGCATCCCAGCGGGGTAAAATGTATTTTGATGGTCGGCGCGGTCTATTTCTGTCAGAATTGCGCAAACTTGAGCAGCGCTGCTCGAATCACAAACCTGCGCGAGCCACTGGGCAGCGCTGCTCAAGTTTGTCCGATTTTTCTCCCGGCCCACAACTGATGTTATTTTAAATTTACTTGTATTAATGATCCATTCATTTGTGTGTGATTGTTTAGTTTTGAGCGTACGCTCTTCATTATCAATAAAGAAAAGCATGCATTAGAATAGGTACTTTCCTGTTTTTCCTCCCGTTCATTGCGCCCCACATGTCATGTCTGTATTCCCCACTAGTGGGGCGTGCCCCACACTTTGAGAACCACTGGATTAAGCTGTTCTTACATTAAAAAAAAAAAGTAAAAGTTTTTACATTAATGTTTAGAATAAACACGAACATGTTAAATTTGTATGTTTATTCTTAAATCCAGCATTCGTCCATGTTGATGTTAAACACAGTGTTTAACCTAGTGATCTTTAGGCCCAGGTTTTGTTTTATTTAGTCTTTGCTTTATCATTGGTGTATTGCTAAAACTTTTCTGTAACTTGTTTAAGTAACATTTAACTTTATGCTCTTCATTTATAAAGTGTCCTCCTTTTTCACTTGATTCAGCACCTGGAGGTCTAAACCACTCTGTAGTGAGAATTAACCCTCAGTTCGGTCCACTCCTGCTCCGGCTCCACTCCGGATTTTCCCCGGTCCAGCATGAGCGCAGAGCGATAGGGCGCGTCTCAAACCGACAGATGAAGCCGCCTTCTGTGCGATAAGCGGAGACTCCGCCATTTCCCACAGTGCCTTCCTGTGTATAAAAACAGTCATATATAATGGAATTCTCATTATTTAACAAGATCCTGCATGTCAGAGACAGACAAGTTCCCTTATCGATCTGGTCACACAAACTGCAGCCAAAATAGCCAGCAATACGTACACTATTTATGTTATATACGCTATTCTAGAACTGGAATTTGTGTAAATGTAAACATTTCTCGAATTCTGGCCTGTTTCGATTAAACTGGTTCTGTGATTATATAACTTTTTCTGTTTCCGTTTCGGTTTGAACAAAAATTTATTCCAGTGCTTAAATCTCTCCAATTGACTGTGCTCGAGGTATCTAAACATTTGTAAAACTTTTGAAAATAATTTTAATGCTGGTGTTGTATCAGTAACATGCAAATAACTTGTTTACTCACTGGCGGAGTCATCATATGTGTACATCAAATCTAGACATTAAAGATGCATAATAAAGGCTGTTCTTGTTCTTATTCTAATCCACATGAACGGTATGAACACTGTCTACAGCGATGCTGTGCACACACACTTCGACCATTTACATTACCCATACCATGGTAAATCAACACACTAATAGTGTGTATGTTAGATTCTTTTAAAAGATATAAGATCACTGATGACAACAAGGTGATATTTAGCGTCTTTTCATTTCAGTACTGAATATTTTGGCACATACTCGGCACAGGTTTTACGCCGGATGACCAACCATCACATTTTATTTGGGCTTGGGACCAGCACTGCATCCAGTTGCACACACACATATACTGTATAAACACTTTACTGTATATTTGCAGATATGGATAGACTACTGTGGGCGATTATGGGGAGTCGATCCATCATGTGGTGGGAGGAGAACAGTAATCTGAGATATCTGTCTACTGCTCCAGCACTATGGCTCGTCTTCCATATCCATATCAAATAGCAATTTCACGCCAAAATTATTCCTTAAACTGCTCCTTAAGCTGTTTTAAATTATTTTATTCTAAGATTATTTGGGGAAAATGAATAACGAGAAGATGATTGTAGTGATCATGGTTGTGCTCTTGTGTACGGAAAAGGGCGTGCCGTTCTGTGTTGTGACGTCATCAGTAAGCTATCGCATTATTCCTAGATTCGAGGAGGGAGATGAGTTCGAAGTGAAGATCTGAAGCAGTCGAGCTTGGAGCAGATGGAGAAGTGCACTAGGAGATGATTACAGACTATTTGAGACGAACCCGCATTAGAGCGTCGCTGTCAAGTGTGTGTGTGTGTGTGTGGAGGAAACCGCTCTGCTTGCTTCTGCGTCTCAATCATCTCTCCTCCATCCAGTGCGCGCGCTCACCCTCTCTCTCTCTCTCCTCCATCAGCACTGCAGCATGATGTATGGTGATTAACAGAACTCCAGGTAAGACGACACCTTGCTGTGTGGACGCGTTGATGCGGTTTTCTTCGGGTCTCTGGTGTGTGTTTGTCTTGTTGTCCGCGCGCCTTCATGCGTTGTGCTGCGTGTTTACGCGGACACGAGGCGGGACTGCGGGGAGCCGCTGTGTGTCCACCCTGCGCCCGGGACTCGGTCCGGGAGTGGAAGCTTCTCTCGGCGGGGTCGAACAGGAGAGGCGAGGGTAAGGTGTACAGGAATGGCGTGACGTGCTGCGCTGCGCCGCGCCGCGGTTTTGGGAACGTCAGTGATGCCGAAGTGCGCATTTCGAGACGAGGCTGTTGCGCAACAGAGCGCCGAAATGCGCTCGAGCTCGTGAAGACCAACAACCCGATCTGTTCCGCTGATTTCTGGACCAATCCGATTAATCCTTGATGAATTACACTCTCACCTGCTTGGGAATGATTTAAAAATCTAAGCAATATACAACACACACACACACACACACACACACACACACACACGCGTTCACTCTCTTAATTATTATAATAGAGATTTGCTCAGTGTAAACCATTTAAACACTTTGTACTTTGTGCCATTTATTATGTATCTGTATATAGGTTTGTTAATTCTTTATTCATTCCATCACAACCTGTTTCATAAACCTGCTGATGTCCGGAGGCCTCGCTGTGTTATGAGGTGAAACACCACCATCTCATATTGATTAGACGCTCCAATCTTTTCCTTCCCTGAGATAATCATATTGCCTCCATCCGTCCGGTTCCTCTCCAGCTCTACTGTCGAAGTAGAGATGCCTCCTTTGGTGGGATTTTTTTTCTTGTGCATGGGCTTTATCCTGGTCAGGGTCATGGTGGATCTGGAGTTTCTCCTGAGAACGCCGAGAGTGAGGCCTGGATGGGATTCGCAGATGGGATCTAAAGACTTGTATTCACAAATATACAGTACAGTAGATAGACATCTATGGGCGATTATGGGTAGTCGATCCATCATGAAGTGGGAGGTGGGAGGAGAACGGTAATCTGAGATCAGAATCAAAGCTGGAGCTACAGTACAGTATGAACAGTACCCGCTGTACCACAAGGAAAAAAAAACTAAATCATTTTCTTTTAAATCTAACATGCATTTGATCAGCCAACAAACGGGTAATGGAATCTCATCGCTACATTCTGTTCCGCTGATTTCTGGACTAATATAATTAATCCTTGATGAATACACCCCCGCCTCCTTTGGAATGATTTTTAAATCTGAGCAATATGCAACACACACACACACACACACACACACACACACACACGCGTTCATTCATTCTCTTAATGATTGTATTGGAGATTAGCTCACGAGGTGAGTGAACCATCGAAACACAGCAGGACTGTAATTTATTATATATTTGTATATATTAGTATTTATATATTAATATGGGTATGATATTTATTATTTTTATTCCAACACAACCTGCTGATGTCTCTGTCCTCTCCGGAGGCCTCACGGAGTTACAGTATGAGGAGAAACACCAACATCTCATATTGATTAAACGCTTCAATCATTTCCTTCCTGTACTCCGTCTAGTTCCTCTCCGGCTCTAAAGAAGAGCAGCTAGCATCTAGAGAAGCTTCCCTTGGCTGTCTTGTGCATGTGCTTTATCCTGGTCAGGGTCATGGTGGATCTGGAGTTTCTCCTGGGAACCAGAAGCTAAATGAATGAATGAATGAATATTACTCGTCACAATGCACCAGATTTCGAATCATTAAATCTCAGACGAGTCCTGTATCAGACCGTGTGATAACATGTGTTCTTTGCATCAGATTATACAGAGGAGATCCCCTGAGTAAACACCGTCATCGATCCGCAGATCGACTCGTGCAGGGAACAATGTTGCGTAAACACAAACAAATCCTTCTGTGCAATCATAGTGATGCTTTAAAAGAGAACAGTGTGAACGTTCGTTGCATGCGTCACGTTAGAAGGGTGGACAAGGCTGGAATTCAGCAAATCTTGACCTGTCTGGACGACTCTGATGTGTGCAGGGATGGGGTTTATTTTAATTTAACGTCGGCCATGTGGACAGCCATACTGTATTTGGTCGAAAGCTAAATTTGTGACGCGTCTTGAAAAATTCGATTATGTCTGAGACTGAGATCTTAAACACCATAAACCCAGCTTTAGTCCTCAAACACTCACTACGTGGGACGATATCCAGAACGCAACGTCCCCAAACCCGCCTTCATATTTTCAGCTGCGTCTCCATTCCTCAATCTGAGGTCAGAGCACTAATTATGTGCTGAGGAGGAACATCATCAAGTTCTGAGTGTTTGTTTGTCTTGTTTTTAGATCGCCGTCTGTCAGACACTGCACGTCTGTTAGAGACACTGAGCACTGAGTAGACGCCGCTGTGGGGTGATGTAGTCTCGGATAATGCTAAACTCGTAGCTAAGTGTGTCCAGGCCGATGGAGCACATTTGATAAAAAGGAAAAAAATAAAGATGGAGGAATTACATGGGGAAGCTGCAGGACGGTGTGTGTGAGAGAGAGAGAGAAGATCAGAGAAACAGAGAGAGAAATAAGAGATGACAATGAGAAATAGAGAGAGAGAGATCACAGGTACACAGAGGCAGATAGAGACACAAAAAGAGACAAGAGAGACAGACATACTGTACACACGGGGAGACCGTCAGACACAGAGAAAGACTAGAGAGCAGGTGAGACAGTAAGACGGACAGACAGAGACAATGACAAGACCCACTGAGATACAGACCTTTACTGAGTGTTAAATGTATTTATTTTTGCTCCCAATAAGTTTTTTGACATTAAAATACAAATAAAAATCGCAGAATGAATCTCAAAATCGAACGATTTAAAATAGTCATTAAAATAAGAAGCAAAGTCTCGTCGAGCGTCCATCCGACTTGATCCTCAGCCTGACGCTAACCCCATCCCTGATGATCTTAAACAGGACGCTGTCTCCATCCAGAGGGTTTGTTTAAATCACACTGAGCGAGTGAGTGGTCGTGGCATTGATCCACCTCCGACATAAATCCGGCCTGTAAGAGTAGATTTCAAACATATTGATCACTTATACTCACATTTAGGGAGGTCTAGAAAGATAGGAAGTGTGTGTGGTTTGACCCGGTGAGTGTCCCCGAGAGGCCGTGTAGTGAGTGTGTGGAGCGAGCAGGAAGCTCTGTGGAAGAAGTTGTGATTTAAACAGCTTTAATGTGAGAATGGGGTTGTGATTTGTGATTAAAAAGTTAACGGCATGTCCGGTCCATATAGTATATATGAGTTACTGTTAACTCTATTTCTCGAGGTCTTTTTAAACACTTTTAAGTGTTTGAAGTGAAGTGTATTGCAGACGGTTAATGACACACTCCTCCGTCAGTGTACAGCAGGTGTTCAGAGTGAGTTGATTGACGTCTGACCCTCATCAGGGTGATGTTTATGACCAAGTTGATGTTTGTCGGTGACCACATCAGTGGTAATACTGTACTGCGAATAAACCGTCACCAGTTTATGTCATGTACGTTTACCTGGTCTCTTTTTGATGATTAAAAGAAGAAAGAAGATCATGATGCGATACTGTATGTCACATTATAAGATAATAATAATAATGATGACAATGATAACTCGTATCAGTTTACAATTACATTTTGCACATTCTGTAAATCGTGTGTAATTTGTACATATAATTCTATTTTATTTAGTAACTTCTATAAATTTGTACATCCCAACCCACATTTTTATTTTATTTCTATTTAATTTTTATTGTAAATTCTCTATTTTCATTTGAGTGAAATCTTTCTATTCTATCTTTACATTTTAGTTCATGGACAGTCGTATAAGTATTCCTCTGCATACAAGACTGTGTGTGTGTGTGTGCGCCTGACAAATAATGTGATTTTTGTAATCTACATTATAGTCCCCGGCCTTTCTTTTATTAGAGGGGTGACAATACTTTGTGCAGAGCACCAGATGGACTTGAGTCCGTAGCTGTGCACCTCCAAGCTAACATGACATTACATTTCCGAGTTGATATCCGGTCTGCTGTAGAACGGTCTAAGCGAGCGGTGGCTGGAGATCTGCTTTATTTGGAAATGCGGATAAAATAATCTCGTTAGTGGCGTAAAGCTCAATTAAGACAATAATCAGATTAAAATAATATGCCCCAGGGTGACTCTCATCCTGTGACCGTGCCGTCCTTGCGACTTGTTATGGAGTGACTCAAAAATAAATTGTTAAAACTATTTAGTCATGCAAATATGGACGGTTTATTATAAGAGGTAGGATGCGTGGCAGAGGAGGAAGCTAACTTTGTGTGTGTGCGTGTATGTGTGATGGCATAATGTGTCAGCCTGATTGCCATAATGCCGTATGACTTTCAATTCGATCAGCTCCTTTCACACGATTCAGCCGAGCTGACACACTTTCAGGGTAAATTATTATCACATGGCACAGGGAGGCTTCTCTTTATGGTGTGTTATGACCTCATCATAGTGCATTAAATGCTCTTTAATGGAGTAATGAACAGGACTGGGCTCGCACGCGAACAGCGGGATCAATTTTTGAAAAGCATGCTCGCTGGTGCATCTCGAAAACCAAATGCCATTTTTACCTGCATATACAGTAGGCACGGGAATCACCGGGGATCGCCCGATACGGTAACACTGTGATACCTCAGTGCGGATTCCATCTGTACTGCGATTCTGTTAGAATCACAATTTTATCTGGTTTATTTTTTTAAATTCTAAACAAACTTGGCAAATAAGTAGCTTCTACACTGCTGCCTGTTAATGTGTGAATAGTTTATGGTAGAGCGCACCACCTGTAGGATTACAGAGGAACTGAAACATGTTAACAGCTCAAATTCAAACATATGTATACAAATAAAAAAATTTAGGAATCCTAATGCAACAAAAGAATCACGATATCACTGAATCTATTTTTCCTCCCATGTGTACTAAAGGGGGGCATCTTAAGATGAAAATTTGTATTGTGAAATTGTCCCATAGGAAATAGTGTAAATGCAGATAATCCGTTCCAGCCACCCAAAAATATTACCAATAATACCAATTTCCAACACTATAATCATATTTTTGCATATAAAAACGATCAAATAATTTAGTAAAGACGTGAGAAGCTCAGTCATCCGGGAGGGGCTCAGAGTAGAGCCGCTGCTCCTCCACATCGAGAGGAGCCAGATGAGGTGGCTTGGGCATCTATTTAGGATGCCCCCTGGACGCCTCCCTTGTGAGGTGTTCCGGACACGCCCCACCGGAAAGAGACCCCGGGGAAGACCCAGGACACGCTGGAGGGACTATGTCTCTCGGCTGGCCTGGGAACGCCTTGGGATCCCCCCCGGAAGAGCTGGAAGAAGTGGCCAGGGAGAGGGAAGTCTGGGCATCCCTGCTGGAGCTGCTGCCCCCGCGACCCGACCTCGGATAAGCGGAAGAAAATGGATGGATGGATGGATGGATGTAAATGATGTGAAATATAAAATAAATAGTCATTAAACCTCACTTAAACTTTTTGATTTATGATTCCTTTTGGCCCCGGCTACTATAAAAACCAAACTGAAAGCAGCTCTGTTTTCTTCTTGCTACCGTCCTTGATAACATTCTTGGGACCCCGTGGTGCTACGTCTTCACTAAATCTTGCACAAAATGCAAAAAGAAAACACAAAAAAAAGTTAACTCGCTTCACTTTCCACTAGGGCTGGGCGATTTGGCCTAAAATTAAAATCTCGATTAATTGAACATTTTAACTCGATTACAATTAATAAAGATTTTTTTTTTGCCCTCATAGTTCACTGACAAGTTTTGTACAGTAAATATGCTCACAAGTGAGAGATTTTTGAATGAAGGGTGCATTACTTGATTGATTAATTGAAGGCAACACACACTATCTACTATCTATGATTATTTATTGAACATCAATGTTGAAATTAAACTGAAATTAAACTGAAGCCCCAAAAATTAAAGGGTTCATTAAATTACATTTTAAAGTATAGTTTTTAACAAAAACAGATGACAGATTTGGCCTTAAAAATTAAGATACTATAGGCACATGCTCAGAATCTTTACAAGGCAAAGATTTCTATTAAAAAAAAACTACTTGTTTGTGATGATAAAAAGTATCTTGTGGTGATATATTACAATGTTTTGAGATTTTTAAACAATAATGAGAAACAACATTTAGACCACACACACTAGGGCTGTCTTTTTATCCCACAATTCAGAGTTAAATGAAGGCTATTTCACACTGCCCCAATAAACTGACATAATGGCTTAAGCATGCAATGACAACAAAAATGGAATGAATTATGCAGCTATCAATCTGGGCCAGGACAATTTCACTTTTACTATATACTGTAGTTGTGTACCTGCTAGGTGTTGTATAGTTCGTATTTGCTGGGCCAGAATGGTTTAAGGGCGCGGTGGTGTAGTGGTTAGCACTGTCGCCTTGCACCTCCAGGGTCTGGGTTCGATTCCCCGGCCAGGCTCGATTCCCGTCTCTGTGTGCATGGAGTTTGCATGTTCTCCCCGTGCTTGGTGGGTTTCCTCCCACAGTCCAAAGATATGCAGGTTAGGCTAATTGGCGTTCCTAAATTGCCGGTAGTGTGTGATTGGGTGTGTGAGTGTGTGTATGTGTGTGTGCCCTGCGATGGATTGGCACCCTGTCCAGGGTGTACCCTGCCTAGTGCCCGAAGTCTCCTGGGATAGGCTCCAGGTCCCCCGCGACCCTGAACACAGGATTAAGCGGTATAATGAATGAATGAAGAATGAATGGTTTAAGCCACCAAAATAACGTTTTATTGATAAACTGTGCAGCTTTCGCCAACGTGAACACTCCCGTTAGTAACGAGGCGAATAAGGAGCTAACTTCAGCCGCAGAATGAGACGCTGCGCAATAAGGAGCCAAACGAATCGTAAGCTGCGAATAAGGAGCTAACTTCAGCCTCGTGTGCTTAGGGGCATCATATCTTTTGCTAGAAAGTTAGAAACAGCCCTGGTTATATCCTTGCTCCTTTTGGAACACCTTTCATAAGGTGTAATGGCCACGAAAGACGACACGATCGATATCTGCTTTGGTACAGCCCAACTGCTAGCCCTGCTAGTTGACGGAGTAGCATCGGCCCACATTTTCATGCTCTCAGTGTGGTCGTGTGGGTGATGCGTTCATATAACGGAGTTCGTGCTACCTTTTTTGTCGACAATTTCAACATCTTTGGATAATAACTCGAGGTTAGATTCACTTTCGTTGCTGCTTCCACTCATTTTTATTTGTTTATTTATTTATTTATTTTTTGTCGTCCTGGTGTCAAGTTTGCTTCGCAAAGTGCGGTAGGAAATTTACTTTGACCTGCATGGCATGCGCAAGCTGCATGCTGATTGGTTGTTGTCGTATTGTTCTGCTGTGTGATTGGCTCTTAGATTAATCCATATCGAGCAAAAAATGTCTCAAATAAATCGTGATTCGATATGATATCGTTTATCGTTTATCCATCTATTTTTACCAGTACATTAGACATTGTTGCTCCCATCAGATTAAAAAAAGTCAGAGATAAAACACTTGCACCGTGGTACAACAGTCATACTCGCGCCCTAAAGAGAGCAACCCGTAACCTCGAAAGAAAATGGAGGAAAACTAAATTAGAAGTTTTTCGCATTGCGTATAAAGACAGTATGTGCAGCTATAGACAGGCTCTAAAAACTGCTAGGACTGAGCATCTTAGCCAACTGATAGCAAGAAACCAAAAACAATCCCAGGTTCTTATTTAGTACGGTGGCTCGCCTAACAAAACCTAAGATGCCCGCAGAGAGTATCCCATCACAGTTTAGAAGTGAAGACTTTATGGACTTCTTTAATGAAAAAATCAATAATATCAGGAAGAAAATAATGGAGGTTCAACCTCCTAATAGTATCTCACGATCCAGTTCAGCCTATAGCTTCACATTTAGATTTTCAGTGCTTTACAGGTATAGGACAGGAAGAGCTGTATCACCTCGGCTAAATCAACAACGTGCCTGTTAGACCCAATGCCAACCAGATTTTTAAAAGAAGTGATGCTTACGGTTGGAGAGCCACTTCTAAACATTATTAATTCTTCATTACATCTAGGTCACGTCCCTAAACCTTTCAAGTTAGCAGTTATTAAGCCGGTTCTTAAAAAATCTAATTTGGACGCGAATGAAATAACAAATTACAGACCGATTTCAAACCTTCCGTTCATATCAAAAATACTAGAAAAAGTAGTATCAGCTCAAATTTGCACATTCTTGCAGGATAACAACATCCTTGAAGAATTTCAGTCAGGTTTCAGGCCCCATCATAGCACAGAAACTGCACTAGTTAAGATTACAAACGACTTGTTTTTAGCTTCAGACCAAGGCTGCATCTCATTGCTAGTCCTGCTCGATCTTAGTGCTGCATTCGACACTATAGATCATAATATTCTCATAGATCGCTTACAAAATTATATAGATATTCAGGGACAGGCATTAAAATGGTTTAGATCTTACCTGTCTGATCGCTACCATTTTGTAGATCTAAATGGAGAACCGTCTGGTGTAATGCCAGTGAAATATGGGGTCCCACAAGGGTCAGTTTTAGGACCTCTGTTGTTCTCAATATACATGCTTCCCTTGGGTAACATCATTAGAAGACATGGGATTAGTTTCCATTGTTATGCTGATGATACCCAATTATATATCTCAACTAAACCAGACGAAATACCTAAGTTGTCTAGATTAACTGAGTGTGTCCAGGACATAAAAGATTGGATGACCAATAACTTTTTTTATTAAATTCAGATAAGACAGAGATATTACTTATTGCCCCAAAAACCAGCACACAACAGCTTTCACAATTCAGCCTGCGCTTAGAAGGATGTACTGTTACTACCAGCTGGGTGTAATATTAGACAGTAACTTGTCTTTTGAAAATCACATTTCAAATATCACAAAAACAGCCTTTTTCCATCTTCGAAATATTGCTAAACTTAGGAACATCTTATCCGTATCTGATGCAGAAAAACTAGTTCATGCATTCATGACCTCCAGACTGGACTATTGTAATGCATTTCTAGGTGGTTGTCCTGCATCCTCAATAAACAAGCTTCAGTTAATCCAAAATGCAGCTGCCAGGGTTCTCACTAGATCCAGAAAATATGATCATATAACCCCAATATTATCATCCCTGCACTGGCTACCTGTTCAGTTTAGAATAAATTACAAAATAGTATTACTTACATACAAGGCCTTGAATGGTTTAGCTCCCACATACCTAACCAGTCTTCTGATGCGCTACAATCCACCACGCGCCTTAAGATCACAAAGCTCCGGACTTCTGGTAGTTCCCAGAATTTCAAAATCTACAAAAGGGGGTAGGGCATTTTCATATTTAGCTCCAACGCTTTGGAATAGCCTTCCAGACAGTGTTCGGGGAGCAGACACGGTTTCTCAGTTCAAAAGTAGACTCAAGACGCATCTTTTTAATCTGGCATACACATAACTCATCCCATAATCTCATACTCCAGTACACCTATACCGAATGGCAACTACGCTAATTCTCCCCATCTGTTCTGTATTTCTCTACCCATCCCGAGGCATCGGGAGATTTTGCCAGCTTCAGTAGACAAAGGCCGACCCTGCGAGGTTCCTGAGGCATCCAGAGAATGCCTTTAATTTTTGTGAAGCTGCTTTGAGACAATGACCATTGTTAAAAGCGCTATATAAATAAAATTGAATTGAATTGAATTTATCGGCCCAGCCCTACTATCCACTGACGCAAACAAGTTTTGAACGTCTCCGGGAAATATGAGCATCTTGGCCAGCTTCTTTCAATCGTATGCCGAAATAGATGCCTATGCCAAGACAAATTTCTTGCAAAATTTCAGTTCCTAAAGCAAAAACTCACGAGGCGGTGCATTCGTATGCCGTAGTACCACTGTACTGTACTGTACTGTTATAGATAGATGATATTTTTCTCTCTTGTTCTTCAGGCAGATATTTTCTTTATAGAAGGAGTCTCCACTGTTACATCAGATCCAACACTATAGCAAAAACGTAAGGCTGGTGTGGAAGTCCCTCGGTGTAGCTGCTGTAGCATCAGTGAGAATCTGTTTCATCACCGATCCATGACATTACATGTACAGGGGCGGTAAATAGATAGACAGTGTTGTTTTTGTGTTCTTTACACAAAAACAACACCAGGACATGATGTTATAGGAAAATAATCAACAATAATCACTGTAATAACAGAAACTCAAACGACCCTGTCAATGATTATTTTCCCATAATGCTTCGCATTATGTCATGCTCTATTCCTTCCCAGTATCAAAATCACATCTCCTGTCGCTAATTCATTTCCCAGCACCACTTAACCGAGATTCCTTCACTCCGAATCTACCGCTGCGCTAATAATAGCGTTAATATTTATTGCGGCTGCAGCTGGAGGACGTGGGGGGCCTGCATGCTAATGAAGCTTTCTGTACTGCGTTCTGTCTGTGTCCTGGCGAGTTCTCGCGCTCTGAACAGGTGGTATTTATGCTCTGCAAGGTGGGAGGATGATTCACAAAAAAAAAAAAGGAAAAGTGGGGGAAAAAAAGAAAAGCACGCTGCTCTCAGTATAGCAGGACCGTTGCGTCACAAAACGAGCCGTGAATCACACAAGTGCTCTGTGTGTCAGGACTGACTGTACGGAAGGAGACGGAGACGCCTCGATGTCCAAGATTTCAGTGACAGCTTTCTAAAGAATGTACCGCACTTGGTGACTTTTATGGAAAGAATGAGTTTATGTTCATTCATTATGCAATGTAATCTTTTTTGTTAGTTTTTTTTTTGGTCAGGATTGATTTACACTTCATTCATTCATTCATCTTCTATACCGCTTTATCCTGTATTTAGACTCAGGGCACGAGGCAGGGTACACCCTGGACAGCATGCCAATCCATCGCAGAGCACACACACACACACACACACACACACACACACACACACACACACACACACACACACACACACACACACATTCACACACTATGGTCAATTTGGGAATGCCAATTAGCCTAATCTGCATGTCTTTGGACTGTGGGAGGAAACCGGAGTACCCGGAGGAAACCCACCAATCACGGGGAGAACATGCAAACTCCATGCACACAGAGACGGAGTCTACCCCAGAGGTACTCAAATATAAATTTGAAAGGTCCACTTACCAAATTTCTATTCAGTCCGAGGTCCGGAAAAATGACAGTCTAATTTCAAATAGAGAACTACAAAAAAAGTCAAACCCAAAATTTTTTATAATAAAAAAAGGTGTGAGGAACAGGTGGAGGCACTGATGTAAATGCACTGATGTTTTTCACCGTGCTCATAGTTGAAACGACAGATTCACAACAGTACGTTGAGGAAAACATTGTGAGAATTTGAAGGGCCATTTTCTGCAGGACAGGAACACCTGCTGCAGTAGCCATCTTTGTCCAGAAGGTAAGAAGGTGACCACTTTTGATTGCGAGCTTAAGCAAATTGGTTTTCTGCTTCCAACGGGGAGCACCAATGCATATTTTTCTGTTCACTCACTGTTAAATTCGCTGTTTTCAAAATCAACTTGTCAATGGCCAGCTTTGAGCACACCATTAGGATATTAAGGACATATTATAATAAACAGAATGAGTAGCTCACCTCTTATATCTTCCACGAGTCGTTCGTTCTTTTGAATCTACTGCACCGCATAGCGCCTATGGGAGTCACGTGACAAAGGACCGAACAACTCGGGACTTGACGATTGAGAACCATTCAATACATAGCCTACGGAGATTCTGCGATGATTTGCGCATGCGCGCCCAATAGAAAATGAACGAATCACTCTCGGAGACGACTCGTTCTTCTGAGTCACGTTAAAGATTCATTCAAAAAGAACGAATCGTTCATGAACGAACCATCACTAGAAGACTCAAAGATATATCGTGCGGAAACACAGTTGCGCACTTCATTGAGAACTCATTTGGATTATGATTAAATTAGCATGTTTGTTTTGGCGTCGGTCCAGATGTAACCGTATTTGGGTCTGGATGCGGACCGGAGTCCGCCTATTGAGTACCCCAGGTCTACCCAATTCCTGTGTCAGGCTCAGTGGCTCCAACTACAGGCTACTGTATTTTCTGCACTTTTCAAAATCTTGAATCCAATTGGAAAACAAACAAGTACCCTAGATAATGCATAAATATATCAAAGGTTCTTGGAGGCCAGATTTCACTTTTTTTTTTTTTTTTTTTTTCTTCCCCCAGATATTAGCTCTTACGGGACAAAGTATAAACATATATGACAGCCAAATAAGCAGATAATAGAGTACACCAAAAGCACCGTCTGTCCAACCACAAGTCGTGAACCACAAGTCGTGAACCACAGGCGTTTACATAATGACACCTTCTTTATTTTGAAATAAGTTTGGATTAAATCCCAGTACCTAGGGACCAGAAGATCCTCCTAGGTCTAACCTCAAGATTCTCATCGTGTCGATGCAGAATAAGTGATGTCCAGTTCACACTCATTGTTTAAACCAAACATGTCCAGGAATTGTCACATCGTTTAGTTAACAGTTAACAAAGTTGTTGCATCGTAACATGCATGGATTATGGCGTAATATTAAAATTATAGAGGATCCTGGCTTGGGTTTTGCATCTATCTGCCTTTAACCTACAGACATGAAAGTTTAAGAGTGTGAATTCAGGGCAATCCTTTGACGGAATCATGAGGTGATGCATAAAATAGCATTACAAAATCTTCTTTCAGATATAGATCAGTTTTTTTATGATTATTATTCCTACACACGCAAACAAGTGGGGAGTGCAGAATGACACTGGAGTGAAATTTACACCGAGATAAACATTCTGCTTATCAACAGGGAGCACCTCCACCTGAGAGGTATGCAATCCACTCCTAGACCCCCCAAGTGGCTCTCTGAGCTCCGAACTCTCTCTCATCCAACAGCAGGTCAGATGTAGGTCACAAAGCTTCAGCGTTTTAGCGAAACCTGCAGCTCTACAGCATACACTCTCCCTCTGGAGCCTCCTGCGTCGGAAAGACTTGCAGCTGAAGCTGGAAAGTTGATGTAATTGCTGTTGTCTAATAGTGAAGCTCATGAGCTGCTTCTTCACGCCTCCTCCAAGACTGCGAAGGAAGGAGTGTGAGGACGGTGCGTAGCTTCCAAAGTGTTTCATTCTCACTGTTAACACAGCGTCTGTAAAACATCACAGGGATTAAAATGGTTCCTTGTCAGTTTGTACATGATACTGTTAATAATGTCAGTGCTGAACCTCCCTTTCAAAGTCCGCCTACGCTAAGGGTTAAATAAAAGAGTTAACTTTTATTCTTGTTTGTCTTCCACCTACGTACAAACATACAGTAACTACGAGATGGAGCGAACGTGTAGCATCCTTACTTCCAGTAGCTCTTTCCTCCAAGATAGAAAAATTATTCCATTTGGTTGGAAGCTGTTGATTAATTCTCTCTAACAGCAGCTCTAACAGTAGTGCAGGTTGATATTAATGCGCTCGCTCTGAAACGTTATGGTTTCTATAGGACCCACTCGTACTCAAGTGGCATTAGCAAAGGGAAAAGTTTACTGTGAAATGTTTAAATAATGTTGGTGAAAGGACATGCTGCATTTGTTCTTGTCTTACTAATGTCATGTTTAATATTTTACTATTCTTTTTATCTTATTAACGTCTAATTTCTTTGTCGTACTAACTTCAAGAAGTGAAGTTGTTGCCAGGGAAACCTCTAACGTCAACCTGTCTAGTCCTTCTTGTAACTAAATTTGTGCGCCAAGAAAAGGAAGCTTTTCAAGGAAAAAGAGTTCAGATATGTGAATTTGCTGTGACCTTGATTCTGTTTAATCAAGTTTATTCAGCTTCTGGCTACAGAGATATTTACGTGAGAAATATCACACTCATGTTTGGTACAACAGCATGACCTCGAGTGTGATATCGCTTTTATACAACAGTTCCACAAACACCATTTATTATCAACAGGTTTTGTTATGATTTGTTTCTTTATTTAAACAGTTATTTTGCTCCTCCCACACATATCCTTCCACGCCTGAAGGAACTAGCGGAGGTCGGGTGGAGCTGGCAACCTACTGTTAATGAGTGACAGTTAGTGTATTTAACAGGAGTTGAGAGTAGTGTTAAACTCTTAGCGATACTCTGTAGCCATGAGGTGAGGAGAATACACCATGGAGGTGGTGGACAGTCCTGAGAAACTCACCAGATTTACATTATATTTCCACTTATTCCAATTTTTTGTTAGGTCGTATCCCAAATAGCATTAAATGGAAAGCTAGTGCTCCATGCAGGGTGTACAATCCATTGTTCCACACACCAAGTAGTGCCCTTGTTCAGGGGTTAGAGAGAGATTTGGGATTCAGCCTCGTGTTAGAAGCTAGTTAGCTTTGTAGGTAAGTGTTAACCGTGAACAGAACGACACGGACGGTTCGGAGGCAATTCACAACGACTTAGATGTGATTACTGCAGAGACGGCGTGTTGTCTAAGACGACATAATGTTATTAGATGTGTGTTCTTACTAAAAGTGCTTCTGTGACTGGTTGTGAATGTGGGTTTTGTCAGACAGCTGCTCTCTCTTCAGTACTGCGGACCGTACAGACTACTCTCACCCACACTGAGACCCAGAGTTAGTGTCATTAACCACTGGACAACACCTGGGACACACCCACTCATACATATAGTTACACAGTGCTCTAATGCTCTATGTCCCAACTGGTAGAATGCCACTCGCCCAATCCGATTACTCGGTCTGAACTGTTGTATAATTGTTTAGAAACCCTACAAACATTCCACCACAGGTCTTTGAGATGTTGCGCTATTGAGAATCTCAGACAGACAGATGGACAGAATGACGGCTAATATGCTCAAAATGTTGAGACATCAAAATAGGGACTTTTTTGAACGTTTCACAAAAATAATTAAAAGTAGCTATAAATTGACAAAATTCCATGCATTTCATTAATAACCGAATAGCTGTAGTTGAAATTGCTGTGGTTTAAGGCGAATAAATTGCTTTGTAATGTGCTCCTAAAGAGAAATGTATTAATTTAACGTCAGTAAAAGAAATCCTACTTTATCACACTGATTATTTTCCTATAATGTTGAACATCACATACTGTGATTTCATATAAAGCTACAATATGTGGTTTGCTATTGATGGTAACAGGATAAAAGACTGGACTGCATTCATCATTTCATCAGTGAGTTTGTGTATAAACGTCTCAGGCTGTGATCAGGCTCATTTCGTCCTTGAGAGCCTTAAACATTTTAGGAAGTGTTCGTTTCATTACATCAAAACACACAGACCTACAGTGACACATAAATGTAACATATCTGTACTGTGACGACGTTCATAAGCGGTTGTGTGTGTGTGTGTGTGTGTGTGTGTGTGTGTGTGTAAGTGAGTGTGTGCGCTGGAATTGGAACAGAGCCATGCCATAAGCACGGACATCACTGTTGATCAGGACCGTTGCTTGGAAACAAGCCTGTTATGGAGCGCACATCCGGCACCTTTTCACACGGCACACTGTATGTGGGCTTTGCTGGCCGGCAGGTGTGCTTCTGTAATGATTTTCTTTTTAAAGCCAAGGTCTCATTATTTTTGTGGACACCATCGGTAATGAAAGCGCTACCATGAAGCTGGATTGATTTGTCTGACTCGTGCTGTGGGTTCTCTTCTTTCAAATCAATGGCATAATGTGTGTGTGTGTGTGTGTGTGTGTGTGTGTGTGTGTGTGTGTGTGTGTGTGTGTGTGTGTGTGTGTGTGTGTTTAGTTTTTCTAGAGAACCTCAAGATAGACATTTTTAAAATGTAATGCATTACTTACATAATTCACACACGCGCGCACACACACACTTAACTCCATTAAGACTAACATGGCTAATAGTCAGGTCAATAGAACTTAATGATGCGTATTAGCCTCATGCAGGTTATGTTCATGCTAACTGGAGCCTGGGGTTTTAATGTGCTTTATTGTGACAAGATGGTGACACTACTCATCATATAGCTTAGAATTTATATTTAGAGATAGAACTGTTGCTAAGGAGTTAGCAATCCATCCATCTTAAAGGATGTGTACTTCATCTTTTACTGTATGTACTACAGCTTGGTTTGCTCGCCTATTAGTAGGTTCCTGCATCGCTTGGCAAAAATGCGTACCAAATCCATATGAGGGTCTCCGGCACAAAGCTTCCAAAATAAAGGTAAACAATAATCCATATGTTTGTACATCAACGTTTACACTTTGCATCAAAGACATCAAGTTTCTCTGTATTTGACCAACGAATCTTCACACCTCAAATAGTAGCTCGTAACAGATTTCATTGACGTGGTGGACCTCAGGGATTGACGCTACCTGACAGTGTGTATTGCTAAAGGAAGACAAGACTTTGTATATTATTGGTACTATTCAGAAGTGCCATGGTGGGGCAAATTTGGGAATGTTTAAACAATCAGCCATTGACCGGAATCGACTGGTTTGATGCAGTCCGCTGGTGTCACATGTCATTTTCTTTTAGATTTGTTTTGTACAAAGAAAAAAAAAATCTGTCCACTCATGTGGAGCATTATGAGAGAAAGTCCTGCAACTTGCAACATGCTGTTCTGGAGAAAATGTAAAAATTATTTACCAGTCTGTGTTTCATAATGAACATACAGTTAACTTACAAAATGTGTGGGTACGCTGTCAGTTATAGCTCTGAAAAAGAAACATCAGAGTCAGCAGAACAGGTTAAAAACAAAAAAAACAAACATGGAACTCATAATAGGCAGATCAGACGTTGGCTAAAATCAGAATCAACAAATAATTCTTAAAAAAAAAAAACAACAGAAAATGTATTCAGACAAAACCAAAATCTGCAGATGAGACTTGGGAGAAAAAAACTCCACAAACAAACAAACAAACAATATCACCCAAAATTGGAATTGGCACATAAGAATTTAAACAAAAATCAGAAAACAAAATTAGACTCAGATTCACCAGATAACATTTAAAAAACAAAAAAAAAGAAATCTTTTTTTTTCTCAGAATTGCCTAAAAGTTCAAAATGGATTTATCAAAATCAACAGATTAGACAAAAAAAAAATCTGACTCGGCCAAGAAACTTACCATCAGGTGTCTCTTCTTTCCAGGTTTGTTTAAGAAATCTGTCACTTTTTGTCTTTAAATTCCTGATTCCATTAGAAGTGCTTTGAAACCCCGCATGAAACTGGCATTATTAATTATCACAGTGTACTGGATAACAGTTAAATCTCATCTGAATTCTGTAGCGTGTGTTCATGTCAGATTACATGATCACTCACTCTCTCACTCATTCTCTGTAGCGCTTATCCTGTATAGGGAAGCATGGAGCCTTTGCCAATGGACTTCTAGCACGAGGCGGGGTACATCCTGGATGGGATGCCAATTGATCACGGGGCACACAAGCACATTATCACACACAGACACATTCACTAACATACTTTGCGAAATTTGGAAGTACCGATTAGCCTAATCTGCATGTTTCTGGACTGTGGGAGGAAACCGGAGCACAGGTAGAACTCCACACACAGACCCGAGGAGGGAATCGAACCCTCGCCCCTGGTGTGAGGTGACTGTCCTTTATTCTGGTATAGCAGTTAGCACGGTGAGTTACATTCTGCTGAGTCTGCTTGAGACAGAACGTCCACAAAGCTTCGGTACTGTAATGAAACACAGAATTTACCCAAAGTGTCTTTGATTTTCTTGTAGTTATTAAACTCGAGAGTCAGTGGCGGTTGTTGTTTGGGTTGTTAAGCTGCATCTGTGTGCAGAATCTCTTACTGTAGGGGTGTTTAAATTTTCATGCTGTAAAAATGGTTTCAAGGTATTGAGATGTTAATTGACTATTTAATAACACACAAGCCAGTGGTGAGAATTAAAGGTACGGTGTTTTACAAAACGATTCTATGCATGCTCAATTTTTCTTCTTAAAAAAACAATTCAGAATTGCTGTTCAATAATATCTTGTACACTGTCACTATTTGTCAGGGTTTTGTTGTACACTAACAGAGATTGTACGTCTAACTAGTGCAGCAATGTGTAGAGCTGCTTAACCCAAAGTAGAACGTTATTTGTTTGGTTGTGAGTTGTGTGCAAGAGCATATGGATGAAAAAGATAAAAGCATGCTAGCAGAGTTTAGCCAGGAATGTGCAGTCCCTGGTGCGGTGTGATTTATGAGCAAATTCACAGAAATGGGGTTGTGAAATTTTTAAGAGAAAACCTTTGAAAACGATAGGAATGGATGCTGCTGAAATATTGTGGGGAGAAAATGAATTAATAGATAGAAAAAAAACAATGTAACGGTCCAACCGTATACCATGACTCACTGCGACACCGTAACAATCCTAGCTGGAAGCCTTGCGGTGTAAAAACCGCTGCTGAGACGCTAGCAGAACGGTGAAGGCGTTTTCTCCCTCTCTCTCTCTCTCTCTCTCTCTCTCTCTCTCTCTCTCTCTCTCTCTCTATCTCTCTGACTGCGGTGCCTGTGGCTGCCTCGAAACGTGGAGGATGATCAGTGGCTCCTTTTGTTTGCAAATCAGCTTCGGCTGAACAGCAGTACGGAACGAGTCAAAGTGTTCGCCTAAGGCGGGAAACCAGCAGCAAGAGCGAATAAACTATAAATTTGTCTCTCTCTCTCTCTCTCTCTCTCTCTCTCTCTCTCATTCTCTCCGTCTGTTCAAGGTTCAGACAAGAAAGCAGGTCATTTGACACCAGGCTGTTTAACTGCCTTGTGGGAGAGAGTCTGCTCCTAAGGGCAGCGGATAAAGACTTCTTTAGACGTTCGCTAACTTTGGGTTTTGCTTCGAAGCTTTCAGATCAGTGTGGGCATAAAAACCGTGTGAAAAAATACAACACCTGGGACCCGTGTGAACTCAGTTCACTGAGGGGGCGTGGCTCAGCAGTAGCTCATTTACATAAACACTGAAATGGCACATACGGGAGAGGAGAGAAACTGAGAGATTAAGGTAGGAAAAAAAATTTTAATCTGAGTGGTATTTCAGCCCCGCTCTCTGAACCCTGTGCTAACTCGTTAGAAGATACAGACCTTTAAAGGGGTCCTATTATGCCATTTTAAAGGTTGCTAATATTGCTTAGTGAGTCTCTTAAAACAGGTTAATGTGTATGCAAGGGCAAAAAGCACTTTAGTTTTCTCCAAAAATAGATTTAATTTTACCCCATTTCCTAAATGATTCGTAAACTAGGGGTGGGCGTATCGATCCTTAATATCGATACTTTCAATATAGGGGTTGTATCGAAAATTATCGATCCAAAAGTCAAAATATCAATATTAAGGGCTTTTTTTAAACGAGTGATTTTATTTATTTTGCATGAAATATAATAATTAAAATCAGCTTGTATGTAACGCTTTCTCTTATGCAGCTCCTTTCACACGTCACGCACATTGTTCACCCCTCCCCCCCCCCCTCCCTGCTCTGCTGTGTTTTGTTGCCTTAACCATCACGTGACTCAGCAGCGCCAAAAACAAGCAGCTGCAGAGAGAGTGAGAGCGAGGTGCGTGTTTGCCTTGGTATCATGGAGCTGGCAGATAAAAAAAAATGGAGCGCTGTGTGGAAATATTTTACTGCTGTGAATGAAAACACACCAAATTGCGACGTCTGTAAAAAGGTGATTCGTTAACAGCACTAACTTACACAAACACACAAAACGACATGACAGAGATCGGAACTACAAAGAGAAAGACAGGAGGCAAATCTTTCAGACAGAGCCCCGCCGGCAGCGAGTCCTTTCAGCTTCAGAAATATCCAGGTAGCTAACACTGGTAAAAATGTTTTTAGTCATATTGGATCTTCTGCATGAAGTGTCATCACCATAGTTGTTGTAACAAAACGTAATCATCGGTAATATACTGTAAACCACAAATTAACAATGCTTACACTAACCATGAATGTGGTGTTTTTTGTAAAACAGCAGTGATTAAAGTGATTATTTTGCCGGTTTGAAAAATGGTAACACTATACAAATAAAGTGTCATTTGTTAACAATGTATTAATGGACAACTAAAAATTAATAATACATTTTTTACAATATTTATAAATCTTCATAAATGTTATTTAATGAAAACTAAGATTAACAAATAACTGCACTGCGCTGGGTATGTGTGTTAATTTAACCATGGAAAGGACACTATAGGATTGCTTTTTTACGCTACAAGTGGATAGGCTATAGACTAAAAGTAATAATTTTGTAGATGTAATTTATATTGTGTGCTAAAAATAAAAAAAATATATCGGTATCGGCGATATTGGCCCTGTATTTACTTGGTATCGGATCGATACAAAATTTTGCAGTATCTTCTGAAGCAGTTAGAAGATTCAGTCTGTCTAAACCCCTCCTTTTCCATGAGCCCTCACTGCTGATTGGTCAGATGGCGCGGTCCTTTATGATTGGTCTACCGCTGCAGCGTGTGTCGGAAAACGAAACGCCCATTACCATACAGATCTGGCCTTTAAAAACGCACGGTTTCAGAAAAGGGATCCCGCGACTTCCCGCGGGTGCGAGCGAAAATGTCCTTCATTACCTGTAGGGGGCAGTCGTGTTTCAGTCTGAAGTATTGTGTGTCTACTGAAGCCGAAAAATGTGCTATGTCTCTTAGGCGCCCATTGACAGCAAGCGACAGAGCTCATAAACATGACAAGCTCAAACTGATATGTATTTATTCTTAATTTTCTTCTCTCCTTCAATGATTGTACTTCTTTGATGGTATAATTATTATTATTAGTAGTAGTTCTCCGAATTTATTGTTGTTGTTATTATTATTATTATTATTATTGTTGTGACGCACCCGCGCGTGTGTGCAAAAAGACTACAAAGATTTATGCGCTTTAAATATACACGGGCACCGGTGGCTCAGTGGTAGGTAATTCGCCTTTAATGCGGAAGGCCCGGGTTCGATTCCCAGCCAGTGCCCAAAATCTTGTATAATGTTTATTTTGTGGCACATTTATACAGGGAAAAAAAAAACATTAATTAGAACAAATAATATATAAGGGACAAAGAACTATAGATTTGAGAGTCCAAAGAAAGGTTAAAATACAATTAAAAATAATATCATAATAATCTAGAAGTAGGCGGCACGGTGGTGTAGTGGTTAGCACTGTCACCTTGCACCTCCAGGGCCAGGGTTCGATTCCCGGTCAGGCTCGATTCCCGTCTCTGTGTGCATGGAGTTTGCATGTTCTCCCCGTGATTGGTGGGTTTCCTCCCACAGTCCAAAGACATGCAGATTAGGCTAATTGGCGTTCCCAAATTTACCATTGTGTGTGTGTGTGTGTGTGTGTGTGTGTGTGTGTGTGTGTGTGTGTGTGTGTGCTCTGCGATGGATTGGCATGCTGTCCAGGGTGTACCCTGCCTCGTGCCCGGAGTCTCCTGGGATAGGCTCCAGGTCCCCGCGACCCTAAATAAAGGATGAAGCGGTATAGAAGGTGAATGAATGAATTAATCTAGAAGTATATTATTATTCTTATTAAATTGAATTAATTTAAGAGAGTTTAAAATTGAGGTCATTTCTAGAAGGAAAAGATGGAAGTACAATTGTTCCTTTTTAATACTCTGTTTATGTATAAAGTATTTTGCATGTAAAATAAAATAAACAACAACAAATTCAAGTGGTTTATTTTCCGCAATCTTATAATAAAAGATTATATCTTTAATAGTAAAGGAGTGAGATACATTAAGGTGGTTCAAGAGGTGGTCTTTTAAAAGAGTTAAGAATTTTTTTTGTTTTCTCACACTCAACAAACAAATGAATCAGAGATTCATTTAACGTATCACAAAAAGAATATTGTATACTGTTTGCAATGAAAAAGCTATTTACACATGAGTGCTCAAATGTAAAGCAAACGCAATGAATAATTTGTGTATATTTAACTTCATTCAGCCGTTTAAGTTATAGGAAAAATAACGTGCCTACCAGCCTACTATTATTTTCTGTTCAAATGTAATCTTTATTAAAGTTAGCCTAATACAATATTGTTTCCAATACTGATGCAAACATGTTTTGTTTTGGTCTATTCTCTGAATACAACGCGACAGCACACTCTGTAAAGCCTCTTCTCACCTTTCATTTACGAGAGGTGAAGTTATCAAACCGGTTTCGCTGCTGGGGGAATTCGCAGAATTGGGGGTTTTAAAACACACACACACACACACACACACACACACACACACACACACACACACACACACACACACACACAGATTTATACACATCGCACAGTCCTAAGAGGGTGGAATTCCAGTGTCCTTTTTCTTACATTCCAAGTATTAAAAACGGTAACAATGTCAACTTTAGAATCTAGAATCCAGAAGATTAAGGCCTCCTTTTAAATTTGTGTAAATTTAATCACTGAAAGTCTTCAGAAGACTCTCAGATTCAAGAGGTTTTAAAATGTGAAGAGGTGCATTACAGTTCCTCTGAATGTATAGGTGAGAACAGCTGATTCACACTTGGGGAGAGTGAATAATTTGCATCTGAATGTTGTCTGGCATTGTAAAAGGAGGCACTAAAGAGGAGGATTTAAAAAAAAAATTTATCTATTTTTAGGCCACTTTTTAGTTAGAAGTTTTCAGTACAAATCTTATAATGCCCACATGACATGAAGGAATTAGGCACGGCTGGAGAGCTATACTTGCTAATGATCCCGGCCTTGCAACCCGCGTTATAAAATACGAGTGCGACGGCCATTCGCGGACAGCAGCTCCTGCCTCCTCTCCGCCCACGCTGGCTCTTCTTTGAAGTCCCTGGGTGGGGCGCGTTCCATTTGCCCCGCTTGCATGCCGCACTTCCGTGTTGTTGCGCACGCGTCATCTGAAGGGGAGGCTGCCTAACTAGTGAGCGAGCTGCGATATTGATTTGGGCGCACGCCGTGACAGGCTGAAAAAACTACAGTATTGTCCTCAAAAATGTAACAGATGAGGACTCGTATTGATGTGCAAAAACTATATAATAAAACTATATAATACTACATAGCCTTTATAAGACTCAACTTTTATTTAAGCGTACTCACAATAACGAAACAACGTTGTGATTTTGTAAATGTTTGAAAGCAAATAAGGTGCACTGTTCTGTATTGTTTTTGGTGAACTTGAGCGCATCAGAAAATGAACGCAAACGTTTTTTTAAATGGTCAGAGACAGTCTACTTGCTGTTTTCCTGACGCATTCATAATCATTAGTTTATTTCTGCCGGTGCGCTCTGAAAACTTCATGTATGCGGCTGAGCGCTGATTAAAACTATATGTAGTAAATGAAACCGCGGTGAAGTTGGTTTTATATTGGACATTCGCTACACATTCAAGATTATCTAATCTGTTTATCAAGAAATAAATACCCAAAAACGACAAATCACATATTTTCTTACTCCGGAGTGGACAGAAACTATTACAAATAAATATATTTTTAGATCTTCTCCTAAAAATATACTGTTAAAACCAGTTGGACTATAATCCACTCCATCATTGCTACTAATTACAACTATTCCCTTTGCAATATTCAATTTGATAATTTTTTAATACATTTTTTATTTTAAAAATGATTAATTTTCAATACCTTTTTCGTTAAATGGGTTACACAGGTAAAACCAATTGGACTATAATCTACTCTATCATTGCTAATAACTACAACCAACTTACTAACTAGAGAATTACTAACTTTACAACTTACTAACTAGCGAATGCTTTAGTAAAGGGCTCTAAAAACTACAGCAATATGAATGACAATGGAATATAGAATGTGTGAGTTGACGACCATGTACTGTATGACCATGTATGATGACCAAGTAGAAATATTTTTTCATATACATGTATACTTTTATATTGTTTATTTTATAATAAAAATTTGTTTTGTCTAATTTTTCATCATAAACAATATATATTTGTATTATATATAAATGTTTATTTGCATATTTGCAAATGTGCCACAAAATAAAAATTTATACAAGATTTTGTATTAATGCTCATGCCGGCTGTCACGTGCCTAGGGTTCATTATAATAGTAATATCATATTTGATGATAATAAACCTATGAATTTATGTTCTAATAAATTTTTTTTTTTAATTTTTTTTAAAATTTTTTTTAATATTTGATAGCGGTTCCCTGGCTGGGAATCAAACCCGGGTCTTCCGCATGGGAGGCGAATCACCTACCACTGAACTACCAGGCTTAATAGAAAAAAAGCGCTGATGATTAAAACTATGTAGTAAATTAAAGAGGAGAATCACAATGCCGAATTGCAGTCCTGAGCCCAAACCTCATTTAAATTAAATTAACAAATATTATAAGTAGAAAAAAAAACAATAGCCCACGTTTAGAAAAGGTTTATAAATTATTTCCGACATGAGTTGGTCCGGTGTTATGCGCAGAGCACCGGGAGATTTCCTGAAGCTCCGAAATTGCTGGGGCATTTTTTCTAAATACTGTAGACGCTATCTTTAATAACTGATGGAGATTATGAGCTGTATACACACGCATTTTTGAGGGGTTTAAAATGAATTAAGTCCGAGCAGATACATGGAAGGTGAGAAGTGGGATTACTGAGTGCGCTGTCGCGTTGTATATACAGTACAATACACGTTTATCAACCTTTTGATAAAAACGCTGCCTTTTGTAAAGTGAAAGTACTTTACAAAAGACGAACAGCTTTATTTCAGTCCTAAATTCACAATCACATCACATTCCAGCTATTATTTCCAGCTGTGGTTAAATAATGGATGAAATAATTATTCAATGCTGGACACAAACAGCAAATATGATGATTATGATAAAAAGCCAGAAGAACTTTGTATTCATAAAATAATATTTACTTAATATGATAATATATATATTGTTCATTCATGTCTTCTGATGTTTACATTTTAAATAAGACATGTTGGCATATTCTCGAATCAGGACATTCGCAGAGTTAACACTATCAGATCAGGAAATTAAATTAATTTCAAGACCATTTAAACCGAGGCATTGTCATGTCTTTCACTGTTTTGTCCCTGTTAAGACTTTACAAAAACTATATAAGAAACTTATTAGGAATTTTAAAGCACGAATTTGGGCATCTCATTTCATCATTATGAAAATAATATGAAGCATATAAACACACATTCATCATGAAAGATCTATTGTAAAACAAAATAAAATTCATGTTTGCTTCAGCATTGGAAACAATCTTGTTTTAGGCTAAGTAATTATAAACAATTCTACGTTTGGTTCTGTCTTTTAGATAAAGTCCTTCCGTGCGCCATCTGGCGGATATTCAGTGAAGCACAACACATTTATTTAAATTCCCGAATGTTGCTTACGGGAAGTCGTGCGCTAAATTGCGGGATCTCGCAGGAAAACACGCGCATTCTTAACGGCCACATCTGTAACTGAATGACGGCTCTGGAGACGCATCAATACATAGAAAAGATGACGTCAGTTTTACCGTGTAACGACCAGCAAATTTTATATTAACTGTGGCTACAATAGAGAGCCACTATAATAGAGAGGTCTATTATCTTTATGTCGGTGTTGCGTTAAAAGGCTGTTACGTTCAGTTTTGGTGAGCCAAATGGGCTAGTAGAAAGCAAACGTGTATTATACAAAACTAAATAAAGTAAGCGAAAAAAGTGCACCACAACCAAACAAATATATAAACAATATTTACAAACGACATATAATAAACGGTATGTGTATGTATGCGTGAACGCCAGTGAGAGGAAAATGTCTGAAGTCCGTGTTTATTGTATGTGTGTTATCCGAGTATACCGAGTATGGTTCGGTCTCACCGGGGATAATGAAGTCTGGGAGGCCGATGACGGAGGGTGAGAAGTCCGGAGAATATGTCCAGTCAAAGATAATCCGGTTGAAAAATCTTCGAAAGAAAATGATCCACAGCAATCTCTCCTTCTCTCGTCCAAACAAATAATGCCAGCACTGGTCCACCATTACTACTGCTCCCCCCCGCTCTTTCCCGGCTGTCCCTTTTGAAGGCAGGTCAGGGAAAGGGACATGCGCACTTCGCGAGTGTGTGATGCATTTTTGCCGTAGAAGGGCAAGGCGCATGCGCACTTCGCATGTGTGTGATGCATTTTTTTCCCCTCAGGGCTTGTCGTAGAAGGGCAAGGGGCATGCGCACTTTGCGAATGTTATGTTCAGTTTTGGTGAATGGTGGAGAATAAACAGTTAAAAAGGATTTTGTGTGATCTCGTTTTTATAGGTTTTTTATATTACAAAGTGTTTAAGCGAACCCGGCATGAATGATCGGTCAAATTAACAAGAGTGTGGTAACGTTAATTGTAAGATGGCTGGCAAGTTGTTCGCGACGTAGAACGTGGGCGGACATTATGCAAATATGTTACGTAGTGACGTGGATCCGTACCAGAGTAAAAATTGATTTTCTAACGACTCGTTTAGGCGAATGTGAGCCGACTCTTTTTTTTTATTTTTTTTATTTTTTTTTTTAAATAGACAAAAACTTCATTTATCGTGCACTGTCAGCATCACAGATAGTGCAGATAGTTTATGTTCACATACAGCTGCATGACACACTGCATGAAAGATAATATTTGAAAAAGCATAATAGGACCTCTTTAACTAACAAGGTCTCAATTATTGCTGTGGATAAAAACAGATTTGTGAACAAACAAGATGAGTGATTTGATGGGGATAAAAATAATGGCGCCCTGAGACACTAAGAAAAAGTTAGTATGTGTCTGTGGACGTCGACCTGCTGTCGATTTAACACACACTGTGTTTATAAGCCTTTATTTCACTGTTTAGTCACAATTTTGTCTTATTCAGTCAGGAGCTTTTGAGGGTGTAGATAAACGAAAATCACCTGCATTATGCATGCTTACGTAGTAAACGCTTGCTTGACGTTTATTAGCTGGTCATATTCACGTGACTACAAAGCATATCGTCAAAAGGGTTTTAATTATTGTTGGATATTTATTTGACAGCATGTACGTTTTAGTAATAAATTTCTAAGTGTTAGCATCAGAGACAGCTAGTCCACTCAATTTTTATTTTTAGATTTATTTATTCAGAGTATAACAGGGTTATTTTTCCTACTTATTATTAGTAGTAAAAAAAAATTTTAATATACATAATTAAACATTTAGCATAGTGCGAGTTGCAAGTGGCACAAGAGTAAAGTGCTCGTCCTATCGCCCAGTTATTGCGAGTTTGTATCCCAGGTGAGGAAGCCTCTTTCAGCCAGAGGGGAGGGATGGAGGGCAGTTAGTGCTTTTACATCAAACACAACTCTACAGCCAATCATGGGCATCTGTGAGGTAAAGCAAGCGGAAGGAGTGGACAGCGCTGTCCTCAGAGTATGTTATGCCGATCCTAATGGTGCATGAACGAGCAGTTAAAAAAATGTGGTTGTACTGTAGCTCAGACGAAACTCACGTGATGGCCTACAGCCTTTCTGGTTGGTAGTTCGACTAAATTAGGGAGAAAATCAGGAAAAATTCCCCAAATACAAAAATAATAAAACATTTAGCATAAAACCCTCAGTGTTTCATTTGTATTTTATTACTGATGCAAAGTGATGATTCAGGGACAGACTTTAGCTTACTCTGTGCTACATTATTAGCCTGTCTTTAGCAATTTTGGACATAAAGACATGATTATTCTCTGATAATCACTCAATAATTAGCAAGAGCAAAATAAATAGCTGTTCTTTTGGAGAATCTTTATTTTCCCCTAGTTGTGGATTTTTCCAACTTTGAGCATATACTAACTAGCATGTGCTATCTGCAGTCCTTACGAAAATAATAATAAGACTGATTTATTTATTTATTTATTTAACGGACATCCTCCTTAGACTGATTTAACCGTGATGCATTTTGGTGTTTTTCTTTGAGTGTGTTTATAAATGGAGGCTGAAGCTTGTAATTAGCAGGCATAGGTATACATGGCTAGCAAGATAACGCAGAAATGTAAACTAGCGGTAGCCCTGGTTACATCAAAGTAGGGGTGGGCGATATAACCAAAATCTTCCATCACGGTAGAAGCAATTTTCTACCTCGATAACGATATATATCACAATATAGCAATTTGTATCTGAAAATGCATAAATAAAAATTCAAACACGAAGAAACTGCTTTACATAATGTAATTTTAATTAAACTGGGAATTGCTGAGGTTTGCTGCATTTTTTTTATTTTTTTTTTTTTACTTTGGCCATGTTCGATTGGATGTGTAACAGACCTAATTAGATTTTGTTATATTGTGCTAATGTTGGATGCACAGGCGCTCGTGACGTGCAATATGTGTGTGCGAGGTTTTTATCCCCTCGGGGCTTGCCGTAGAAGGGCAAAAGGCGCATGCGCACTTCCTGCTCTAGAGTGTCGCGTGTGTTGGGAGTTTCAGTTTGTTTTTGTGAATAAAGGAGAATAAACAGTTGATATGGATTTTGTGTGCTCTCATTTTTATTGTTTTTACATCAGATTGAAGCAAATATCTGCGTGGCCCAGTAGACAGCGACTATCTGGATAGCACAGAGATGATCTGGCTTATTTGCGCAGCCCGGTGGATCGCGCAGCGCATACCAAATTGAGCAGCGCCGCTTGAATCACAATCCTGTACGACCCACTTTTTTTTATTTATTTTTTTTTTATTTTAAAACTATTTAAAATGTCAGGACTGTTTAATATTTTTCCACCTTGCCATGCCTGGTTTGTGTGTGCGCATCCCAGCGGGGTAAAATGTATTTCGATGGTCAGCGCTCTCAAGTTGGTCCGCGCTGGCGCGATCCTGGATATTGGATCTGGGTCTAGATATTTTTTCTGCCCACCCCCCCTTTTGATGTGTTTGGCTTCCTATAGAAGTGAATGTGTATTGCGTGGTTTAGTAACGTGCAACGTCACGTGATCTCAACTGCAATTAAGACGATCGACCAAAATCTCTATCGGTTGACAAATTTCTACCGATTAACCGTGTATACCGGTATATTGTCCAAACCTACATCAAAGTCACCATGTTTGCTAAATTTAAGGAGTTTGTTTAAAGCACGAGTGAATTGATGGTCGAGTGAGATCGAGGGTGTTCGCTTTTACATCGTAGTTTGAGCTGAAGACTAGCATGATTGGAATATTATTGATGCTAATTAGCTATGAAGTGGAAATGAGAGCCTTGTTGAGTTTAAACGTTTGGTTAGTTACAGGAAACAGGAACAGGCACTCTCTAGTGAAGGTCAACGAGGCTTTTGTGTTTTATTCCATTATTATCTAAAACATTAATTCAACATTATAAAAAAAAATTTAAAAGAAAAAAAATCTGATTTTTCTTTGGAGGTATCTGACATTTTGGAGAGTTAAAAAAAAAAGTTTTGAGTTTGAGCTCCTGTTCAAATGGTTGCCATAGATAAGGTTGCCATAGAAATGGTTTCATTATGTAAAGTCAGCCACATGGTTACCTTTGCTGCTAATGAGAAGGTCATGTGGTGTTGCTTAGCTGCTTTTTTCCACAATAAATCTTTAAGAGATCATAATGTATGAACATTTGCAAAAGTGATATTCCTTTTAGCTATTCACATGATGGATATCGCTCTCATTTCCCAAACCAAACCATAGACATTTGAGACACTACTACTGTTTTTTTTAAGGAATAAACTACAACTACATATGAATTGATTAACATCTACGATCCAGCACAACCTTTAAACTATAATCATTGACACTTTTTTGATGTCATTTTTTCTTGTCTCTGTTTACTTCGCTTCTTTAACTTGACTCCAGAAACACGCTCAGAAATGCAGGATAAAATGTTTAGTATGGAATGCACCAACAAGTCCAAAGAGGGGAAAGCATAGGATAACCTTACACTACAGATAATATTTAGCAGGCAACACAAACATGGTGTGTGTTTAAATCGGGCCGAGTTTGGTGGTTCGTGCCTTCCTGCTTCAGTAGTTGCAGTGAAAAAATAGAGTAAACGTAGCAAAAAAAAATGTTTCACTTTACATTGCTAATGTAGACAACAATGCTATTCATTGCCTTTTTAAAAAAAAGTTTTAAAACCCCCGCATAAACCCCCCGTTGTGTCATCGCTTTGGAATTGAAGACATTTTACAGCACACTGGTGTCTATTGTTAATATAATGTCAAAGTTTGACTGTTGTTCATCAGTTTCTATTAACTGAACACTTTACACAATGCTAATTCTGCTGTTTAAGTTCCTGCGAGGAGCCTAAACCTCCAGCATCCACATCATATGATTAAATTTTGATAAATCAACTACTCAATATTTACTCACTACTCAATATTTAATCATGACACCGTATCTGCCATGACCTTATACACTTCGATTTCAATTCATCACACAATGATTCAATATTTGATGATGGGTCTTTTCAATTCTTAAGGCCATTATAAAATGTTTGACAGTACCCTGGGACCTGCTACTGTATGTCCTGATACATTTCAAGTCACAAGGCAATATGTCAGTATTTGACAATACTCCTGGATCTACTATAATACAATTTGATTTTCAATTCATAAGACAGTGATTCAGTATTAGAAGATACCGGTTTCCTCCCACAGTCCAAAGATATGCAGGTTAGACTAATTGACATTCCCAAATTGCCCATAGGGTGTGAATGAGAGTGTGAGTGTGTATGTGTGTGCCCAGCGATGGATTGGCACTTTCCAGGGTGTACCCTGCCTCGTGCCCTAAGCCTCCTGGGATATGCTCCAGGTCCCCGCGACCTTGAATACAGGATAAAGCGGTGTAGATGAGTGATGAGTGAGTGAGTATTTAAGGATATCGTAATTCTGATGCAATTAAATTCGATTCATAAGACTAAAATAAATTTAAAAAATCCAGAAAATCACATTGTAGGATTTTTAAAGAATTTATTTACAAATTATGGTGGAAAATAAGTATTTGGTCACCTACAAACAGGCAAGATTTCTGGCTCTCACAAACCTGTATCTTCTTCTTTGAGAGGCTCCTCTGTCCTCCACTCGTTACCTAAATTAATGGCATCTGTTATCAGTATAAAAGACACCTGTCCACAACCTCAGTCACACTCCAAACTCCACTATGGAGCTGTCCATAGTGACCAAAGAGCTGTCAAAGGACACCAGAAACAAAATTGTAGACCTGCACCAGGCTGGGAAGATTGAATCTGCAATAGGTAAGCTAAGCTAAGCTAATAGTAAGGTAAGCTTGGTGTGAAGAAAGCAACTGTGGTAGCACTTATTAGAAAATGGAAGACATATAAGACCACTGATAATCTCCCTCGATCTCGGGCTCCACACAAGATCTCACCTGACCTGAATGACCTGCAGAGACCTGGAACCAAAGTAAGAAAGGCTACCATCAGTAACACACTGCACAGCCAGGGACTCAAATCCTGCAGTGCCAGATGTGTCCCCCTTCTTAAGCCAGTACATGTCCAGGCCCATCAGAAGTTTGCTAGAGAGCATTTGGATGATCCAGAAGAGGATTGGGAGAATGTCATATGGTCATGAAACCAAAATAAAAACCAAAACTTTGTGTTTGGAGGAGAAAAAATGCTGAGTTGCATCCAAAGAACACCTTACCTACTGTGAAGCATGGGGGTGGAAACATCATGCTTTGGGGCTGTTTTTCTGCAAATGGACCAGGACGACTGATCCATGTAAAAGGAAGAATGAATGGGGCCATGTATTTTGAGATTTTGAGTGAAAACCTCCTTCCATCACCAGTGGCATTGCAGATGAAACGTTCCTGGGTCTTAGAGCATGACAATGATCCCAAACACACCGCCTGGGAAATGAAGGAGTGGCTTCGTAAGAAGCATTTCAAGATCCTGGAGTGGCCTAGCCAGTCTCCAGATCTCAATCCCATAGAAAATCTTTGAAGGGAGTTGAAAGTCCGTGTTGCCCAGCGACAGCCCCAAAACATCAGTGCTCTAGAGGAGATCTGCATGGACGAATGGGCCAAAATACCAGCAACAGTGTGTGAAAACCTTGTGAAGACTTACAGAAAACGTTTGACCACTTCTTTGCCAACAAAGGGTATATACAGTAACAAAGAATTGAGATGAAATTTTGTAGGTGACCAAATACTTATTTTCCACCATAATTTGCAAATATATTCTTTAAAATTATTCCTACAATGTGATTTTCTGATTTCTTTTCTTATTTTTTCTCTCATAGTTGAGGTATACCTATAATGAAAATTACAGGCCTCTCTCAGCTTTTTAAGTGAGAGAAGTTGCACAATTGGTGGCTGACTAAATACTTTTTTTCCCCACTATATTGAATTTTAAATCCAAATTGATTTGAATCATAGCATATCTTCACTGAATAGTCTTATGAATTGAATTGAATTGTTTCAGAATAAAATATATCTTTAAATACTGAATCGTTATTTTATATATCATTAACAAATCGTATCGGACACAACTAGTGGCTGACTAAATACTTTTTTGCCCCACTGTAATTCAGTATTTTGAAGTATGCCACTGAATCTAATACTGTGCGATTCGATTCTGATTCATAAGCTGAGCTAACAGTGATTAAGTATTTAAAGATAGCACTGAATCTCCTATGATTTGATTCTGGTTCATAAGACAACGATTCTGTGTTTGAAAGATAGCAGTGAATCTGCTATGACTTGATTGAATTTTAAGATATAAGACAATTCAGTATTCAAATAGACAGCTGTATCTGGTATGATTCAGTTTTGATTTATAAGAAAATTATTCAGTATTTACAGAGACCAGTGAATCTGTTGTCATACAATTCAGTTTAATTAACTGTTTAATGATACCACTGAATCTGACATTATGCAATATGATTTCTAAGGCAACAATTCAGTAGTTAAAAGTACCCATGTATCTGCTTTGATATGCTTTGGATTTGAAACAATGCTGAATCTGCTACAATTCATATGATGATTCAGTATTTGAAGGTACCATTGAGTCTTCCTGATTGATATTATTCAATTCTGATTCATAAGACAGCAATTCATTATTTAAAAATACTGCTGAATCTGATTTGACGGAATTCAATTTGATTCAGCGTTAAATGATACCACTGATTCTGCTCTGTAATAATAGTGATGCACTAAGTGCTATGAGAGGATTTTGTTTCCAAAGACAGGAGTATACAGTATAATTCAGTTTGGGACTCTCTGGGTTAAGAACTTTGTTCAGAATCTTGTCTCACGTGATTTCAAGATGTCACATGGTTGAATGGAACTGCTCGCCATATCTATGTAAACCCATATAATTTTAACACTATTTGCCAGCTGCTTTTATTCGAAAGCGTTTCCAGTGATACTGAGCCAGAAGAGTCTGTCAGGATCGGTGTCGTGGATGTGATTTGAAATCCCTGAGCCGCTCCGTGGTCCTTGAGAAATGCCTCCAGTGTTGAAACTCTCATCTTTTTGTGCTTGTGTTGGAATTTATTTTCGGGATGAAAGTGATCCATGCAGATCCGAGTAGAGTTCAGTGAAGTGCTGGGATTAGTCAGGACGAGCTGACGGTTTGAGTCGAGATCACAGCTCCATCTGGTCGTGTCGCTGAAGTGTCAGATTGTAGATCAGATGCGGATCGCGGTGAGACTTTCGCTGCAGCGTTTGATATGAAAGGCAGCTTGGCCTTTGTGCTTGTGCTCTATGAGCTTAAAGGTCACGCAGAATGAAATCGCGGCCTTTGTGGATAGTCTCACACACACATACACACATTTATCCAACTATGTAATATGTTTGAGAAGAATATCACACATACAGTATGTTTGTTTTTGTTTTTTCCCCTGAGGTGTGACGTGATCTGGAGTGTGATTACAGCAGGGTAAGCAGATCACACACGCTCACACACATACTGTACACACACTTGCATTTACGCTACACCAGATGAGGGGTGAAGCCTCCTGCTGGGCTACGCTCACAGCGTACGGGTTAATGCGCGTCCACTGCGATTACTGAAGCTCACGGCCATGTTGCATGTTTACATATGACTAGGCAGCGTTTCTGTCCAAGCACATGTGCACAATCTGCATTTTTTAAATTTGCCAGATTTATTTATTAAAAAAAAAAAAAAAGATTATATTTTAGGCAGCGTGGATGATGTAATCTGCCATGATGAACACATAATTGCTGCACTGATCCTCAACAGACTGTCATTGCTTATTTTGGGAAAGATGGAGAACTAGTGGGGGAGGAACCGTTTTAAACAGCGTCTGAATGGTGAATTGGCGCATAGATTAATTAGCAACAAACACCGGCAAGCTAAATACATTTAAAAATTTAATCTTGGATTTTCATTGATCAGAATTTGTTTCTGTATGTAACATGATTTATAGTAAGGATATACAGTGGAACCTTGGATTACGAGCATGATTGGTCCTGGAAGTGGGCTCGTATTCCAAAACACTCGTAAACCAAATCGAAGAATTCCCATAAGAAATTATGGAAACTCAAATTATTCATTTCACAGCCCAAAAAAATAAATACATAAAATTAAAACAATACTTAATACAAAATATTAAGTAAAAATAAAACTAATTAACCTGCACTTTACCTTAAAAAAAAAGTAAAAATAAATCCCGACAGAAGTGTTTCCGTTTGAGCGCGGGTGTGCTGCGTGTGCTGCGTGTGCTGCGTGTGCTGCGTGTGCTGCGTGTGGTGTGTGTGTGAAGCTAAAGTATGCTCCCCTCTCCCCCTTCCCGTCTTACACAGTCACCCTTCACACGCACACACAACGGAGACACTGTTTTATCGGAAAAATAAACAAGAAATCTCTCTAATGACACTCGATTGAGCGACGCACTACCGGAAGTAACTTAACGTAAAGTAAAAATAAAACAAATTAACCTGCACTAACCTGATAGTGTGTGTGTGTGTGTGTCTGTCAAGGCAAAAGTAGGAGGGGTATGTGTGTGCGCGCGTGTATGTGTGCGCGCGTGTATGTGTGCGCGCGCGTGTATGTGTGCGCGCGCGTGTATGTGTGCGCGCGCGTGTATGTGTGCGCGCGCGTGTATGTGTGTGCGCGCGCGCGTGCATGTTTGGAGAGGGGGGCACAGTGTCCAGTGACGCGCGCAAACACATAGAGCAGGCTGATCCTTGAACAGAGAGAGAAAATGGATCTTTAACCTTTCTAATGAGACTTGCTTTTGCTTTCCATGCGCGCTGCACACACACGCATACAGACACAAAATAAAATATATTTTACACACACACACACATACACACACACACACATGTGGTCACAGTGTTATAGTAAATGGTACACGCATGCATGGATGTTGATTATACCAGTGAGAGACGCGCACTAAGACCCAACAGATGAGAGAAAAACCGTTGGCTCAGTTGTGATCACCAAGATAAACCAAGAATTGTTCATTTTCCAAGTCAAAATGTATTAAAAATTTTTGCTCATCTTGCGGAACACTCGCAAACCATGTTACTCACAATCCGAGGTTTCACTGTAGTAATTTTATTTAATCTCCTGTACTCTACTGCATTCTTCCACTACCATAAATCCTGGAGTAGCACGCCTACCGTAAATACGCTACTAAACAAAGTATATTTAAGAACATTCTGGAATTCTCTAACCCATTAAATTAACCTCTTTGTGTAATAGTTGTTTTAAGAAAAGTATGTTTGAGTGTGTGTGTGGGAGATAGATAGGAAAGAATTGTGTTGGTCGCTGCTTTACATTACACTCGATCCTTGGGTGGTCGCCATGGAAACGTGACGTCAGAACTGAGCCAAGAAAATATCAAGCCTTTATACAACACGAGAGGCCACACTGAGGGTGATCCGACCGTGTCTGTGTGTGTGTGTGAGAAGAGAGAGGGAGAAGTGTTCAGAGAGACTGGCGTCAACGAGGTGCCAGTCTGCCCGCCCACTCTGTGCCATCTCTCAGCGGTAGGGCTGTGTGTGTGTGTGTGTGTGTGTGTGTGTGTGTGTGTGTGTGTGTGTGTGTGTGTGTGTGTACAGTATATATGTGTGTTTGTGTGTGTGTGTGTATATTTTGTATTCTTCTCTTAGTCATCCCAAACTACTGCAGATAAAAGCTCACTATTCAAGCAGTCTTTTTTTTAGTCTCTCAAAGTTGCACAAGATGAACATTTACTCTGTCGCTCCTTTTTTTTTTTCCATACACACACACACACACACACACACACACACACACACACACACACACACACACACACACATACATACATACATACATACTGTACATACATACATACACGCACACTTTGGGATATTTTTGGGATTTTGACACTGAAATTTGGAGATGTTAAGGTACACACAGACCCGTTGTTTCTTACATACGACAAAAAAATAATGAAGAATTTGTTCATGTCTCTGCCAGATGGATAATCCCAGGGGTTGCTCGCTCTTGTTCAAGTTAGATATCCAAGCTAGAAGGTCTGTGACTAATCAATTACCCAGAATCCTCCACAGTGTCATAATTTTCACCCAGGTTCTGTATTTGGTTTCTCTTCTTAAACCAGGTAGCACACTAGCTAAGCTCTGGAATGTGGCGGAGCTTAAAAAAAAAACCACACACACACCACTGATTGGTCAATCAGAATAATTACAAAATCATTCTGACCAACTATCAACTGTTACTTTTTCTTATTGGAATGATATTAAATAAATAAATAAGTAAATGTAATTTTTCTTATTTATGCAAACATAAAATTAAATTAAATTAAATGAGAAGACACTTTCAAGAGAAGAGAATTTGTAGAGCTCTTATTGACATCACAACATCTGTCCACCATGGTACCGACCATTTTTGTAGCACCCAACGAGTGTTACTTATTAAACACTGTTTGGGATTAAAACCAATAACAGTTAGTTAGCTATTAATTAGAAAGCTTGAAATGTCAGTATTGGTTAATATCATCTGTTTTAATGTCACCTGTGAAGGGTAAAGTACAGCGTGTTCCACAGCATCATCACATTTGCAAAGGAACAAATGCTAGCGCTAGCAAACGCCACCAAATCCAGGAGGAATCACATATTTGTATAGTGTCTGACATAATCACGTTATGATAGCACATCAAGGTTTTGCAAATTAATATCCTTATTACCTTCATCCATTTTCATGCACTCGTCTCTCTTTTGAATGCGTTACGAAGTCCATCTACAGTAGGTTACTCTTTTTATTGTGTGTCAAAGCATCTGTTAATCCACTAGGTCATCAGGTGATCATCAGGGAATCTTTCTGTTATGCTCTGAAACATAATCGGTAATGAATATACACACTAGCTCGATGTCGGTTAACGGTGCTTCTGCCGTACACTGATGTGACTGATGTCATGGGAGTCATGTGACTGCAAAAGGTCTGTAGAGAACAGTTTATCTTTATTTATCCTTTCATCTATAAATCAGTTAAACAGCTAAAGTTATGACACTAATATTTATCGCTAATATGCTTTGATTCCCACCTCGGGTCTGTGCGCTTGGAGATTGCATGTTCTCCCCTTGTTTGAGTTTTTCTCCATGTACTCGGGTTTCCTCCCACAGTCCAAACACATGCAGGTTAGACTAATTGGCGTTCCCAAATTGCCCGTAGTGTGTGAATGAGTGTGTGAATATTGACCGGAGGTCCTACCACGGCCATAAAATGGGAATAAACATAACACTTATGGCGCTTTTCCACTGCATAATACGGCACAGCACAGTTCAGTACAGCTCACTTTGGTTCGGCTCAGTTCGGCTCGGTTTGCGCTTCCACTGCAGTTTAGTACCAGTTTAGAGTGGGCGGGATTATTCACGTGTCGTTATAGTTGCGGCGCCTCTACTGCCGTGACATCATCGTAAATGCGCCACAAACAAACACACAACAATGTAGAATATCGACGGAATGGTGTTCTTCGTTCTCGGCATGTGGATGTTTTTAACAGCGAGACGAAGGAGTTTGTTTCAAAAGAGGCTGATGGCAGCCAAAGAAAACCCAGCTAAAAAAGACAAGAGTTTTGGGAACTTCGCTGGCTGTTCTAAATATAGCGGTTCTGTTGTGACTCATGTCGCAAGTTCAGTGACGCAGTAATGACGATTTTCTCCGGCCAATCAGTGACCAGCAGAGTTTACACGTCACGTTTTGGTAACGGTTCGGCGCGCTTGGAACCTCGGCTAAGGTGGTACTAAAAAAAGGACCAGGTACCAGGTTCTGTTCCCAGTGGAAAACCCCCCAAAAGTGAGCTGAACTGAACCGTGCCGTGCCGTACTATGCAGTGGAAAAGCGCCTTTGGCCTCCACGGTCTGGACTTTGGACTTACAGTACCTTTGGCCTCCACGGTCTGGACTTCAGAGGTTCCTAGATTGATGGATGGAATATGGTTTAACTGAAGAATGAAATGAACAGGTTTGTTTAAAAAATGGCTTTAAAAATATATTATAGTTTCCACTGTAGTTTGTGTAATTTATAAATGTTTAGAATATGAAGGAAATGATGGTACAAACACTTTGGTAATATATGATGTGACGTGATTGTAAAGTGGACGGAGCTAAAAGCACTCTTTTTAAGGACCCAGTAGTCACTAGTAGAGGATAAAACAGTTTAATAAAAACTTTAGTGTTACGACTCTGTTTCTGTTGAAGAGAAAACATGTTACAGAATTTGGCAGTTGAGGTAAAAATCAGAAAATTTATTTGACCAAAACGTCTCCAATATGAAATGACGTCAGGTTTTATACAGAAACCTAAAGATACAGATTTGTTTTGAATAAAATCTCAAACCGGCTTCGCGTTGACTTTTTCACTTTACAAATAGTATAACACACAGTCCTCAGGATTTTCACTACACACTAAACGTATTGACCCCCTCAGGTGCCGCAAAACTGAAGGAACGCTTTATAAACTCTTCTAAATGGACAGAACGGACGATTTGTGAGCTGCAGCACATCTGGCTTTTCTCCTCTGGTGAATCAGTGCTGTATTTTCTCTCCTGTGCTCGCAGCAGCGTCGTGCATCTCCCCAGGGTGAGTCCGATTTTCACCTCGTCATGACTCAGGCATCCGGCTGAGGGGCTCGTTGACGCTGAAATCACATTTCCCGTGGGAGAGATGATGGGCGATCAGGGTTTATATCGCTTTCTCACACACACACTGTAATGTATACTCACTCTATCTCTTGGTATATCACTGCCTCTCCAAGGAGGTGATGGTCAAAGTCGTTTTTGAATAAAGGTTTAACATAAGACATTCTGTGGAAACGGTTGTCCTTTAAAGTTCAAATTTCCCAAATGCTTTTCTCCCATCTACAGTATGTTTTATGTCCAGGTTTCAGCAGCTCCTTCACCATAATGTTTTGAATCAGCCATCTTAACGGCACCATCGCTTCAGTTTCATTGCAGTGTAATTGCCCGAGAATGTTACAAAACTCTAGTGTGAAATATTTATGCAAATTTTAACCCACGCGATCCGAGTCTGTAGAAATAGAGAGAAAAAAATTTGTATAGTTTTATGGTTCACTTTAGGTTCATACAAAAACCCTCTGAGTCCTGAGTTAACCTCATGCAGCGCACACACACACACACACACACACACACACACACACACACACACACACACACACACACACACACACATTCTCTCAGAGAGAGACCCTTAGCAGATCCCTGAGGAGCGAGCCTTCAATACCAGATCAATACGAACATTATGAGACAGGACTTTCCAGTTCCATGTTTAAAGCCTCTGTGTGTTATTAACCTTTCTATAGGTCTGTGTGTCCGAGTGTATGTCCGAGTGTGTGTGAGCCTGTCTGTCAGAGTGTGAGAGACACCAGGGCTGCTTTATGTGTGTTTTGAAATATTTGAGGTCAAGCTCGGTGAAGGAGGCGTGGCCTCTCTGTAGGACAGACCCAGTGAAGGAGGAGTGGTCTCGCTTTAGCTCAGGCTTACTAAAGGGTGTGTGGCCTCTGTGTCAGTGAAGGAAGTAGTAATGGGAAGTTTGAATCATTTTCGTGACTCGGTTCTTTGAATCTCGTTCATCAAAATGACCAGATCTTTTTTTTTTTTTTTTAATTAATTTAGTTCATCTCATTCTTTTGATCAGAAATAAAATAAAATGTTGCATTTTCAATAAAAATACCTCCAATACATCTACATACACACATTTTGGCTATAGTCCCAGTAATGAAAATATTACAATGCAGCTAAGGACATATTATAATAAACAGAATGAGTAGCTCACCTTTCTCATATCTTCCAGTCCGAGTCGTTCGTTCTTTTGAATCTATTGCACCACATAGCATCTATGGGAGTCACGTGACAAAAGGCTGAACGACCCGCAGTAGAAGAGCCATTGAGAATGAATCGCTCAATTCTGTTTCCTGTACATAAACAATGGAGGTTTTGCGATGATTTGCGCATGCGCGCCCAGTAGAAAATTAACAAATCACTCTCCGAGATACTCGTTCTTCTGAGTTACGTTAAAGATTCGTTCAAAAAGAACGAATCATTCATGAACGACCCATCACTAGAAGGAAGCATGGCGTCTCGTTACTAGACTCATTGTGGAAAAGACATAAAAAAAAATCTATGGAAATCAACTATATAAAAAAATTAAAAAAAAACAAGGAACCAAAAAAATCTTGCAATGTTTACTTTTTTTTGGGGGGGGGGGGGGGGCGTGACAAAAAAAAAAAAAAAAAAAAACACTCCCCTGCCCCTTGCTCCTACTGGGTATCACCAGGTCAAGTTAATTCTGCTTAACGCAAATAAGAATTTTCTTTTCTTCACCTTGTTGTGTCACTTGCAGTGGTGTCAAAAGTATTCACATTCATTACTTGAGTAGAAGTATAGATACTGGGGTTTAAAAAGACTTCTTTAGAAGTTGAAGTATCAACTCAAGCTTTTTACTCAAGTAAAAGTGTAAAAGTACTGGTTTCAAAACTACTTCAAGTGTAAAAGTAACGTGAGGTGGGGAAAAAAGCTTTAAGGATAGAAGCTTAGGCTGTGCCACGGGCCTATATACTGTACTACTGTACACTAAGACCTCATTAAAAAGAAAAATGTGTTTTGTTGTATTTTTTAACGGCCACAGTGATTTGGGATACTGTATATGGCAATTGAAAGAATGCATTTTAGTACAATGCACATACATTAAAGAACCATATATGTGTACTACTGAGCATTAACATGTTTTATGGAGAAGAAGACATGATAACTAGTTGCCTGTAAGTATTTTAATGGTGCAAAAAGTCCAACTTCAGAGGCATGTCATCGGTAACCTTTATTGGAAAGTAAATGTACATCCAAGCTTAGCTGCAGGAATCTGTGAGGGCAACATACAAGAAAATTTGTGTAGCCAGGGCAGGTTTAGTAACAATTACCCTTGTATGGTTGTCTACAATAAACATTAGTGCTGTCAGAATGAATGATTAATGGTGGTTAATCCAAAAAAAAAAAAAATGTGTGTGTATATATATATATATATATATATATATATATATATATATATATATATATACACACACACACACACACACACACACACACACACACACACGTGTGTGTATATACAGTAGTATCATTCCTGTTACCCTACTGGTGCTGTTACCTTCCTCGCTGGTTCTTGGTTGTGACATTTCGCTCGAATCTCGAGTCTCTATCACGGACTGCTTCGTCTACTTATCACAACCTTATCAACCGAAAAATGCTAATTTAATCAAACGTCCTTGCTGGCGTGTGTGACGTAACATCATGTGCAGGTGCGATGGATCACGTACCAACCAATAGGGTGTCGGAATGGTATGTTTATACTTCTCATCTGTAACGTCCTTCGGTATAGAAGAAAATAAAGATTACATAGACAAACGGAGTTGTTAGCGAATGTGCCGTTTACTTTTTTGTTCTCTCATGCGCATGCCCAGTGACAGATTACACACACTTAGTTACCTCGTCCCGCTCGACGTGCAACAGAAAACTTGGAACAGAACTACATACAAACACTACATCATCCAACCACAATCAAATTCGCTCCATCCGGATGGCGCGATTTATCCGGATGTTGTTTTTTTTTGTTTTTTGAATGACAAGCTGAAATAAAATAGGAGTAACGAGGCTATTTTTTAAATGTAAGGCGTAGAAAGTACAGATAATTGCGTGAAAATGTAAGGAGTTGAAGTAAAAAGTCGGCTGAAAAATAATTACTCCAGTAAAGTATAGATGCCCAAAATTTCTACTTAAGTAAGGTAACGAAGTATTTGTACTTCGTTACTTGACACCTCTGGTCACTTGCCCCACCCACTTGATGTCACATGGCTGGCAATGTGTTCGAAGGAAAAATCAGTTTCAGACTGTTTCTCATCACAGACAATAAAAATAGTCAAGCGAGCCTCGAGCAACATTTCAGCTTGTGATACGACACAGAAATCCGTAGAACACCGAGGCGATAGACATCACAGGAACGCCAGTGTGTTTCTGCATGCAAAGTGAGCTGTGTGTTCTGACACACTGCACCCTGACAGCTACCCCCCACACACACGCGCATACACACACAGTGCAATTTCCACCTGATTAGAACAATGACAGAGCAAACAGCGAAAACATTCTCATTCCCCTGAGGCTCACAATCATGTCTGAAACTGAAATATCCAAAACAAACAAATAGCAGGAATCGCAAACGCTTCACATCATCAGCGTGGCCTTGTGTGGTTTCAGGACGAATTCAGCATTCAGATGGAAGCATGCTAGAACGTAAAACGTCGTCTCCCACCCACGCCCCCCCCCCCCCCCCACACACACACACGTGTCTTCCATTACTCAGAAATAAATAAGCAGTACAAGGACGAACCCGTGGCGTCAGATAATCACGTTTCAGTGAGGATTTAATATTTTTATTATAACACATCATTAATTAGCGCACACCTCTAGACGTGAAATAAGCCTTAAATAAAATCAGAACATGGGGTTAAAAGCTGGAGCGGCTGATCCATAAACATAAAACGTGTCATGGATAAACAGAGGCGCCTCGAACCGCGTTAATTAAAATGTGTTCCGAGGAGAGGAGCAAATCATCACAATGAAGACTTCATCCTCACAAAGTGTAGCTGCGAAGAAATAAGGATGTGAAATAAATGCAGGTTTAAATGATAAGTATAAGGTTTAAAGCTGTGATATGAGAATAAAACTCTTTTTTTGACCTATGCAAAGAGGTTCTGCTCGCCCTGTCGCGTTTAATCTGCTGGAAATATAACAGAAGAAGAAGGAGTGTTTTTCCCCAATGTTGAGGTCAAGCTAGGCTTTCCTGATTAAATCCCGCCTTCTGAAATATGATTGGTTGCAAAAATTCGGACGTGTCTGTGGTTGGTTAGATGCTTTACTGCATGTGAAATGTGAGCCAATCAGAGCTCCCGTCTCAGCCAGAGACCCAGTGGATGAATGTAAAGAAAAGTAGAAGAAGCAGAACAGAAACATAATTTCCTTCCTGAAAACTTGTCACGTTGTCTGATGTTTCTCGTACGTGGGGCAAACATACGCAGAAAGAAATATATTTATTCTGACAAAAGAGAAACAATCAGATGTTTACGTGAATAATATTTGCTTAATGAACAGATTATTATTAAAAGGTTTACTCCCGCCTCTCATTCCCCTCGAACAAACTGTTCCCACAGTGGGGGGGGGGGGGGGGGGGTCACATGATGCTGGTTTATTCTGATTGGATGATTATTCTCATTATTAGTTGAATATTAGTGTCTGTGTAAACGCAACTAGTGTGTGTGGTGCAGGGTTTGACATGAGTTGTTAGCGAATGTGCAGTTTACTTTGCCCATGTCCCCAGTGCCCAGTTTAATGCCCAGTGGCAGATTACACACGCTTAGTTACCTCGTCCCGCTCGACGTGCTTACATGCTTATGTCAGAGTCAGGATGCTGAAAAGAAAACTTGGAATAGAACTACATGCAAACACTACAGGTATGACAATATATTTTTGTTGTAGTTTTCTCTAACGTCATCCGATATAATAAACGTTTACATTGCAATGTAATATTACGAGCATAAAACACATATGAATGTAATGAGAACATTTAATATCTCTGTCTACACATGTTCACACATGCGCGCACACTTTTACTTCCTGTTTGGTGTGTGTGTATTAGGGCTGCAACTAACGATTATTTTGATAATCGATTAGTTGGTCGGTTATTTTTTTGATTAATCGGATAAAACTAAGTGCTTTAATTAGATGTTTTGCTTAACTATATAAAACCATAAATCAGGGTATAAATAAATAATAAATTTAATAATAATATAGACCATTTTGCTATACTAGACATTCTCGTAAAACGGCGACGTAGGGAGAAAAAACAAATCGCCGCTACTGGGTTCACTCTGTTTATTTTGCCTTTTTCCCGCATTTCCCCTCTGTATAGCCTGTAGGATCATGGGATATATCCGGGCCTCCGAAGTGTAAAATGAACGTGAAGAAAACACACTAGAAGTGTTTTCCTTGCGTTCGTTGGGATTTTAACGCCAAGAAAAAGCTGCATGCAACGTTTTTTTTTTTTTTTTTTTTTTTTTTTTGCTTTTTTTTTGACACTGTATAACCACGCAGCCGGACAAACGCACGTCACCAAAGCCTGTGTGAACACTCTCACTGACTCCTATGTGTAGAAAACCCTCGGCGCTTCATCCGCGCTCACCGGACACTACGAACGCTCGATTTTAACGCCCGACTAGAGGTGTTTAATGTAAATTGCGCCCATATCTAGGAGAACTTGGGGCGCGCGCGCTTTTTCCTGCAAACGCTTCTGTAACCTCCATTGCGCGAGCGACTGTGTATCTGGGTGTGTCTTTGTGCATCTTGTGGTCGCGCTTCTCAGTAACGTGAGCAGCCCAACTAATCAATAACAGCATTCGTTGACAACGAATTTCATTATCGATAATTATTGATTTTATCGATTAGTTGTTGCAGCCCTAGTGTGTATCATTTCCTTAAAAGGCTATTGCTTCTCAACAGGATGAGAATGTTTGCCCCTTTCGCATAGGTTATTTACTGATTATATATAAAAAAGTAATCACTATTAAAATCTATTTAGATTTCATGTTGAATGATAGAAAATTAATCTATTAATTGAATTACCTTACACTATAAAGAGTCAACACAACAAGATAGACCAGAGTCCAGTTATCCTAACTCAGAATTCTGATATAATAATACATAATGAATAATAATACCTGATAATAGTACACATAATAACACAATAAAATGATAAATGTTCTGAGTTGCTGTATTTTTAATATCAGAATGAGTTCCGTTGTACTGAATCTGTTATTTTTCAATTTCATGTGGTAAGAGGCTTGAATTTCAGTTCATTAAGCAGAATATACTGTTCATGTTTGCATGTTTTTATATTGGGATCTTAACAGTACTGAATACTTGACTACTACTATAGTGATACAGTGTATGCTGTCATTTATAAGTAAATCTAGATATAACAAACATTAACGTATCATGGTGAAGAAAAAACTGCGATTTTCTGGTGAGAAAATTGTGATAGTAAAAAGGCTGAATGGCTAGTGACTCCGGAAATCCACTAGCCACATTGGCCAGTGAGCAAAAAAGTTAATGTCAAGCTCTGGTGTGGTGCTATTGTAGGAAAGTACTAAATGATGGAGATATTTACACATTTTTACGAAGTTTACGATTCCTCTTTTACATGACAAGTTGTGGCTTTTTTTTCTTCTGGCTGGAGATTGAATGACTTTTTATTTCCTGCTGTAATGTGCAGTAAGAGAGAACAGGAAATGACTTGTTTGATCATATATGTTAAGCGTAACTTTAAACACATAAAAAGTAATGATTTTGTAAAGCATTTAGGAATGTACTGTTATAGGAAAATAATTAACGTTGAGGAGCCTCGTCACCTTCTGGCCAATCAGAATCCAGAAATGTAGCAAGAGTGAAAGTGTGTGTGCATGTGTGCATATGCCCGTGTGCCTGTGTGCACGTGCGTGAGATTGCTGAAGAGGATTCATATCTGTACATGTGGTCCAGCGCTGGTCTCGGTGTGTGCAGTACAGCACTGCCTCATTGTGAACGCAGATGCACATCGCAAACCTGCAGACACATCATGATGGAGGGAGGTTTGTCAGGCCACGGCATAACATTCCCACTAAACACAAACTTTTTGCACATTATGCACAAAATCACTGACTTTGCACAATAATATGCACAGGAGCTTTTAATTATTTTTGTTTGTTGTTTATCCTGATTACGGTACGGGACGGACATGAAAGCTATATGAGCATGCGGGTGGGTCATCGTTGTGGGAGGGCAGAGTTTAGATTTTGTTCAGAAGATGTTGATTAGTTTTCTGTAACAGCAGCTCCGAAGCTGCGGTGCAGGGTTTTACTAGGAATCCACAAATTTTCTAATTTTCGCAATCAAGCGTTTGTGATCTTGAGTCTTTCACATCTTCACAAATTTTGGTCCGCTCTTCTTTGCAGAATTGTTTTAATTCAGCCACATTGGATGGTTTCCGAGCATGAACGGCCTGGTTAAGGTCATGCCACAGCATCACAATCAGATTTACGTCTAGACCTTTCTTATGTCACTCCAAAACCTTTTTTTTTTCCCTCCCATTTAACTGTGATAATTATGCAAAAAAACTAAAAACAAGAACTTTTTCATGGCACTGTGCAGTAGCTTTTATGTGTGCATGTGATTCCACCAGTTTAAAAATCGATCTGTTTCACCCAAATGAGGATGGGTTCCCTGTTGAGTCTGGTTCCTCTCAAGGTTTCTTCCTATTACCATCTCAGGGAGTTTTTCCTTGCCACTGTCGCCCTCGGCTTGCTCACCAGGGACTATCTGACCATTTTGATTCATACACATTCACATTCCATACAAACTTAAATAATTCTTTTGATTGTGTAAAGCTGTTTTGAGACAATGTGAATTGTTAAAAGCGCTATACAAATAAAATTTAATTGAATAAAAAAAAAAAATCTGTTTCCTTTCACGTAGGAAATCAGCTCATTATACCACATCAGACTGACGCACCGTGTTTTTCGGAGGGTTACGTAATGATGAGGGCCAGTGGTGCTTGTCTGCATGAATGACGAGACCCGGAAACGAAGCTCGCTCACAACGAGACAAACGGACGAGCCGCGCAATCAAACATGCATTCATTTTGTTCCTCCAGCTCAGGAGAGGAAGAAGAAAAAGAAGAAGAAGGTGGTGCAATCTTCCACCACATCCGTGCACGCAAGCCTGATGCAGAGCTTCATATGCAAATGAGGGCCTGAATCTGAATAGAGAGATCAGGGCTGGAGGAGATCGCCAAGGCTTGGCAGGGGGTTTCCTCCAATCACAAAAGACGGTGATGAACTGAGAGTTGTGTTCTGAACTATAGCGCTCATCCCTTCATCATGCTCCAGCGAGAAGGTCCCGTGTCGAGTTTCAGACGAGCTCTTTAAAAAAGGAACTCTTCATATTCTTGATTGCTGAGGTTAAGGTTTAGGTGTACTGTATGTATGTACTGTAGCATAGCATCAGAGAGCTGCGTCCATAATGACGGTCCTCCAAAAAATAAAATCTTGAACCCTCGATTTCTCCTTCATCTCCTTCACACGTTTTTTTTTTCTCTCCGCTCCCTCTGTGCCGACATTGGCTCTAATGAAGGCTGTAAAACCTCCTCGCGTTGAGTGTATACCTCGCTCAAACAAGCCCCCGGTATTTTCATGTTCTGGAACATGTTTGTGTTTTTTTTTTTTTTTTTTGCCATGATGGAGAAATTTAATAAGCTGCCTTTTGTTTTTTCGCCTCCCTCCCACCTGGTTTATTTTTCCTTTCCTGTACATCTGCACAGCAGCCCAAAATGAAAAATCCGTGGAGAGTCAGTTATACGATTGCATGAATTCCCTTTATATCGTGGCGGGAGGGGTTTATTAATCCCTCCATCCCTGGCTGACGTCTATATTGTACCGCAATTAACTTTCTATAGGATCCAGAGTGGAATATTTAGGCTTTAGTGTACGGAGGCGGAAAGACAAACACAACAGAGATTGTAATATGAGATTGTAATTATAATTTAAATAAATGTGTAACTCCAGAGGAATGAAAGGAACGCTCGCTGCTGTTTTGTGTCAGATTTACAGTGGTAATGTTTCCCTTGGACGTTGCATTGTGTTCCTGATTAGCTGGTGCTACAATGAATACTAACTTTATGCAGTTATGATGTTACTTAAGTGTCTCTGGTGTGACCAGAATCTAATCTGGAGGAATGAACCACTCTATGGCATGCTGCTGTAGGGAAACGATCAATAACATGCTGGAGTGACGAAGCAGAATGACTGTTCGTACTCTAAAACTGTGCTAGATAGTGACCATATTTATATTTTTTATAGTTTTTATTTATAGTTTTCACTTGCGCTATAGCAGCCGTTTAAAAAGCGTTAATTCATCTGTCCATAAAGTTCCAGCTTCATCTCTGACTGTTACCGAACCTGGAGACTCCTTCCATTAACATTAAATAAAGTTCCCTTTACAGAAATGAACTATGGCTTAATGTCAAGCGTCTGCTGTGAATGAGCCATAACCATGGAAACCATCAGGTATCAGAACAAACGCATTATTAAAAGAGATCTATTTTTACCCACGGCTCCGAGTAAAACTCAAAACCTGCTCTTTCAGGAGTCATGAATAGTTGATAAGTCTAAAGTAAAGAGGTCTAATGCTCATCTTTAGTGTTTCATCATGTCTGCGGTTTGACATCCTCTTCTTTCGTAATATTTTGTCTGAAAGGATTTTGACATTGTTAAGTTGAATAGCTTTCAGTGTGTGTGGGTAGTTTCCTTTCTCGCAGGTTAACACGCTGCAGTCTAAGAGAGAGAGAGCCCGAGTGACGACGCGGTATCCGAGTGAAAGAGCTCGATGACTAAACACCGTCACTTATTCACAAAAATTCCCCTGAGACAGACGCAGACAGGAAACCTTTCACCGCTTTTGATGAAGGTCAAGTTGGGTTTTTTATCGTTATTATTAGTCTTAAAATATCTTCTCACAATAATTGTCAAATCTTTTATGGCGGAATTCGTAGTATATTGTCTTTATCTGAATTATATGATTAAAAAGATGCTTATTTACATATTCATTTTAATGCAACATTATAGAAATAACAAAAAATTACTTAATGCTGAGGGTAGTATGTGACACAGTTAAATGATTAAATAATTGAAAGTAGAATGAATTCATCAAATTAATGTTATAAATAATTTAAGCATAAATTTATTATAAATAATTAAGATTTGAAATTGGCACCTAAATATTTAAAGTTTATTGAGTTAATTGCTATTTGAAAGCTTGATTTGATTATTTGGTTCATTAATTTTTTATCATGTTCACTAAATAAATAAATCATAAAAAGTTCAATAAAATAAATCACTACAGTAGCATTTATTTAAATGTTTTTAAATATTTAAATATCAAATTTTAATTATAATTATTTGGTTGACAGATTTAATCAATTTATTCAACTTAATTATTTGCTTATCTATTTACTTACTTATTTAGACTGGTCTACACTTTTTAAATGTAGTAAACAAGTTGAAAAAAATAATGAACTGTTTAAATGCTGTATTTTATTTGTAGTGTTGCTTAAATTATTATGATCACCAGCAAGCTTTTTTATCTTTGCGCATTTTTTGATTTTAGTGAATATAATATATACAGTTTTCGCAGGTGGAAAAAGTAACACGAACAAGTTCATTTAAAATCTGGGCCATTATACATTTTCCTGCCTTGACACTGACCGTGAGAATATAAACCCCTAGTTCTGTACAAAGCATGCATTCAAAGTTCAGCTGAGACTCATATGAAGCTTCTGCTGTCCCACTAAACTAAATCAATTCAGTATCTTTCAAAGTTACACCGTATTTTTCACTATTTTCTATTTTCTGGTTAGCCAGACGGCTATACTGCTAGTTCCCAGTTTACCTTACGAAGGGCGGTCATAAACTTATAATTGCTAACAAAAATAATGTAATGAAAATTTATGTTTTTCGTGAGCTTAGTCCTTTTCTACATCTCCTCCACCTAAGGCGACACACGTCTTTTTGGCTCTTGATGAAAAGTTCCACCTTGGTTTTGACCCTCTAGCGCCTGGGTACTCAATAGGCGGACTCCGGTCCGCATCCGGACCCAAATACGGTTAAATCTGGACCGATGCCAAAACAAACATGCTAATTTAATCATAATCCAAATAAGTTCTTAATGAAGTGCACAACTGTGTTTCCATGCGATACTTCTTTGAGTCTTCTAGTGATGGGTCGTTCATGAACGATTCGTTCTTTTTGAACAAATCTTTAACGTGACTCAGAAGAACGAGTCGTCTCCGAGAGTGATTCGGTTCTACTGGGCGCGCATGCGCAAATCATCTCAAAATCTCTGTAGGTTATGTACAGGGAACAGAATTGAAACAGCGAATTTAAGGATGAGTGGACATAAAAATATGCATTCGTGCTCCCCGTGGGAAGCAGAAAACCAATGTGCTTAATCTAGCAATCAAAAGTGGTCACCTTCTCACCTTCTGGACAAAGATGGTTACTGCAGCAGGTGTTCCTATCCTGCAGAAAATGGCCCTTCAAATTCTCACAATGTTTTCCTCAACGTACTGCTATGAATCTGCCGTTTCAACTATGAGCATGGTGAAAAACACATATCCTCACCAGTGAACATTTACATCAGTGCCTCCACCTGGTCCTCACACCTTTTATGCCCAAGTTCAAACAACTGGTGGCACAAAGATGATGTCACCTTTCACACTAAAAGGACTACCATGTCAATTTTTGGGTATTGTTCGAAAATTTTGGGTTTTACTTTTTTTGTAGTTCTCTATTTGAAAATTTTTCCGGACCTCAGACTGAATAGAAATTTGGTAAGTGGACCTTTCAAATTTATATTTGAGTACCCCTGCTCTAGCGGAACTATACCATGGGTTTTTTAAACAAGAAGAAATGTTCATTAACATACTGATTTCCAGACACATAATTTGGGCAAATATTTTCAGTTTTTCCATATGATAATATGAATTTTATGACCACAACCGTGTTGTGTTGCACGGTTATGAGCATTATAAGCATGTGCATTTCAGCTACACCACAGCTGCCCAGGAGCGCAGAAAACAAAACATGCAATGCAGCGTAATTGCCTTTTAACTCAATTGCCATTTTTAAAAATAATTTTTCATAATCGATCACTTGAAATGTTCAGGAAATTGACTAGAATTGATGATTGTCCTGTTAATACTATTAAGAAAGAAAGGCTTGTGGGTTTGTGTGCATTCCTCATGTGTTCTGGAAATTCTGGGCAGTTTGTCTGTTTATAAGTTCATTACATACTGTACATTCCTTTTTCAATTCAGTGTAATCAGGATACGATTATCGATCATGACTTTTGAGTACTATTACACCCTGATATACTGTACAGTATTTATGAAACTGTCATTGCTTGTGTATAAATATTTGCATAAACATTTTGCTAGCTGATTGAAACTCTAATACATTATTATATTTAGAAATTGCTTTGAGACATCTATAAATCCAAGCAGAGACATATATAAATCCTGTAAAAATAGCTCAATAATTAATTTTTAATCATTAAGACAGAAATCCTGAGCAACATTCACTGATCCGTTGCTGCTGCTTCTGAGAAACATACAGTATTCTGTTTGAAGGCCGCTGTAGAGTCTTCTAGCGAGCATCACAGCTCAAAACGCTCAAAAACATTTCAACAGATTTGGCTTTAACCTATAACCTTATACGCATTTTTCCTCGAAGCTGCTATTAGAACGACGCTGGACATGAAATTACCAAAAATTGGACGCTTCTGTACTGCTACACCAGAGGAGCTCGGCTGTGGATGTATCTCTCTCTCTCTCTCACTCTCTCTCTCACATACACATTTAGCTCGTGTAAAGAGCTGGATGATTAGCTGATGCACGTTAGGCAGGAAAGCTCGGTGTTAAGATGACTTCCCGGGTGTTATTACAGAGTGCTCCCTCAGCTTGAGGGGAGAATATGAAAAGAGCGATTATATGATTTGGTGTCGGCGAGTGTGTTCGTGTGTTAGCGTATGTGTGTATGAGTGTTTGAGAGCTTTTTTTCCTCCTCCCCGAGGGCAGGAGAAGGTAGCACATGCTGGTGAAGTGCTCCTTCGTAATGGCTGCCTCATTAATCACAGAGCAAAAGTGCTACAATTTCAGCTTTAACGTTTAATAAGATCACAGCCAGCTTGTTTCAATAAAGAACGAAAGCAGCAGTATGTGTAATGTTTCAAACATACTGTATACAACCTAAAAACGATAACTGTCAACATTTTCACTGTAAATGGTAAACTACTGCCATTTCTTACTTCCTATAGAAGATTGTATTAAAAAGAGAACGTGTGTGGATTTTCTTCACAGCCAGTTAAATAGTGACTCCTGGGCGGAGCTGAGCCGGAGGAGGGGTTTAGCAAATTACTGCCTTTTTTCCCAATCACGAACAACGGACAATCTAAAGAGTGTGTTTATAAAGAAAGATGAGTCAGGATGTGGGTTTTATTTTTATTTTTGCATGTACACACACAGACTACTTTAATTTAAGGTGCTGTTGAGGAGCCCGAGTAGAGACGCCAATTTGTCTTCTAGTGTTTCGTAGTAAGCTTCCATTATTTGTTGTTTACTTCTTTTTGCATCTCTAGCATCATATTTGCATGAAGCCTTCATCGAGTAGAATCATTTATACAACATTCATGAAAAAATATGCGATCCGGATTTTCTTTCATACATGTCAAACCAGTGACCTCAAGCACAGGACGGTGATGAGACTCTTAGCCGCAGTAACATTAAAATGGTGCAAACAGTAAAACATTTAAATGGTGCAAACTTTTTCCAAAAGCCTGTATGTCCTTGAATGACGATCCCGGCCGAGGTGGCTCGGAGCGCTCTGTGATCGTTCCCGTGAACATTCAGCGAGTGGCACACCTGATCCTTAAAAATCAGTAGCGTACTGAGAACTTTCTACCTTTATGGTATCCAAGCATGTGTGAAACTTTGGGATGAGAGAATTAGTGTAGCAGGGGATATACGGTGGTAACAAAAAGATTAGCTCTTTTCGCAAGAAAGTATTTTATCCCTAATTACTTACTTATTAACACCTTATTATTATCTGGTGAGTAGTGTTGAAGTTCTCTGTGTCATGCACACCCAATCTGCGGCCGGCACTAGGACCCGGAAGTAAGACGTTCGCCTACCAGGAAGTATAAGAGGAGTAAACAAACGGTGGCTTACCGCTCAGTCATTGAGTTCGGCCCATGTCGGTTCAGGTTGGCTTTCTTCAAACCGCGAGTACTCACTGTGTTTTGGTTGTTGCTTCCTACCGTTGTGTGTGTATTTATAGGACGCGGGTTAAATTTGTGTTTTTCCCTTGCTCCCCTTTCGTGAGAGTCCTTAAACTAAATCGCGTGGTTATCCTGCCTACTCGCTGTTACTCCGCGTTTGGGTTTACCATCCACGCTACATTGGGCTAACCGCTAAAGCTACGTCTTCTGGTCACCCCAGGTTAGTTCATCTCTGACACTCTGATGATCATCGTGCACAAGTTGCCGAATGGTTTCGACATTTTCGGGGGTTGAGCTTGTTGAGCTTGGGGGTTGAGCCGGGAAATTACCCAGGAGCCGGAATTGTAATCCTTAAATACATTTAATTTCAAAACTCCAGTTAGCCAGATCAACATGGCCGCTCACAACATCATCAGTAAACACAGCAAATGAGGTGTACTGTTTATACGTACAGTCATGTCCAAAATTGTTGGCACCCCTGAAATTTTTCCAGAAAATCAAGTATTTCTCACAGAAAAGTATTGAATTAACACATGTTTATTCTCTTTGTGTGTACTGGAACAAAACAAAAGAAAATGGAGGAAAAAAGCTAATTTTAAATGTCACACACAGCTCAAAAAATGGGCTGGACAAACTTATTGGCACCCTTTCAAAATTGTGGATAAATAAGATTGTTTCAAACATATGATGCTCCTTTAAACTCACCTGGAGCAAGTAACCGGTGTGGGCAAAATAAAAATCACACCTGAAAGCAGATAAAAAGGAGAGAAGTTTACTTAGTCTTTGCATTGTGTGTCGGTGTGCCACACTAAGCATGGACAAGAGAAAGAGGAAAAGAGAACTGTGTGAGGTCTTTGTAACCAAAATTGTGGAAAAATATCAACAATCTCAAGGTTACAAGACCATCTCCAGAGATTTTGATTTTCCTTTGTCCACAGTGCGCAACATTATCAAGAACTTTGCAACCCATTGCACTGTAGCTAATCTCCCTGGGCTTGGACGGAACAGAAAAATTGATGAAAGGTTGCTACGCAGGGTAGTCCGAATGGTGGATAAGCAGCCCCAAACAAGTTAGTGCCTTGACTATGGGCAAGGCATCATGAAATCTGAGGATTATCAAAGGATTTTGGGTCGCACTGTAGGGCCCAGTGTCAGAAAGCTGAGTTTGCATCCGAGATCTTGGGTCTTCCAGCAGGACAATGATCCCAAACATACTTCAAAAAGCACCCAGAAATGGATGGCAACAAAGAGCTAGAGAGTTGTGAAGTTGCCAGCAATGAGACCAGATCTAAATCCCATTAAACACCTGTGGAGAGATCTTAAAATTGTTGTTGGTAAAAGGCACCCTTCCAATATGAGAGGATTGCAAAGGAAGAGTGGTCCAAAAATCCAGGTGAGCGGTGTGAGAAGCTTATTGATGGTTGTAGGACTGACATTATGATATTTTGCTTTTTTTCCTCCCTTTTTTTTTGTTTCAATACGTACAAAAAGAATAAACGTGTATAGCAAAACATGTGTTAATGCAACACTTTTCTGTGAGAAATACTTTATTTTCTGGAAAAATTTCAGGGGTGCCAACAATTTTGGCCTTGACTGTATGTGCATTACAGTAGCTTTAGATCAGTCAGCAAACATTACAAGCTGTGAGTTCTTAGTTAACAAAATACTTGATTTATGAAATGTTAAGTTTATTCCATGCAGTTTTTATTAATTTTTGTAACTGATTATGTTATGGAGGAAAGCAGATTTCTCAGTCATGTCCTGGTAGACAGACTCTCTGTGTGTGTGTGTGTGTGTGTGTGTGTGTGTGTGTGTGTGTGTGTGTGTGTGTGTGTGTGTGTGTGTGTGTGTTCCTCTTCATCATGGGTTTTAGCAGCTTCTCCTTGTCTTCCACGGCGACAGACTGCGACCCCGAGCGGCCCGAGCCGCTGGAGACGTTCGTCTGTTTAATCGGAGCTAAAAATCCATTAAAATGGAAGTCAACAGCAGGAGTGATGATTGATTAAACTGTACCGCGGTGGAATTAATCAAAACGACTCCATCCGATAACATCACAGCCGCTGAATATTGATGCGTGAGGGATGCGTGATTGGTTTTGATCGGGCCGGAGAAAGAGGCTGATGTATAAAACTTGTGAGCTCAAATGAAGCGCCTGATCTGCATGTGCAGTCCGGGGCATGGCGTGGCCAGCTTGTGGTGACATTACAGCGCTTTTCAATGAGACAGAAACAGAAATGTGAATATATGTTTTACAAAATAATACATCTTTTAGTATATTTTTTAAGGTACACCTTGTTAATACTGGGCTGTACCCAATTTGGCTTCAGACTGCCTTAATTCTTCATGGCATAGATTCAACAACGTGCTGGAAACATTCCTAGAAACAAACTGGTGACTACAGTGAACATATTGTCGTTCAAGAAACTAGTTTGAGATGAATTTAGCTTCATGATATTAAACACATTCATAGTCACTTAAACAGATTTCCATTCGACCAGGTCTACATGCCGCAATACGTTGAGTTGCTGCCATGTGATTGGCTGATTAGATATTTGTGTTAACGAGTAGAACCGGTCTACCTTCATTACCTCAGTTTTGCACCACTCACTTTTTGCACTGCTGTGACTTTTCATTTCTCAGTTGCACTCTTCTGTTCACTGAATATTCATCCTCATTCTATTTATCATTCTATATACATTTATAGCACTTGGCAGACGCCCTTATCCACTGAGGCTTAAATTTTTATCTCATTATACATCTGAGCAGATTAGGGTTCAGGGTCTTTCTCAAGGGCCCAACAGTGGTGGTGCTGGGGTTTGAACAGGGGACTTTCCAGTCAGTAGCTCAATGCCTTAATCACTATGCTGCCCATGCCCTTTTTTATATATTTATGTAACATTTTCTCTTAGTCATTTCTGTTGAAGCATGGGTCATCTCCCACATATGTACTTTTTTTTTTTTGATGATGATGATGCTTGGTGAGTTTTCTCAGGGTACCCCGGTTTCTTCCCACAGTCCAAAGACATGCAGATTAGAGTGTGTGTGGATTGGCACCCTGTGCAGGATGTACCCCGTCTTATGCCCGACGTTTCCTGGGATAGGCTTTAGGCTTCCTGCAAGCCTGTATAAGATGAGCGGTACAGAAGGTGAATTAGATAAAACAGTTGACAGAGTATCAGCTAAAACAGATAAAGTCATGGTGAGATTTGATAAGCGCGTTTGTGTAAACGGGTCTTAAGACGTGATGTGAATGCGGTTGGAGAGTCTATGTCACAAGAAGAGAATTGCAGAGACGAAGAACACTGTGGCTACAGGCTCTAGAGCTCATGATGGTCAAAGGAGTGGATGGAGTTACATATTCTATTTGCCTGGGTTTAGCTACTTTCGCAAATAAGTGTTATAGCAGCTGTAACACAATACGTCTTAGAGCTGATTATCAGAACATCTTTACTCAGTAATGCATACAGTACTGAGCTCTCTCTATTACACACACACACACTATTATCGTCAAACGAACAGAAGCAGAGCATCATGGGAAAGTAGCTGGAGCAGCTCAGACCTGCTGCAGTGACGAGATAGCAGCGTTTACTAACCCGAGTCCATGAGGGGCGTCGTTCAGGGAAAAGCCACGTGGATTAGACATGAGAGCAAAGAGCTTGGAGTATGAGTGCGTCTCTGTGTGAGTGTGTACACGTTATAACCATACAGTAATATCATGCATGACTACTTTTTCTCTTTATGGGATTGCTGTGTTTGTGACAGGACACACTGACATACACACAAATCATACACACATACACATTATACATATAAACACATACACTCTTACATGCACCAAGTTTTTTTTTCCTTTTAATTTCTTCACATTTTTTATTCCTTTCATCCCTTTCATTTTCTTGTTTTTTTTCCCTTTAGATTTTTCTGTCTGTCCTCCCTGCATTCTTTTTTTTTCATTTCATGTTTTCATGTGCCTTCTCTTCTGAATTTTTCAATTAACTTCTTATTTTCTTTTTGGGTTTCTGCCTTTGTTTCAGGTTGATTTTCTTTTCCTTCCTCTTTTCTCTTTCTTCTTTTTTTGCTTTTGTTTTGAATCTGTTTTGATTTTTCAGCCTTTTCTCTTTGAAATTCTTTTCATTTTTTTTCTGTTTTTTTGTCTTTATTTTATCTTCGGATTTCTTCCATTTTTCCTTCATTATTTTTAGTAATGAAAATCATTAAATTTAAACAAATCACTGATTATAAATTCATAAATGATGTATAATAAATTATTATAAATAAAAAAATATTATTCCTTTCCTGTGCCTGGCTTTTTTCTTTTCACGTCTGTGTTCCTGTTTAGCGTGTTAAACAAGATTATGAGATTATTACAGCACTGCATAGCATAACATTAATGAGCATCGCATAACAAGCTAATTCACGCCATACTATGACCTAAACTCTGAGCATGAGCTAGCAAGTTAACTTTTATTAGCATTGAATAAGAGAGTGTGCTTTTGGTTTGACAGGAAAGCTTATTAATCTGTTTCCTGTGATGTCACTGTGTGGCCACATCCCTCCATTTACAATCAAAAGCCTCTGGAATTTTATTCTTTGTGGAGTTTCGCTAACATCACCTCCATATATTATGCTAACATCACGTTAACATCACACCATCCACCACACTAACCTCATGCTAACTTAACGCTAACATCTTCTTCTTCTTTGTCTTTCGGCTGTTCCCTTTCAGGGGTCGCCACAGCGAATCATCAGAGCGTACAATATGCTAACAACACGGCGTACATCACTTCACTTTCCTGAGCATTCTTTTTCTCTTCCTCTGATTTTCTCCTTTACTTCATATTTAATTCCTTTTTTACTTCTCACTTCTTTAAACATCTTGTTCTTTTTTTTCTCCTTCATGCTCTCTTTATTATTTTCATTATTTTTAAGTTATTTTCTTCGTTTATTACTGTTTGCCTGTTTTCTATTTCCTTTCCATATTTCTCCTCTTTTTAGATAGTTTCTTCCCATTTAATTTCTTTTGTCTAATTGTTTTTCCAAATTTTCTCTTTTTTTATTGATTATTAAAAAATATTCAGGCTTCATGAATAATGTAAAATTGTCCTGTAGTGTGTGTGTGTTCTCACTCCTGCAGTATTTTTTATGCTAATCACAGAAACCTCAGAATGCAGTGAGTCATTTTTACATTGAGTGTGTAAGAGGAGACATTTTGCATTGGGAGAATGTGGAAAAAATTGGAATGGGAGAGAAGTGAAGCACAATTAATGAATCAGCTTTGGCCTGAGGAAATCAGTAACTGATCTCTCTGGTGTTTTGTTCTGGACGACTGCCAGGACCACTGAATCTCTCTCTCACTAACTCTCTCTCACACACACACACACACACACTCACACTGCTGAAAAACTTTACCCCCCCCCCCCCCCCCCACTCGTTTATCTATGTCGCTAGTTATGTCGCTTTAGTGGTGTAAGTAAAACTGAAATGTAGATTTGCTTCTACTCAAAATTTGGTCAAATTTTGTTGAAATAATTACACATTTTTGTTTTGTGCAGATGTGACTCACTTCTTTGTTTATTCACAAATTTCATACGTTTATCGCCATTTGTTCATGATTCAAGGATTTAATATTCAGTGGCTACGGAATATTAATACAGTATGTTCAGGACAGAGTTTTGTCAGGGCGGCTTGATGTAATGTTTTTGTCGTGCCACACAAAAACGACATATACAGTGGTGTGAAAAACTATTTGCCCCCTTCCTGATTTCTTATTCTTTTGCATGTTTGTCACACTTAAATGTTTCTGATCATCAAAAACCGTTAACTATTAGTCAAAGATAACATAATTGAACACAAAATGCAGTTTTTAAATGAAGGTTTACGTTATTAAGGGAGAAAAAAACTCCAAATCTACATGGCCCTGTGTGAAAAAGTGATTGCCCCCCTTGTTCAAAAATAACTTAACTGTGGTTTATCACACCTGAGTTCAATTTCTGTAGTCACCCCCAGGCCTGATTACTGCCACACCTGTTTCAATCAAGAAATCACTTAAATAGGAGCTACCTGACACAGAGAAGTAGACCAAAAGCACCTCAAAAGCTAGACATCATGCCAAGATCCAAAGAAATTCAGGAACAAAAGTAATTGAGATCTATCAGTCTGGTAAAGGTTATAAAGCCATTTCTAAAGCTTTGGGACTCCAGCGAACCACAGTGAGAGCCATTATCCACAAATGGCAAAAACATGGAACAGTGGTGAACCTTCCCAGGAGTGGCCGGCCGACCAAAATTACCCCAAGAGCGCAGAGACAACTCATCCGAGAGGCCACAAAAGACCCCAGGACAACATCTAAAGAACTGCAGGCCTCACTTGCCTCAATTAAGGTCAGTGTTCACGACTCCACCATAAGAAAGAGACTGGGCAAAAACGGCCTGCATGGCAGATTTCCAAGGCGCAAACCACTTTTAAGCAAAAAGAACATTAAGGCTCGTCTCAATTTTGCTAAAAAACATCTCAATGATTGCCAAGACTTTTGGGAAAATACCTTGTGGACCGACGAGACAAAAGTTGAACTTTTTGGAAGGTGCGTGTCCCGTTACATCTGGCGTAAAAGTAACACAGCATTTCAGAAAAAGAACATCATACCAACAGTAAAATATGGTGGTGGTAGTGTGATGGTCTGGGGTTGTTTTGCTGCTTCAGGACCTGGAAGGCTTGCTGTGATAGATGGAACCATGAATTCTACTGTCTACCAAAAAATCCTGAAGGAGAATGTCCGGCGATCTGTTCGTCAACTCAAGCTGAAGCGATCTTGGGTGCTGCAGCAGGACAATGACCCAAAACACACCAGCAAATCCACCTCTGAATGGCTGAAGAAAAACAAAATGAAGACTTTGGAGTGGCCTAGTCAAAGTCCTGACCTGAATCCTATTGAGATGTTGTGGCATGACCTTAAAAAGGCGGTTCATGCTAGAAAACATGAATTACAACAATTCTGCTAAGATGAGTGGGCCAAAATTCCTCCAGAGCGCTGTAAAAGACTCGTTGCAAGTTATCGCAAACGCTTGATTGCAGTTATTGCTGCTAAGGGTGGCCCAACCAGTTATTAGGTTCAGGGGGCAATTACTTTTTCACACAGGGCCATGTAGGTTTGGATTTTCTTTCTCCCTAAATAATAAAACCCCTCATTTAAAAACTGCATTTTGTGTTTACTTGTGTTATCTTTGACTAATAGTTAAATGTGTTTGATGATCAGAAACATTTTGTGTGACAAACATGCAAAAGAATAAGAAATCAGGAGGGGGGCAAATAGTTTTTCACACCACTGTATAGCCTATATATAGGGTTATATAGCCTTTTCATTCGCCAGTCCGTATTGTGTATCCCAGACTTTTTTTAGATTTAAAGGATTTTGTTTTGAAGGACGGTGGTCTTTGTTCCTCTTTAATTTAGCTCACGCCTTAAAATGATATTTTTTGAGACTCATCATCAGTCTCTAGACTATCAATTTTAAACACTGTGGAAGTGGATCGCACATTTAAATAAAAAAAAAAAAAAACTTTTTTTAGTTGGGGGGGTGGGGGTTGTAAAATGCAAGAGAACAAAAACAAGAAAGTATTTAAAAATATGTTAGTTTTCTGCATAATCCTGTCACAGTCCCCCACAAAAATAGGGAGGAGGAACATCTGACTTAACGAACACTCAATTCGTAGGTTAGACAGAAGGCCAATGTAGGGTTAAAATTTTTTTTATTAGCAGTAGTATTTAGTTGTTGTTGTTCCCCCCCCCCCCCCCCCCCCCTCCATGACACGTTGTTCATGCTGTACACTCTGGCTTTGTGCTTCTCCGAGGAGATTGTAGGGTGTGTGTGTGTGTGTCTGAGAGTTCGGGCGTTGGCTGTTTTGCATACATTGTGTGTTTTGAAAGTCAAATGAAAGAGTGAAGTTTATTCTAATGTCCACGGTCTAATCTACAGCACCATGCGAAAGTCACTCGCTTTTTTAACCACATTATGTCCCTGGGGTTAATTTCATATCTTCTCTTTTATCAGGAGATAATTTTTGATTTTCAGACTTTTGTATCTGTAAAAAAAAAAAAAAAAAAAGGCTGGCTGTTGAGTAACGGAGCGCTTCTCAGCAGGACCCATAGCAAAATCTTGTTGCTCAGAATGCGTTTTTTCTTGTCTCATGAGACTTAATTGAGCTGTCTCATTACAAGCTCGACTTTGTCTTTTCTATTTCTCCTTAACCCCACTTAGGAGAAACAAAGAGACATACCTAAGACATAAAGCGAGACATGCTTTTGAGAAACATTTAAGAAATCTAAGATGTACATTTGAGGGAGAAGCAAATGAGCTTTTAGTACTTTATTAGTATTGACATTTGTACAGAATGTAAAGTAAGTTTATCATTTGCCAGTTTAATTTTAATAAATTCATTCATTAACACATTTGTAAAAGGTTAGCCATGTTGATCAATTATGGACACCTGGGTGTACTGTACGATAATATAATATAAATGGTGGTTAGATTTTTAAAAATTAAACAAGCTAGATTTTTAAATAAAACATTTATCTAATACAAAGCAATTTTGTAATTGACTTTAGTTGTTACCAACCCACATATCTACATATCTACAAGATGAACTATTAGGGGCAATGGTGGCTCAGTCGGTTAAGGCTGTGGGTTACTGGGTTACTGATCTGAAGGTCGGGGTTCGAACCCCAGCATCGCCAAGTTGCCACTGTTGAACCCTTGAGCAAGGCCCTTAACCCCATCTGCTCCAGGGGCGCTGTAAGCTGGCTAAACCTGCGCTCTGACCCCAGTTTCCTAATTGGGATATGCAAAGAAGAAATTTCACTGTGCTGTAAAAAGTACATGTGACAAATAATTGAAAATTCTTCTATTCTTCTTCTAAAAAGTACTAAACACTCTTTAGTGTAGATGGCACTGTTTGTTGGGAAACCCTAGCCCTTCATGCAAAGAATGGCTAAAAATGCTTTTGGTTTATGTTTTTTAAAAAAAAATTTCAGCAGAATATATTCTTCAATATAAAGAACTTACTTTTATTTAATTTTAACTAACTATACACACTAAGCAAAAATCTTAAAAAGGACCATATCAGAACATATCAGAAAACCCTAATGCACAGTTTACAAGTACTGTATACTTTGTTTGGGAAACACTGCTTTGGGGAAACAAAAAATATGTGAGTCGCACACAAGACAAATATGAACTATCTCTGGGATTTAGAAGTAATTATGGAAGTATAATAGTGCCAAAATTCCTCAAAGCAAAATAGCAGGTTGAATTACATGAACTGAAAAAAAAACCGTGTTGCAATAAAAATGTTTTCATTTTTCTGCACGGCAATTTGATCTGAATTGAAAAAAATCCTTAAACCCCATCTTACAAATACAGGTAACAAAATTTGCAAAAATTCACAGGAATATCACAGGAAGAGCAGTGGAGTGCCGATTGCTGCTGTCCGTGCCGCAGTGTACTTTAAAGTGTGCTTCCTGATCCCTGTGCAGATTACTTCTCAGAAACTACTTACCGATCGGAATGGAGCACTCTTAACTAACAGGCTGGGTTGCCAGTTGCACAATAAACGGTTAAAATCACTACCCTCTGCTGTAAAGGCTATATTAAAAGCAAAGCCGGCGCTGTTTCATTCACACGCGAGAGCGATGGGCAGAGGTGGAAAGAGTAATAAAATTTTGTACTCAAGTACAAGTACTGTTACTTCAGTGAAATTTTACTTAAGTACAAGTAAAGTTACCCTTATAAAAATCTACTCAAATAAAAGTAAAAAGTAGCTCATTAAAAAATTTACTCAGAGTAAAAGTTACCGAGTTACTTTTTTATTTAAATTTTTTTAACAATGGGGGTGATTCTTTTGCTGAATTGTTTTGCCCTTGGGTGTTTCCATGTTCACTCTTATATTAACAGATTATTGTTTGTGTTTAAATGTTTGCTGTGGGTGTCGATTGTATATTGATCTGGCTCTGCTTTTTTTTTTTTTTTTTTTTTTAAATATCAAAAAAAAAAAAAAAAAAAAAAAAACACAGCGGGGGTGGGATGAGGCATTCTAGCTTAGTTCAAAAAAGATGAGCAGATATAAATCTCAAACTAGTTGTTTTTAACTGAAGGAACACCTTTGCATAATAAAGTGGTCACTTAAATATGGTGTTACGTCACAGTCTAGGGCCAAACAGCAAAAGAATGGTTCAGGGTTCTATTTTAAACTGTATGGAAATGGTGGTATATGGCAGAAAGAACTAGATCCAATTATTAACTGATGAAATAATGAGGTTTGTATATACAAACACACACAACAGGAGGAGGAGGATCAGATTCAGGGTGGACCCAGGCCAAAATAACAAACAAAATGGTATTTATATTTAGTAGCTAGATTACCTGCAAAAAGAAACAACAACAAATAAACCCCAGAAACAAAAATACAGGTACCTTCCCAGACTCCCTAAACCAAAAACAATGAAATTATCTACAAATATATACAAAGACCAACCAAACCAAAGGGACAAAGCAATAATCAAAGTCAATTGGAGGCAAAAAGTCAAAACCGGAATACACAACCAAATATCAAAATGGCAAAATCACAACCTCTTTCATCTTTCCCGCGTCTCTCTCCGGTTTATACAGTATATGGTCGCGCTAGTCGATGACGCCACTCTCAAGGCGGAAGCGACCGTGTGGAAGGTCAGGAAGATGCCGATGTCAGAAAACCTGGAGTGGAGTCTGGAGCGGCGCGCGCGACCAGGACATGATACACACACGCGGCGCAACGGAGCATTTATACAAAGCATAATATTTTTATTATTTTATCATTTTCATTCATTTATTTTTTACTCAGTAGCGAATATGATTTAAAATGTAGCGAATTACAATACTTCAAACAAAACGTACTTAAGTAAAAGTAAAATTACAGATTTTTAAAACTACTTTAAAAAGTAGAAATACACAAAAAATCTACTCAATTACAGTAACGCGAGTAAATGTAATTCGTTACTTTCCACCTCTGGCGATGGGTTTCCTGCCCCTGCGCTCGGTAATGTTACAGTCTGTGGAAGAATTCTGTACAGCAGCAGAAACAAATTTAAGAAGCAGTCAAACAGCATGGGTTCAGTGAGTGACACCAGAGTAACTGCAGACAAAAAGAAACTGATAGGGACAATTCAAGACAGACAGACAGACGCTTTATTGATCCCGATGGAAGTTCCAGATATCCAGCAGCAATAGAGACAATAACAGTAAGACAGGTTATAGACTGCACACTGTATATTTTACATATAGTACAGTCAGTAGACACAGGGTAATGTGGGAACTGACCAGAGTTACTAGTGCAATGATGGACAAAAACTACAAGATATATAAAGGATATATATAAGGATATAAATAAAAATATAAATTACAATACAAAAAGAGAAATGGGGTTAATTGCAGTGCAGCCATTGATGTACAATTTTGTATGTGACAAAGTCACAGTGCGACAGGTATTAATTTATCCAAGATTTATGACTTCATACGAAATATTAAAACTGAAATGTTGTAATTGCGTTGCATAAAATAATTTTGACAAAAAAATGTTTATTTATTTATTGTATTTTAATCAGACTGACATTAAAACATACTATCCGCACTTTGTTTTTCTTAATTACAAAGTTTTTATGGTTACCTTATTTATACAGTAAGCAAGCGTAAACAGCATGAATGTTGTTGCTGCAGCTGAGGAAATTTATCCCATCTTGTTCCTGAATGTGACTGTAATGGCGCTTTTCCACTGCATAGTACGGCACAGCACGGTACAGCTCACTTTGGTTCGGCTCAGTTCGGCTCGGTTTGTGCTTCCATTGCAGTTTAGTACCGCTTTAGAGTGTAAACGCGTCACAAACAAACAGTAGACGCGCCACCAACAAACACACAACAATGGAGCATATCGACGGAATGGTGTTCTTCATTCTTGGCATGTGGATGTTTTTAACAGCAAGACGAAGGAGTTTGTTTCAAAAGAGGCTGATGGCAGCCAAAGAAAATTTTTGGGTTAATACAAAAAGGTGCGTCCGATCCTTTGCTGGCTGTTCTAAATATAGCGGTTCTGTTGTGTCTCGTGTCGCAAGTTCAGTGACGCAGTAATGACGATTTTCTCCGGCCAATCAGTAACCAGCAGAGTTTACACGCCACGTTTTGGTAACGGTTCGGCGCGCTTGGAACCTCGGCTGAGGTGGTACTAAAAAAAGGACCAGGTACCATGTACTGTTCCCAGTGGAAAATCCCCCAAAGATGAGTTGTACTGAACCGTGTCGTGCCGTACTATGGGCGGGAAACCCATCGCTCTTGCGTGTGAATGAAAGAGCGTTGGCTTTGGTTTGAATATAGTGTTTACGGCTGAGGGGTGATTTTAACACATTACACTCTTTATTATGCAACTGGCAACCCAGCCTGTTAGTTAAGAGTGCTCCGTTCCCATCGGTAAGTAGTTTCTGAGAAGTAGACTGCACAGGGAGCAGGAAGCACACTTTAAAGTACACTGTGGCACGGACAGCAGCAATCGGCACTCCACTGCTCTTCCTGTGATATTCCGGATGTGGAGACCTGCATTTTAGCGACTTGAATTTTACTACCTGAATTTTAGCGACTTGAATTTTAACGACTTGAATTTTATTACCTGAATTTGTAAGATTGAAAAATAATGAAGATTGTATTTTTAACACAAAATATTTTTGAACAGCAATTTAGTAACTTGAATATTTTTGCATTGAATTTTAAATGCTTGAATTACATTTTCACATGAAATATAAAACCACAATAAATTTGCAGTGGCAAAAATTTCAAACATTGTAAATGCTCTAAGAATTTTTTTAAATTCAGATCAAATTGCAATGTTTATTACATTGTTTATTACATTTTTATTGCAACACATTTTTTTTTCAGTTCATGTAATTCAACCTGCTATTTTGCGTTGAGGAATTTTGGCACTATTATACTTCCATAGGTAATGAGCCATATTTGAGACACGTATGAGAAGATTAAGAAAACGGCTAAAATCTCACTCAAGTCTCAAAGATGGCTCATTTCAGCATATGTGAGTTGCACACAAGACAAATATGAACTATCTCTGAGATTTAAAGGTAATGAGCCACATTTGAGACACCTTTGAAAAGATGCAAAAGCTCCCATTCAAGTCTCAAAGACAGTTAATTTCTATCTAGGAGACAAGGAAGAGATTAACATGAGATCTCATCTTGGATTGCTTTGCTATGTAGATGAACTTATTTCAGGGATAACAATGTTTGCACTTGTTCTTTGTGATGCTTTGGTGATGCTTTGTCGTTCCTGTGAGGAGTGAAATTATCAGCTTTATTTCTAAGGCTGAGACTCACACCTCCATCACACGATCACTCCATCACACTATCAGTCTATCGTCACATTACTTCATATTATAATAAATGAGAAAAATGAGAAGTGTGGGCTTTTTTTAAAAGTTTGAAATATTGTCGTTATCAATCTCTCTCTATATTGTTTCTTACAGCGCCTATTCTTTTACTTTCTCTGTGGAAGTAGCTTTCTTTTTTTTTTCTATTTCTCTCTCCCTCATTCTCCCTGTAGAGAGCTATGTATTTGTCTCTCTCGTTTCTCTCTCTGTATCTATCTCTCTCTCTCTCTCTCTCTCTCGCTCTCTCCCACGCTTGGTGCAGGATAAGTTGACTCATAAAATTGAGTGGGTGGCAAATGTGCTGCTTTTTTCAATATTAAACACACACACACACACACACCATTTAATTTGTAATGCTTTATTTGATTGACTGTCAGCAAGCAATTTTTGCCATAATGTGAGCTGTAACACAAAATATTTCTCTTAGAGTGTCTTTCAAAAACTGGATAAACTAAAAAAAATTTTTTTACAGGAGGTCCTTTAATTCACAAAAATAAAAGTACTTTACTACATAAATTGCATAAAAATAAAATATTTAAAAAAAACATATTTCGCTTCAGAAACTATGTAGATAATTTATGTAAAATGGCTGTTATTATCTGGAGTGGAAATTCCCGATAATTTTTAATCTAGTGTATCAGTGAATAAGAATGACACTACAGGAGAATTTTTTTTTCTTTCAATTTGGTCTTTTTCAATACAGTGATTTGAATAACTAACAAACCTGAAGTTGACTAGCATACTAATGTACTGTAAGTTGACTAGCTTGCTAAAGTATTCTGAGTTGACTAGTGTGCTAATATAGCTACTGTGTTTTTCATTCATTCATTTTCTATACCGCTTAATCCTGTGTTCAGGGTTGTGGGGGACCCAGGAGACTTCGGGTACTAGGATAGACCCTGGACAGGGTGCCAATCCATCGCAGGTCACACACACATACACACACTCACACACCCAATCACGCCTAACCTGCATATCTTTGGACTGTGGGAGGAAACCGGAGTACCCGGAGGAAACCCACCAAGCACGGGGAGAACATGCAAACTCCATGCACACAGAGACGGGAATCGAGCCTGGCCGGGGAATCGAACCCTGGACCCTGGAGGTGCAAGGCGACAGTGCTAACCACTACACCACCGCGCCGCCTACTGTGTTTTTATTAAAGCAAATATTTAGCTTTGCACAATGCTTTTATTATTTTAAAAGAGGTTAATTTGCAACCAAAATATGTGCATAAAATTTATTGGAAATCACAACAGCATAAACTTTGAACACTACATTTACAGTATGCTGCCAATTTCAACACAACCTGTACTTAAATGATGTGTGTCATTTAGTGTAATTGAGTTGCTTTTGGATCAGCAGTGTGTTTGCGGTTCCCTGTGGAAGTTTGTTTCTTTCTCTCCAGTCCTTAAGTGATTGATTGGAACTCTTGATTGGCCTGCATGAAGTTCTCCACAGTCCCTCTGCTCATGTTTGTAACCCTAATCAGGACCCGATTGAAAGCAGAAACAGCAAACAGTGTGAACATCGATCCAAGAAACAGCGTGTGATCCACAGTAAGCTTTAAGAATCTGCAGGTTTTCATTTACAAACAATTTAATTAATCCAACTTTAAAGTTACCAGAGAGTCGATATGATGTTTCGAGTGCTTGATATTAAGTCGTTTGAGTACTTCATTTAACTTCTACATTAGATTTGCTCACAGATTAATTCAGTCACACAGTTTGTACAATATTTGTCCAGAAGTCATTTAAACTCATCAAATGAATCTCATCCATAACAGAAGTGATTCACTGAATGAAAACATTTTCTTCATACATGCACCTGGATATATGCAGTTTGCACATGGTTAAGAAACACAAGCAAATTATTACGTAATTACTTAATGGTCAATGGATTCACTGTCTCAAACACTGAGAATGAAGTGCATCTTTGTTACTGTGAGAAGATTCACACATTCAAACAATGGCAGAGGAGCAAATATTGGTCATGATCAAATAAAGATTCACTGGCTTGTGAACTGAGAGGAGCGTTTGTCTAAGTCGTGGCTGAAAAGATTCATTGACTTGATATAGGAGTGAATCTAGGTCCTGAAAAAAAGTTTCACTACCTCAAACACTGATGAGGGAAGCTCTGCCCTGACTGGATAATCCCCTGATTCAAATAGTAATTGAAGGATAATTAATTCACTGATTCAAACAATGATTGAGACGAATCTATGTCTTGAGATACAGTAAAGATTTGCTGATTCAAATACTGACCCAGATAGCACACACATGTCGCGGAGACATCTATGCAACGTCATCTTTTTCATCTGGCAGATGTCTGGCAGAGGGCATTTGCTCATCTGGCAGATGTCGCCGAGACGTCCGTGCCAGATGTTAGAACGACGCTTAGCCTACGTATTTAAAACGTAAATGAATTAAAACGTCCCTGATCCGCTCTTTAGACGATGTTAATCAGATGTTCATACATCTGCAAAATGTCTGATTCATGTCGGATAGACATCGTTTTATTAAAACACCCCCTCCCCCCATTATTTAAAATAAATACCCTTGGTTAATTATAATTAACCATGGTCAACAGAATTCTGTGAAGGAAGGAAGCACAAGACAAACGGGATAAAACAGAGATTTTTATTTTATATTTAATAAAAACCCTGTTTTATACCAGCAGTACAAATGAGGTCAAATTGAAAAGATGTACAAAACATAAAACGAAACATAAGTATTAATCATAGAAAGAAAAAAAAATTAAACACCAACAGAAACGTTTTGTACTTTAACTGTACGTTATGACTTTTAAATATGACCGTTAGATACGGTTGGTCAGGAAACTCTTGAAGTCAGATGCAGACAGGACACTTTTCAGTCACAAACTGCTGTGAAAAAATATAGAGATAGATATTCCATTAAAATTCATGATACTTAATTTAGCAAATGAACAATATTTATACTTTGTTCCTCTCGCTCCACAACTCATGAGAACAGACCGAAACGAGAACCGAAACGGAGATTTAGCACGCGCATATAACCGTCGGTATTTTAAGTGTGATTAGCAATGTTATAGTCACGTTATTTTGGTTTAAGCTATTACTGTATTTTTAAACAGTAGGTGACATTTATGTTCAGTATTTCGTTTCTATTTAGAAAGATGGGAATTAATTCCTGCTTACCTTTTCCACATGCCCGCCAAACATTTGTCTTCTCAACAAACTGTGTTCTCTTCTCTCGATATCTTCTCGCGATGTTTGCTCTGATATTTCCGGTTTTCATAGTGACAAGATCTCTTTGGTTTATCTCAACTTGATTGAATCTAATACATGTTAAGTTGTTGAATTTCATGCAAATACAACATGATTTATTCATGTTTATCTTGGAGACATGAAATTATTATGTACAAATCACATATTACATTTTAGTACATGTAACAGGTAGCCAACTTCCTTTTTTTGAGTGTATAAGAAAGAAAATGGGAAAAGGAGCATGAACCTGCATTTACTGTACATCTACAAAGTAATGTAGTGTTCGTCTTTAAAACCCTTTCAGGCTCAAATTAAGTTTTAGTAACAGGAGACAACCAAGTCCTGCAGTGGTACTTCTGAGTAAAAAAAAAAAACTCATAAAATATGTATCTGGGGTAATAAGTTAGTTAGTTTTTAACTGTTGCAAATCGGCAACGCCTGCCTTGAGAGGGTTAAAAGTGCTATATGTTCTAGTAAAATATCTGGATTTAAAAAAAAAATCCCCTTAACTCATTCAGGTCATAGCTGATGCTGCAGCTTCCTGTCCACATACCAGCAAATTTCCAATGATAAAGATACATCGTATAGACATCTTATAGAACAGCTCAAACATAAATACGACTATAAAAAAATGAACGCGATGTTTACCAGATGATACACTCTTTAGCAGACGTCTCTGCACCTGTGCTGTCTGGGCAGAGATGAGAGAACCTTAGCCATGAACAAATGATTCAATAACTCCAACACTGACAGAAGAATGCCTCTCTGTCATGAACAAATGAATCGACATGTCACATAGTGATAGTGACATACATCTATGTATAGTCAGAAAGATTCACTAATTCATACTCAGAGATGAATGAATCTTAGCCATGACCAAATGATTCACCAACTCAAATAGTAATAGAGGAGTGACTGTAGGTCTTAAAAAAAAAGACAACACTGATTCAGAAATGGAGAAAGGAGTAACTTCCAGCCATAAACGAATGATTCACTGATTTAAACACTGATCGAGTTATAATTTCAGCCAAGAATGAAAGATTCAACTTAAATAGTGACGAAGATATGAATCTGGGTTTTGAAAGAAAAGATTCCTGATTTAAATAGTAATAAAAGGAGCGAAGCTCAGCCATCACAGAAAGATTCACTGACTCATTCAGGTATAGAGGAATGAATCTAAGCCATAAATGAATGAATGTAATGGTGATAAATGAGTGAATCTATAATGAAAGATTCACTCATTTGAATCCTGATAGATGAGCAAATCTTAGCCATAAACAAATGTTTCACTGGACTAGCTAGTAATAAAGGAGTGAACCTAGGTCTTGAAAGAAAATATTCACTTATTCCGACACTAAGAAAGGAGGGAGCATTGGCAGATCGATATACTGACCCCAAGATCCCCCTCTTGATTCACCATACATGCATCGTCAGATATGACTCACACATACCTTTAATGTTTAAAAATCTATATTATATAAATGTAAATGTGTGGAAACAAGTTTCGATTTTCTGGGTTGCAACAAAACGAAAGGAGTGCATTTCAGCAACATACTGATTTGTTCTTTAGACTGACTCGTTCAAAAGACTGAATCGTTATACATTGGTCATGAATAACCATGTCTGTTAAACAACATATTATGCTTATGTATGCAAAAAAATCCATTTAAATAATTTAAAAACACTAATAATAAAACACGCTTATGCATCTTTAGAGTAGGAAAAAAAAGTCTGTGCTGTAAAGTTGATGACTGAATTTTATTGGTTAACGTGTCGCGAGATTTCTTGATTCCACTCCGGTTTTCCCACTTCCCGGAGTGCTGAATGAGGATATTAGTGAGGCTAGAGTTTGCATCAAATATTTATAAGCTGCCCTTCTTTTCCGGAGGGTTTGCTTCACTAGTCACTCACTCAGAACTATCTGTTCAGAGAGAGAGAGCGCGCAGACAAGGTCTTGGGATTAAAGTGAAAATAATCCCAAGATGCGAATGATGCAAAGATGCGAATGAAACCCTTATACAGTACCTATTGTGTATTACTTAGCTGTTCAGCTAAGACAATAGTGAGGAATTCAAATCCTGCCTTTTTTATAGTTTGAGATAATTAACTGAAAGACAAGACGTGAAGCTGGTCAAAATAAATCCTACATCATCATCACCCTGAGAAAATATTTGCTGATAAATAACACCACTTTCTGTGATTTTGCCCAGAAGTTGCCTGGAAACTATGCTAGCTAGCTAAGCTTAACTTGCTATTCATGAAAGCTTTCAGTATGCAAACAGAAAGATGTTTAAGAAAATTACTTTTATCCAAATAACAGAACATAATGTCAAAGACATCAGCTGCTGTTGTGTATTTATTTTCTGAAAGAGAAATTTTAGGCTAAAATATGTTTTCAGTGTTAGCATAGTTTGTGATAATGGTGACGCTAATCTGCTAACTAGCAAGCTCCGGAGTTATTTCTTTATCTTGTACCACAGAAAATAGGAACCAGTAAATGTCATTAATAGTAGTGTGATTAATAATGGTGTGTGTGTGTGTGTGTGTGTGTGAGAGGTCGAGATAATTTTTTATCATTTATTATACACTAGTATTAGCGTCAGTTATATTAGTTTTTTTTCTCTCTAATCATTCAGAGATTGTGTGTGTGTGAGAGGGAGAGAGATTGCTTTTAAAGCCACGTGAACAGTTTGGTGCAGGGCTTCTGTGATTTGTACGAAAGCCATCGGTTTCCATGGTGATGTTCACTCTACATCCACTGAGATATTTCTGGAGTGGAACTTATTTGTACACACACACACACACACACACACACACACACACACACACACACACACACACACACACACACTTTAATGCATATTTTCACAAAGACTTAGTGTTGGTTTCAGCTGTTTTGATTATCATAACTTAAATGAAATATGTTTGTGTGTGCGTGTGTGTGTGTGTGTGTGTGTGTTGTTCACGATGCTCACAATTGCTCTTTCTGCTCTTTCTCTTTGTTCTCTAAGTAATATAGAGAACAAACAGATCTTTGATATGTTTTTTCAGTAGCATTAAATCAGGGCTGTGTCTCAGATATAATCTAACATGGCTAATGATGAACGTACTTTTTGCTGGCGGCTGCCGATTAGCAAACTCCACTATATTGATGATTTGTACTCATGAAATTAAGTGTGTATCGTTCAGAAATCAGTCTGGGTGAAATGCCCGAGAAAGAAACACTGTACAATTTTGCCCTTTCCTTTTGCCTTTCCAATTTTCCTTTTTTGTACACACGTTTTTTTTTTCTGGCCCTGAAATAAGCTCCGCCTCTCCAACTCTGCTTTTTTTTTTTACTTACAAGACATCAAATCCAATATAGTTTTATCTAAATCTGTCAATGAAATCAATTATTATGAAGATTATTGGTTTTATTGCGGTTGCAGTATGTCCTAGCAGACAGCAGAGAGTGCTAATCATTACACACGGCTTCTTTAAAGAGACTGAAAACACATGAATGTTTCACCATACAACAACACTACTCTTACACAGCAGGCACACAGTGATCTAATGGCGTATGAAGCTGCTTTCTCTAGCTCTCCCTTAGCTCTCTCTCTCTCTCTCTCTCTCCCTCTCTGTTCTTAGTCCCGGTTCTCCATGTGCGTGGGAAGTGACACCATCTATCTGAGTTGCGTTTTATTTCTGGCTCACAGGAAGGTTGCAACAAAGGCTTCTGAGTCACTGAAATGCACAATAAGGGCCGATGCATCGATTTAGTACATGCACCAGTGCCACTGCTGCCGATTGGAACAGCGGCTAATTACACAATCAGCTGACTTCAAAGCCTCTCCTCATCCTTATTTGAGAAAGTGTGTGGAGTGAGTGGGAGTACGTCGAGCCGCAGGAGCAGGCTCCTCTCACTGCCTTACTCTCAGGCTAATCATTAGCAGCCACCTTTGCTCATTAAGGTACTAGCTGATTTGACATTTTGGACATTTTTCAGCCAGACACGAGTAATGTGGTTCTGCGGAAGCGTAATTTCTTTTGCACTAAATAAATGTCAAGTGATTATTGAGTTACGGTGAGAATCAGATGACAGGCCCATATAAATTATTAATCAGGCTCCTGTCCAGGTACCGTGTGCTGATCAATGTATCTGCTGCACACACTGTCTTAGCATCTCGTCCTTTAGCGAGTGTGATGAATGGAGAAGGATGGAGAGAAAGGAAGTAGAAAGGAGAGGAACAGGAAGGAAGGGAAGATAAATTAGGACAGGAAAGGGGAAGGAAAGCAGGAACTAAGGACAATAACGATGGAACCCAAGGATGAGATTAAGTAAGAAAAGAAAGAAAAATGAGTATTGAGACAAAAAGTAAAGTAAGGAAGGATTGATTGGTGGAGTAGGAAGGATACTAAATAGAGATTATGTAAAGTAATGGCAAGGAAAGAAGGAAGGGAGGTAAGTGAAGGTGGAAAAGGGAACAAAACGAACGGTAAAGAGGATGATGATAAAGGATGAAAATAAAGGAGATTAAGGAAGTAAGAAAAAAGAAAGCGGAAGGAAAATGAGGAATGAGGTGGGAAATTGAAGTTGAGATTTAGTAAAGAAATAGGAAGAAAGGAAGGAAAGAAAGGGAGAAATTAAGAAAAAGAAAAAAGGGCAGAGATGGAAAGGATGTCAAAATAGAAGAAGGTGTAAATGAAGAAAAGGGGAAAGTAGAGGAATGACAGGGAAAGAAAGGGGTCATAAATATGAAGTAAGTAAAGGGAAAGGAGGGAAGAACCAAGAGAAGGGGAAGGAAGGAAATGGAAAGCAAAGAAAGACATGGATAGCAAAGAAGGAAAGGGAGAGGAAGGAAAGGAGAGCTGCGTATGAGAGAGCATCATTTCATCACTCCTACCCTTCCTCCTGTTGTTTTGTGTGTAAAAGCTGGCAGTTCTGTTCTCTTCCACTGACATGCATAATCATTTTGCTGGAAAAGAAAGAGGCTTTTAACAAGGCTCTGAGGTCGGTGTGTAAGAGTAGATTAGTGATCAGAGAGAAGGGACGTCCTCTCCAGCATTCCTCTTAGCAAAGTCATTATCACCAGGGAAAAATTATTTAATATCCAATAACAAAATGAATGATGAAGTCGTTCAGTACCCCATCGGGAATGTGATGCAACCTGAGTGCTGAGTGTGAACATTCCTGACATTTCTCTACACCTTCCTGCCTGTCCGTCAGTCCCTGGTCTGCTGCTGTTTGACTCGCATCAGCCCTGAAATTAATTATTCCCACTGCGGGGCCTGTTCATTAATGTTTATGACACAAACAGATGGATATTTTTACTCAGGACTGTGTGTGTAATTTGAGACCACGGCCTTTGTAATTGACTGTAATAATAATGGTGTCAGGTGATAAAATTAATTAATGTAGTTAATCATTTGCTGTGATAATCATGTTATGACGTGTTTGTTGAGACTGACAGGTGCAATGCCCACACCTCCTTTAATGAGTCTAACAAGTGCGAAGGCCACATCTCCTTTATTGACACTGAAGGGTACAAAGGTCACCCGTCCTTAATTGATACTGACAGGTATGAAGGCCACACCTCCTTAATTGAGACTGGCAGGTACAAAAGCCACACCACCTTAATTGAGACTGACGGACATAAAGGCCACACCTCCATAATTCAGACTGACAGGCATAAAGGCCACACCTCCGTAATTGAGACTGACAGGTACAAAGGCCACACCTCCTTTAGTCAGAGGATTTTATTTTTCTGTAGTTGGTCCCGTAATTTGCAAAAGACGAGTAGACCAGGGGTCTTGGTCTCGTGCTGTGAAAACAGAAGTAATAACACTCCTCCCATCATGGAGATGTGCTGTACCTGGTGTGTTTTTCATCAGAAATAAATTTAAAAGAGAATCTTTTTTATTTTTCTTGGTTCACACTTGGGGCCGCTGCAGGGGGGTAACGCGAGCCGTTAGACGTTTCTCTTTCTGCACGTCTTGGGGCCGTCAGGCAGAACGGCATTATGCACTTTGTGAAGTGATGATTGTGTTTTTATAGGCAATTAGAAACAAGCACTTGTGTAATCCATGCTGTATGAAACAAAGCTAGAGGAAGGCACCGTAGTGGTGAGAGCAGATGACGGTCTGTTCGGCAGCTCATAATGAGATCCGCTCTATTAAACGGTGCAGTGTCGCAGTGATGTACAGGGAGCGTGGCCACTCTAGTGTACATCATACTAATTGGAAGGGGCAGTGGGGACAGTTTGTGTGTGTGTGTGTGATTTTTAGACCACTGTGCTGCCAAAGTGCTACAATTGTAATACAACTGTAACACTCTCTCTAAGTCCCTTATAACGACTCGCTGCTCGAGCCTTATTCTGTACTTAGATTTTTCTTAGATTTTTTTCCTCCCCTATTTTTCCACAATTTCTGTACTTTATAATGTACTATACTTTGCTAACTGTTCAGTTATTGCTAATGTTATGCTTGTTAACACAGGAAGTAAATTAGGTTCACACTGCCTTCTTCACCATATTATTTCTGGCTTTATTGTTAAAAAAGTGACTCCTGCTTTGAAATACAGGATGCATAAAATTTATGGGCCTACGTGAACTGGTGCATAAACTCCATAGGAATTCAACCGTCTCACATTGAATTTCATTCAAAATTGGTGTTGGGTGGGACAGAAAAACATCACCTGGTTCAGTTATAGTGGGGAACGTATAGCAGGTTTTGCTATCAGACTTCACACTGATACAGCTCTTAGCACCGGGTCATTCTTACAAATGCAACCCCTGTGGATCTCTGGGTGATTCTAGCTTTCTGTACACTGGCTTCCTTTAATTGAGCCTCATTCTTCATGTGTGTATGTGTGCATGCATGTGTTTAAGATCAGAGGCTTTGTGCTCCGAGTCGTTGTAGCCCTCTGCCATTACATTGCCACTATGCCCAATAATAACCTCTCTAATAACGGGTTAGGCTGTTCTCTCTCTCTCTCTCTCTCTCTCTCTCTCTCTCTCTCTCTCTCTCTCTCTCTCTCTCTCACACACACACACATGATCACGCTGTCCCTTCTCCGCTCTCCCTCCTGTAGCGCTCTCTTCCTGAGGCAGCTTTGCCTCTTCATCTTCGACGTCACCGTAATTAGCGCAGCTGAATAAGGCCCAGCTCGCCACCTGCAATTACCCAGATTGCGGTTGACAAAGCGGCGTTCTGAATGAAACGGATGCTGCTGTGTGACTGACAGAGCGCAATAATGAGGAGCGGAGATGCCAAAAGGAGCATCACTGCTCTGTAGGGGAGAGGGCACGGAGACCTACTGCCGCACTCCGCTTCTTGGTTTTATCCTCCTCGGCTAAATATATCCAACTGGTTTGCACGAAAATAGCTAAATCAATCTTTATTTTCGCTTTCCGTGATCACTTATGGAGATTGCTCACCAAGTGGGGTGGGGTTAGGAGGAGAGTACAAAAAGGTAGATCCCAGAGTCAGTGAGAATCATGGGAATCATGAAGGAGTTACAGGTTTCTCAGAAAACTTGGGATACCAAAATGGAATGAGGTACTGATCAAAATGTAAGCAGGTTTGGAAAAAAAAAAAAAAAAAAAGTTAAAGGTGAGATGTGCTGTAAGGAAATAAAAAACACTGCACTGCTATTAACTCCAGTTTCAGTCATGTGAAGTCTCAAATTGGACCATCAATGTCACTCAATCTCAGACAGATCTGGCGAAATAAGCAAGAGAAACTGGAATCAGGGCTCGGGCTTCTGTGAAGTCAAAAGGTTGCAAATTTGTAGATTTCTCTCTCTGTGAATGTTCAGATTCCAGCTTTAAACATCAAATGTGTCTTTAATGAGCTCAATGGGTACATGGATCATATGTATCATACTTTTGTTTTATCCTCTACAGGTCCAGTGGGGAGAGTACGGAGCCATTAGTAGAGTGGGTGTGTACGTGACCCTGGCCACACGATGATGATGAAAGGCCTTTCCAGCAGCCGCAGCCATCACCACATGGTGGCGTGCGAGCCTTCGTATGACCCTATGGGTCACCACGGTGATCGCAAGCCCTACCTCATCAGCCAGATCGAGGCTCCGCCTCCTCCTGATCATCCGTATTACTCGTCGCGGAGCTCGTACCAGCCGGACTGTGTGGTGCCTTATGGGACCTTCCCGCGACGCCACTACAGCACGAGCCATGAGACTAAGGACGAGTGTGCCGTCGTGCCCTACACGGGTGGAATGACGCCTGCAGGAAAATGCCAGCGAGTGCCAGTTAACCTGATGGAACATCTGGATCGGCAGCTTCCAATGGCACGGGATGGCTATCACACGTTGCAGTATAAACGTGCAGCAGCTGCTGCCGCTGCTTTAGAGCAGCGTAACGACAGTCCTGGACGTATCCGGCACCTGGTACACTCGGTGCAGAAGCTTTTTACCAAGTCACACTCGTTAGAGGGGCCTCACCACGGTGGACATGGCCACGGACACAGTAAGAGTAGTATGAATGGAAGCAAAGCTAGTCCTGACGGAGAGAACACGCCGGCACCAACACCACGACAGCGCAAACGGAGCAAGAGCCGCGAACGCTGCAAATCGGCCGAGCCTAAGCAGCGGACACCGCCCTCAGGATACTGGAGCTCGGACGAGCTGGAGCGGGATGTCTGCCCTCTGCGCCATGCCGCGCCAGGCATCATGACCGTGGGTCGTCACCCGGAGCGGGCGCAGTCTCAGTACTTCCTGGAGGCGTGCGGAGCAGAGCCGACACTGAAGAACTCGCGCAGCAGCAGCGATGTGGCCAAGTGCACAACCTGCGCCATCACGGCACCAGGCACGGACGTGGCACAGCTGGGGAAGAAAAGTGCATGGTCGTCCTCTCTCACGGTGAGCAGGGCACGCCAGGTGTACCAGCAGGCCGCTGTAAATCTAGATAAGGCGCTAGTGAAAGCAGAGGCTTGTCAGCAGGAGCGCACATGCCAATTCTTACAGGTATGCCAAATCCAAATTTAAACAATTCCAACACCCTTTATTAATAATTTCCTCCCTGCACCCCCATGCTTACCTCACCTACCTTCACTTTCACCCTCACCACCACCACCACCGTCACATCCTCTTCCTCCTCCTCCTTCTCCTCCTCCTCCTGCTTTCAGCTGGAGAGAGGCACCAACTTTGATTTGAGTTCTGCTGAGAAGTAAGTGCAAACCACTAGCCGCCTTACTTTCTAGTTAGATGATCATGTATTATTTCCGGTATTTTACTTAACCTCAGAACCTTTAATATTTCATCTCTTCCTTTATAATTTTTTTTTCCAGATCTTTCTATCATTTATGCATTATTGAGTTGGTGTGAATTAGAACTGTCACAATTACATCATCATTGAAAAATTGTTACGTTTTTAACAGTTGAGAGATTTTATTGAATCACGGGTTTAGTACATGTATGTGCGTTATTACACTGCTTAAAGGTTGTTTGAATTTTTTTCCTGAAGAATACAAACTGAGAATAGCTTTCACCTCATGATGGACATGGTCACACACCAGTGACGCACCATTTTTTCATGCATTTTTCGTAGCTGCCTACGAAAAATAATAACAATTTGTAGTGACTTCATGTGCATGTGGTCCGTTAAAGTACAAAGAAACTCAAGTTTAGTTTCATAAATAGTCCAGTTTCATAATTGTGGCAGGTCTAATGTGTATGCATGTTTTAAATAAAGATGGGCCACAGGATGTTTGCGTGTGTTTGTGTTAATCATACGCGGGTCGTCTGGTAACCCGCGGACCCCGTGGGTAACCCGCGGGTTGGGTTGGGGCGGGTAAAGAAATTGTCACGTTATTTGCGGGGCGGGTTGGGGCGTGTCATTAAACACAAAATTAAATAAAAAATCCATGTATGTTGCATGCAATTCCCTATAGCCTATATTACATATTTGGGAATATCTATTTTCACAAGTTCTTTGATAAGGTTACGTCACGTGACAAGTCACGAAAGCGCCAAGCAGCTACCGCTGCCAGTGACAACAAAAACAAAGAAATAAAAGTGAAGATGGAAGACGAGTTGCGGGAGAAATTGAGGTCGGGAATTTACATCATTAAAAGAAAAAAGGTCAGGCTGCTAAATCTAATGTTTGGCTGTTTTCATTTTAATTACAATGCCTAGTATGTCTATTTAATGGTCGCGGATGTGGGGCAGGGCGGGTTGTAAAAATAGATACAGTGGTGCGGGGCGGGCTGGGGCGGGCCAAAAAATTTCATAAAAGCGGGACCCGCGGGTTGGAAAAAAACCCGACCCGCACATCACTAGTGTGTGTGTGTGTGTGTGTCTGTCTGTCTGTCTGTCTGTGTGACATGTGATTAGTGGTTCTGATGTGGTTTTGGGTCCCGAGTGATAACCTGAGTATCTGAGGATTTCAAATCCTGGAGTCAAGCACTGACCGTTTCACTTCCAAGGAAGATGTGGGAGCCTTCGTTTTATCACATGTTCAATTATTTAAATCTGCATAAAAGCACTTCAGGAAGAGTGCTGAGTGCTAATGGTGGTTCGCATCACATGGTTAATTATTCAGATAGTCAAGATTTCAGGTTTGAGTTTTACATCCTCATGTAGGCACCACTTGCATGGAGAGCACGTCCTGGGATTGAGTGACGGGCATTTCTGCATCAACAAGAGGTGGAGCTTAGATTAAAATTTCATCAGCCAATTGCAAAACTAGACTGTGAGACATAACTAAAACATACAGCTTGATAGTGAACATGACTCCTGTTACTTATTTAAGATATATCAGCTTTGCACACAAGACAAGATTTTAAGGTGTCACTTAAATTCTGAATTCAATATCTGAAGCCAAAAGAATCCGATGTGATTGTACATACAGTGTATTGTAATATTGTATATTACCTTCAAATGACTAACATAAACAGTTTAGGAGAACTCTTCTTCATCTTATACATGGTGCAAGGCTGACAACATGGTCACGAATGATACATATGAAATGCTACCATGATGAATATGATAAACTAATGCTTGTAGGATGAAATATTAATGGAGATTTTACATAATAATTGTCTTTAAAGCGTCATTACACACAAGACCGGCAGTAGTTTGCACTACACACCCACACCCACACACACACACACACACACACACACACACACACACACACACACACACACACACACACACACACAAAAACCCTAAGGAAAAGTTCTTGGTAATAAATGTTTGTTGTTTAAGGGTCATTAAACATGAGACCTGCAGTAATTATCACAGCAGTTCTGCAGAGGGGGAATAAATGCCACCTTGACGTGCACTGATGCTAACCTCAGTGTTACTTGCTGTTAAGTAGAAAAACCTGAAGTTCATGGTAATAAATAACGACCCAGTGAAAGAGGCATGGTTTGTGTAACTGAAAGACTCAGGAGGCGTGGCTTCTGCACCTGATAAACTCAAAAGTAGGTGTGGCCGCTGTGACTGAGTTTATCATGCAGAGAAGCCACACGTACTGTACTCTGAATCTATTAAAGCCTCTGTGCCTGATAGTCTCAGGAGGTGTGGCCTCTGTGCCTGATAGACTCAGGAGGTGTGGCTTCTGTGCCTGATAGACTCAGGTGATGTGGCCTCTTTAAATTACATAAATATACAGTATACTGTGCATATGCCCAACCCCAACTCTGCTTCATACTGTAAATTTAATTGCAAATCTGTTCTATCAACCCAATCCAACTGAAATAAAGAACACATTAAAAAGTTTTAACAGACTTGAAGCACAGAGATGCATTCTGAGTGACTGACTGTGATTCACAGCTTCTCAGTCACACTTCCTCCTCCTTCCGAAGAGAGGATTTCTGCCATGTTCTCTCTCATACTCAGAAATTGCAAAGAATAACTTGTATCTCTCTCTCTCTCTCTCTTTCTTTTTTTCGACGTGCTAAATTCAGAACCCTGGTTGCCATAGTAACTGTGAATGAACGTTAAGTTTTTTTTTTTTTTTTTTTTTAACAGTTGCAGATTGCAGGATGCAGTATGGCACTTTGCGTTCGAGCAAGGCGGTTAATCCCGCTTGAGTGCGGGAAGATCCTGGATGATGACAAATTATCAGTAATGATGTTTCGATAGTGTGTCTAACAGCTGTTAGGACTTCTTGAGATCTTGCTGGAATTGTTTGAGTGTGTGTTTGTGTGTGCGCGCGCGTACGTGCGTGCGTGCGTGTGTGTGAGAGAGAGAGAGCGAGAGAAAGAGCTTTGAAGTTCTGGGTATATATGCTGGAATGCCCAAAACATGGTAATTCTGCACTAGCAGTTGAACCCCATTAAAAAGTGTAAATTAAAGTATCACACACACTTTAGCACCTCATGAAAGCATTTTGTGAAAAAGACCAAATGATGTTCCAGAGAAACATCAAGATGTCTTCTTTGGACAGCTGTAATGAGCGGAATTGGTTGCTGTGATGTTCGACAGGATCTTTTATCCCCTAAATGAGGCAGGAAGTCGCTGGAGCGGGTTAGCATGCTGGGAGCCTGTACTGTGGATTTCGGCACAGTCGGGGGCTTAGTGCTCGGGCTCTCTGGGAAAACCCTGAGTGTGTTTTAGAAAGACAAAGAAGACAGCATTTTCATAAGAATCTAGCGTACTGTATGTCGGAGTGATTTCACGTCTCATCAAACGTGAGTTCTTCAGGGACTACACACATGACACAGGCGTTTTAGAGCTGTGTATCGTACACCAAACCGAATTAGCTATTAGCTGTGTATGATGCTCGCGGTTTACAGTTACAATTTAAATATGTAAAGGTTGAGGAAAAACATTAAAAAAAAAGAATACTGAGTACTTAAAGCATAAAACTGTCCAAATTGTGTTAATGTAATGTAATGCACCTCTGACATGGAAAGATGGCTGAGGGCAAAAAAAAACTTTTTAACTCACTTATGTTCGGTACATTAAGCGGCCAAAACACAGGATTGGTGGTGATTTTGTTATTTTTTTATGTTGTACACATAATACAGAAAATGTGCGTTTCATAGAAGCTACGTCTGAAGTTTATGCAACATGGAAGTGACCAATCTTGCTTTCCTAACAAATTTCAAGTCTCTAAGTTCAGCCGTTCTTTTTTGGAGAGATAATTGTTTTATATGAGCCAATGGCCATTTTTCATCGTTATAATGTCTTGCTTGAAACAATAATAATTTAAAATGCTAATTAATTACATTTCTTTGAGTATTGATACTAAAATTGGTTTAAGCTTCTAGAAGCACATGACATGTAAAAAATTATTGCTTAAATTAAAGCATTCCGGTCAAAATATATAGATTTTTTCCCAAGGTTCCCAGGTTCCCTCCGCAACCTGCACGTGTCTAACTATGTCAAATTCATTTTGCAATATCTTAACAATTATGCATTTTAGAATAATACACTTTTTCTGGTCTTTATGTCTTTTCATGTGAAATCTAAATTGGCCGAGTGTAATCTGAATGACAGTTAGGCCTTGTTCACACGGGAGTTAAAATCGACCATTTTTCTGCCGTTCGTAGCATCCGGTGACTGCGGATGAAGCGCCAAGGGTTTTCTACACATACGTAGAAGTCAATGACGGTGTTCACACGGGCTTTGTTGACGTGCGTTTGTCCGGCTGTGTGTTTATACGGCGTTAAAAAAACGTTGCATGCAGCTTTTTCTTGGCGTTCAAATCCCAACGAACGCAAGGAAACCGCGTCTAATTCGTTTTCTCCGCGTCCATTTTACGCTTCGGAGGACCGGATATATCCCATGATCCTACATGCTATACATAGGGAAATGCGGAAAAAATGCAAAAATAAAATGCTTAAAAAATAAAACTTGCGCGGAAATGTTCGCATTTCTTCATAAACCACAAAAAACTTCCTTTAATCCAACATTGTGCAGTCAGAGGGTGAACCCAGTAGTGGCGGCGATTTTTTTTTTTCTCTCCCCACGTCGCCGTATTATTTTTAAAAATATTTTTATATATTATTTACAAATATAATAATTTAATTGGAATTTTTAAAACAATAAGATTAATGTCTAATATAGCAAAATGGTCCATATTAAAAGGAGGCACCTCAAATAAAATGACAATGGCTTTCATATCCAGTTCCCGACACAAGGCCCCCACAGGTTAAACACACAAACTACAATTTGGGCTGCAGGCTGTCGTTAGACAGAGACAAACGAACGCCAGTGTAGAAGTCAATCGAGCGCCGCTACAAAACGCAACATAAACGTACAGGACGTTCAGAGCGCATTCGTTTATCCAAAAATTTAACGCCCGTGTGACAAGGCCTTAAGATCATTAAAAGATTTGAATTTTAAAATGTTATGGACACTACAACTAGGTGAGACACCTTTTAACACCAATTCCATGTTTTGGCTGAAGGAATTCCTCACTGGTTTTTGTGGATGTAGATGCGGTCATATTATTTCACCAGTTTTGACGCGTAGCTTTGTCTTAAAGTTTCACTCACACGACAGAAGTCCGATCTCTTTGTCTCTTGTAGTTTATTTTGTCAGCATGAAAGAATCAACACTTCATACAGTCGTCTTGAGTAAATCCACTGTGATTACAGACACCATTTGCTGCATCTTGCAAATCTCTGACTTTTACAACAACCTATTTGCTGCATCTTGTAAATTACAGTCTTAGCTTACGTATATAACACTCTTGCTGTATATATCTACTTACGGGAGCTTATGGTTACAACAACCTAGTTGTGTATCTTACATTTCCAGCTTACGGGAAGCTCACGTTAGCTGACGGTCAAAAGCTTGTGTTTCCGTAGCCTTCCGCATTGTTGTGCTGTAGCTGTAACTCCGAAGTCGGCTGGTTTTATGCACCTTGCTATACTGAACTCGGACAGTCTGTGCAGCTCTTGCAGCCAGGTTTTCCATGCCGTTGCAAACTGCTCGGGAATGTCATCATCCCAGGCTAGTTTTTCTTTACATAACTGTTGCATTAGAGTTTTGGCTGGCAGTATGACAGGCGCGAGAAACCCTAAGGGGTCATAAATCGAACTGGTGATTGACAGGATTCCCCGTCTTGTCACAGGTCGTTCCTTTAAACTAATTTTGAACTTGAACATGTCTGAGTTAATGCACCACAGCACCCCCATAGCTCTCTCTATGGGCAGTGCATCTTTACTCAAGTCTAAGTCTCTCATGTCTTTGATCCTTTCGCTCTCGGGAATGACAGTCAGTAGGGCACGGCTGTCGCTTGCCCATTTAGTGAGGTTGAACCCTCCAGTTGCACAGAGACTTTTGAGATCATTGTATAGGGCGACTGCTTGGTCATGACTCGAAACGGATTTCAGGCAGTCGTCTACATAAAAGTTTCTAAGCACTGTATTAACTGCCATTGCAGGTGCATTGCTGCGATTTTCTTCTGCTGTCTTTCTGAGGGCGAAGTTAGCAACACTAGGTGACGATTTTGCACCGAACAGATGAACTACCATTTTGTATTCAACTAAGTCTTGGTTCACATCTCCATTCGGCCACCATAGGAAGCGCAGCAGATCTGTGTCCTTCTCGGGGACTCTCACTTGATAGTACATGGCTTCTACTATTGTGTCCTTTTTCTTGGACTTTATTTTAACAGGTACAATGGGGAGGATGCAATTACCTCCAGCCCCAGTGAGCGCATTTGGTGTACTCACAGCAGGTGGTGTATTTGTTGTGTCACTTTCAGTTTCGTTTCTGTGGGCGCTCGTAACTGACTGCGCCGTGTCTTGCACTGCTATGTGTAGCATGCTTGGATGTGGCTTTGAACACAATGAACATGTAATTTTTCTGGCACAGTCTTTCCATAAATGACCCTTTGTTAAACATCCGAAACAGAATCCGTTTCTTTTTAAGAATTCTACTTTGTCTTTGTATATCTTATCATTAAATTGGAAGCAATCTTCTAAGATATGCTTCCCTTTGCACTGTGCGCACGGTTTAGTGAAGGCGCTGACAGGTAATGTACCGGCATTCTTCATTGTAATTAAGTCTTTGTGAATTTTACCAACCTGTCTGTCCTCGGTTGCGACGCTGACCCTGGGTTTTTCTTGGCCCCTTTGTTTGGGTCCCTGAAGGGATGTGTGACTGGGTTTTCTGTCGCTGGTTGCGGCGTCCAGGTCCGTAGAGTGCGTGCTGCTCAGGTGCGCGTTGCTCGATTCAGTGACTGCGCTTTCGTTCGCAGACTGCGCTCGGCTGTTACCTGTTGAGTTGGAAAGGTGAGAGTGCGCGCTGCTTGGGTACGCGCTGCTCGATTCAATGAGTGCGCTCTTGCTCTTGGGCGATCGGCTGTCATATTTGCGATCTTGACGTTGAACCACTCTTAATTTGGCATCGTGCATAGCGAGTGCCGTTTTGATTTCCAGCCTTTCCCTTTTTGCCTTTAATTGTGCTTTTAGTTGTGCTTCCTCCATTTCTAACTGGGGCGCTCGTCCAAGGTTGCAGCCTTTGCTAACAGAGCTGCTCTGTCGGCTTCTTCTTTCTTTAGTCGGGCTGAGGATGATGTAGAAGTTACAGATCTTTTGGATGCTGCCGGTATCAGTGACACGCTGATCTTCGTAGTCGCGACATCACAGAGTGGCCCTTAGTGTCCTTGGTGTCCGCTATCCAGCGACCCACCTTAGCTATGAATTCTGTGCGGCCTTGGGCCTCAGGTGCGCCGCAAGTGACCTGATCGCGTTTGTGTTCGTGTGCATAGTTCATAGGCGTCTTTAACGCAGTAGACATTACATTCCGTTGAATTTGCTTGCCTTTTCTTGCATCCAGCGCCTCATTGAGGTTCTTTCTGTTCGTCTCGTAGAGCGCCGTTAGGCTCCCCAGCCAAGTGCTGGGAGCGTTGTCCTCGTTGGTCGGCATGGTGAAGTTCAACGGCTATTCTCTTTTACTTTCCCTTTCAGCGTTCACTTGTTTTCGTTCAAACAGCGGAAAAGCTTTTGACTTTATGTACAGTGGTGTGAAAAACTATTTGCCCCCTTCCTGATTTCTTATTCTTTTGCATGTTTGTCACACTTAAATGTTTCTGCTCATCAAAAACCATTAACTATTAGTCAAAGATAACATAATTGAACACAAAATGCAGTTTTTAAATGAAGGTTTACGTTATTAAGGGAGAAAAAAAACTCCAAATCTACATGGCCCTGTGTGAAAAAGTGATTGCCCCCCTTGTTAAAAAATAACTTGACTGTTGTTTATCACACCTGAGTTCAATTTCTGTAGTCACTCCCAGGCCTGATTACTGCCATACCTGTTTCAATCAAGAAATCACTTAAATAGGAGCTACCTGACACAGAGAAGTAGACCAAAAGCACCTCAAAAGCTAGACATCATGCCAAGATCCAAAGAAATTCAGGAACAAATGAGAACAAAAGTAATTGAGATCTATCAGTCTGGTAAAGGTCATAAAGCCATTTCTAATGCTTTGGGACTTCAGCGAACCACAGTGAGAGCCATTATCCACAAATGGCAAAACATGGAACAGTGGTGAACCTTCCCAGGAGTGGCCGGCTGACCAAAATTACCCCAAGAGCGCAGAGACAACTCATCCGAGAGGCCACAAAAGACCCCAGGACAACATCTAAAGAACTGCAGGCCTCACTTGCCTCAATTAAGGTCAGTGTTCACGACTCCACCATAAGAAAGAGATTGGGCAAAACGGCCTGCATGGCAGATTTCCAAGGCACAAACCACTTTTAAGCAAAAAGAACATTAAGGCTCGTCTCAATTTTGCTAAAAAACATCTCAATGATTGCCAAGACTTTTGGGAAAATACCTTGTGGACCGCCGAGACAAAAGTTGAATTTTTTGGACGGTGCGTGTCCCGTTACATCTGGCGTAAAATAACACAGCATTTCAGAAAAAGAACATCATACCAACAGTAAAATATGGTGGTGGTAGTGTGATGGACTGGGGTTGTTTTGCTGCTTCAGGACCTGGAAGGCTTGCTGTGATAGATGGAACCATGAATTCTACTGTCTACCAAAAAATCCTGAAGGAGAATGTCCGGCCATCTGTTCGTCAACTCAAGCTGAAGCGATCTTGGGTGCTGCAGCAGGACAATGACCCAAAACACACCAGCAAATCCACCTCTGAATGGCTGAAGAAAAACTAAATGAAGACTTTGGAGTGGCCTAGTCAAAGTCCTGACCTGAATCCTATTGAGATGTTGTGGCATGACCTTAAAAAGGCGGTCCATGCTAGAAAACCCTCAAATAAAGCTGAATTACAACAATTCTGCAAAGATGAGTGGGCCAAAATTCCTCCAGAGCGCTGTAAAAGACTCGTTGCAAGTTGTCGTAAACGCTTGATTGCAGTTATTGCTGCTAAGGATGGCCCAACCAGTTATTAGGTTCAGGGGGCTATTACTTTTTCACACAGGGCCATGTAGGTTTGGTTTTTTTCTCCCTAAATAATAAAACCCCTCATTTAAAAACTGCGTTTTGTGCTTACTTGTTATCTTTGACTAATAGTTAAATGTGTTTGATGATCAGAAACATTTTGTGTGACAAACATGCAAAAGAATAAGAAATCAGGAGGGGGGGCAAATAGTTTGTCACACCACTGTAGATGCGGTCATATTATTTCACCAGTTTTGACGCGTAGCTTTGTCTTTCACTCACACGACAGAAGTCCGATCTCTTTATCTCTTGTAGTTTATTTTGTCAGCATCAAAGAATCAACACTTCATACAGTCGTCTTGAGTAAATCCACTGTGATTACAGACACCAGTTGCTGCATCTTGCAAATCTCTGACTTTTACAACAAACTATTTGCTGCATCTTGTAAATTACAGTCTTAGCTTACGTATATAACAACACTCTTGCTGTATATATCTACTTACGGGAGCTTACGGTTACAACAACCTAGTTGTTGTATCTTACATTTCCAGCTTACGGGGAGCTCACGTTAGCTGACGGTCAAAAGCTTGTGTTTCCGTAGCCTTCCGCATCTAAACTGAACTCTCTATCATATGACAGTCACACAAATGCATGTAATAGTAGAATGACATCACAGACCAACCTACGATTGTCAAAATGGATGCATGACTAAGAAATATAAAGCTTATGGCTTATGTAACTACTTAATGCTTAATGCCTTACTAATGAATAGAACAAGGTAGAATAAAAGAAATAACAAATAAAATAAAATAAACACAACAACAAATTCATAACAAGTACGATATGGTTCTTACAGTGGATTTTCCAATTTATATTCTGACAAACAAAAAATCCCAAAACATTTCAACCGATTAACTGTGTATATTTAGTTTCAATGACATAAAAATTTAAACACAACCATGAGCTAAACAGAGGTTATCAGTTAGCTTCGAGGCTGCCTATGGTTAGCTGGTTGACCGGAGATGTAGCTATACCTGTATTTTACTTCTTTTTTTTTTTTTTTTATTTAAACAGGTGAAATGGTAAAATAACACTCATATTTGTGCACACAGAATGGATCTGCTGCTAAAAGAATCGAATAAAACCTACAGTTTTATATTAGTCTCGCAGTGTGCTTCAATTAAACAAAGAAGCTTAATATAATAATAAATGTAAAATAGTAACATTAACGTACAGCTTCAGGATCCACGTGTGAACCAGCAGTTAGATGTAAATTGTTTGACAAATTGAAGAGCTGGATTTTTGTATATAGACAAAATTAAGAAAAAATGGTTTTAAAGAAGAAAAAAAACTGTTTTTTTCCCACATTTTTTTGAACATATACACACCCATTAGAGACTCGTGTGATTCTCCAAAATGATGATTTTAATGATCAATAAAATGACTGACGCTTTCCCTTTGACACTCTTTATGTTGTGTTCACTGAACTATGGTGTGATTTTTTTTTTTGTTTTTGCAGCGCCCCCTGCTGCTCAATTCTCTAAATTAGCAAAACAGCAGCATGCATATACAAAGTATAAAAGTATGCAAACTACAAACCGGATTCCAAAAAACTTGGGACACTAAACAAATTGTGAATAAAAACTGAATGCAATGATGTGGAGATGGCAAATGTCAATGTTTTATTCAGAATAGAACATGGATGACAGATAAAAAGTTTAATCCGAGAAAATGTATCATTTTAAAGGAAAAATATGTTGAATGGTGTCAACAAATCCCAAAAAAGTTGGGACAAGTAGCAATAAGAAGCTGGAAAAAGTAAATTTGAGCATAACGAAGAGCTGGAAGACCAATTAACAGTAATTAGGTTAATTGGCAACATGATTGGGTATAAAAAGAGCTTCTCAGAGTGGCAGCGTCTCTCAGAAGTCAAGATGGGTAGAGGATCACCAATTCCCACAATGTTGCGCAGAAAGATAGTGGAGCAATATCAGAAAGGTGTTACCCAGCGAAAAATTGCAAAGACTTTGCAGTTATCATCATCAACTGTGCATAATATCATCCGAAGATTCAGAGAATCTGGAACAATCTCTGTGCATAAGGTTCAAGGGCGTAAAACCATACTGGATGCCCGTGATCTCCGGGCCCTTAAACGACACTGCACCACAAACAGGAATACTTCCAGAAACCATTGTCAGTGAACACAATCCGCCGTTGCCAGCTGAAACTCTACAGTGCAAAAAAGAAGCCATTTCTAAGCAAGATCCACAAGCACAGGCGTTTTCGTTGGGCCAGGGATCATTTAAAATGGAGTGTGGCAAAATGGAAGACTGTTCTGTGGTCAGACGAGTCACGATTCGAAGTTCTTGTTGGAAATGTGGGACGCCATGTCATCCAGACCAAAGAGGACAAGGACAAGCCAAGTTGTTATCAACGCTCAGTTCAGAAGCCTGCATCTCTGATGGCATGGGGTTGCATGAGTGCGTGTGGCATGGGCAGCTTGCATGTCTGGAAAGGCACCATCAATGCAGAAAAATATATTCAGGTTCTAGAACAACATCTAGTCATCTCTTTCACGGAAGACCCTGCATTTTTCAACAAGATAATGCCAGACCACATTCTGCATCAATCACAACATCATGGCTGCGTAGGAGAAGGATCCGGGTACTGAAATGGTCAGTCTGCAGTCCAGATCTTTCCCCTATAGAGAACATTTGGCGCATCATAAAGAGGAAGGTGCGACAAAGAATGCCCAAGACGATTGAACAGTTAGAGGCCTGTATTAGACAAGAATGGGAGAGCATTCCTATTTCTAAACTTGAGAAACTGGTCTCCTCGGTCCCCAGACGTCTGTTGAGTGTTATAAGAAGAAGGGGAGATGCCACACAGTGGTGAAAATGGCCTTGTCCCAACTTTTTTGGGATTTGTTGACACCATGACATTTTGATTCACCATATTTTTCCCTTAAAATGATAAATTTTCTCAGTTTAAACTTTTGTTCTGTGATTTATGTTCTATTCTGAATAAAATATTGACATTTGCCATCTCCACATCGTTGCATTCAGTTTTTATTCACAATTTGTTTAGTGTCCCAACTTTTTTGGAATCCGGTTTGTAGTTTGTTCAAATTTGTAATATCTGACTCTGGTCGTGTTCTTATCCCACGATATTAGGATGCACCATTCTGCCATATTCAAACATCCCCGTCTTAAAGATTTGAGTGAGACGTTCGGAGCGAAAGGAGACAGGCTTGTTTGTCACATGACTTTAAACAAACAGTCATGACGTGTGCAATCAGTTCCACAGCGGCGTCTTGAAGAAATAAACACATCTGTGCGTGTGTGAAAATGTGTGTGTGTGTGTGTGTGTGTGTGAAAATGTGTGTGTGTGTGTGTGTGTGGGCACATTGGTTTTATCACTAACTGCCTTTTATACCCGCTGTGACGCCAGGGCTCTCCGTTTCCACGGCAACGGTAGCTCTGCGCTGATTCACACTGTGGCAAAGGAATTCTTTAACGTGGGATTTTTCGCTCCGTGGCCTGTGAGATATCTGGGAGAAACAAATTCTAGGTGCTACATGTGTCTACAGACAGACACACGCGCGCGCACACACACACATACACACACATACACACACACACACACATACACACAAGCCATATAAGCTCGAGAGCAACTGTGTCTCAGCTGATTAACTCAGATATGATGCACATAAATGTACATTTTTGGTTTCTTCAAGCTCTCGAAGCACTGCGTTGCGGTCAGATTGTGCGAACTGTTCTATTTGATGATGATGAACATGTGGATTATCTAATGGAGCTGATCTGAGTTTGTGTGAGCGAGTGGAGTCGAGACAGATGTTAAGATACGCAGGGAGGCATCGTTAGTCCAATCATGCGAGCTCACACCGGCAGTCTCATTAATTATCTCTGCCCACTGTGCTGTGTGTGTGTGTGTGTGTGTGTGTGTGTGTGTGTGTGTGTGTGTGTGTGTGTGTGAATGACCTAGATGGCTTCATTTCAACCGTACAGTTTTACTAGAATAAAAACCCATGTTTCCTAAAAAAAAAAAAAAAAGTACACTTCTAAAATAAAAGATTTTTGGTTTTAACTGTAATCATTAAAATGTATATATTTTTCCAGCAAAGTTCATTTACATCTAAAATGGCACTGAAAAATAATTATATGGATGCTATAACATATTTATTATTATTACTTACCTCAAGTGAATTGTTTATTACCGTTTGTTTTTTTTTTTATTATTTTTTTACCTTATTTATTAAAAATAAAAAGGATAAATAAATAAAGTATTATATGATAATAAATATGAATTAAATACCAGATTTTAGAAGTTCTAATCATTCAAAAATAGAAGTGTAATTTCTAGCAGTAAAAGGTATAAATTCACTGTTAACATATTACTATGAAAGCATTATATTATAATGAAAGGGAAGAGCCTGGATTTGAAAATTGTTACAGTGCACAAAAACATTTTTTAAAAATATTTTAAATGTTTTATCATTTTTTAAAAATTTAAATAGTTTTATATGGATTGAAAGTATATATATTTTTCTACAAAAAAATAAATTTTGACAATATAAAGCACTGTATATAAAGTATATATATACACAGTATAAAGCACTGTATGTATGTCCAGACTGTAAACAATTTTATACACCGCTTGACCTGCATGTCCTGCCCCTTTAGCCCCTGTTAAACTACTGTTCTGTTGCCCTCAACTGCATAAAGGATCTGATTGGCTTTAATTTTTATGACAAAATGACATTTGTGTTTAAAGAAAAAAATTTGTGACTTTTCTTAAATGTTTAATTATTATTATTTCATATTTAAAGAAGAAAGAGAAACTAAATATGAGCGTGCGTTTAAGAGGTATTTTAATGCACTTTATAGCTTTTTGTTTTAGTGTACAGTATATAAGCATGAGTTACCTTATCATCAAGAACACACACATACAAACATAGTATATTGATATTATATTATTGTGCATAATGTATATAATCTTGTTAATTATCTCGTCCGACTGGTGTGAATATTTTGCATCATCAGAAGTTCAGATTTACAGAGCTGTATAAGTGTGTGTGTGTGTGCGGGTGTGTGCGCATGATTATGTACATGAGGGATTAAAATATGATGTAAGGCATACCGAAGCTCGTACTCAGACTCTTTTAGGCTCTGTGTTATGGCGTGTGACTTCTGACCCCACAGGTGCCTCAGGACGAGTGGGGGGGTTTCCCCATAGGGAAGGAAGAGGACATCCCGTGCAGACGCATGCGCAGCGGCAGTTACGTAAAAGCCATGGCCGAGGACGACAGTGGCGACTCGGATGGAAGCCCCAAACCGTCGCCCAAGATGCAGGCGAGACGAGCCAGCTACCTCAAAGCCACGCAGCCATCTCTCACCGAGATGACCACGCTCAAGTATGTGGCGTGCACACACACACACACACACACACACACACACACACACACACACACACACACACACACACACACACACACACACACACACAGCTATAAGCTCCTTCATATTCAAGATATTTCTTATAGTTATGAAATGTAATATTTTATAATCTAAACATAGCCTGAGAATTTATTTAAGCTTTAATCTTAACTTCTGCCTCATTAAACTTTCTGAATTATGAATCTTAAATGTTTGTCTTTTCTGGATTAAAAGTTACAGTGGTGTGAAAAACTATTTGCCCCCCTCCTGATTTCTTATTCTTTTGCATGTTTGTCACACAAAATGTTTCTGATCATCAAACACATTTAACTATTAGTCAAAGATAACACAAGTAAACACAAAATGCAGTTTTTAAATGAGGGGTTTTATTATTTAAGGAGAAAAAAAATCCAAACCTATATGGCCCTGTGTGAAAAAGTAATTGCCCCCTGAACCTAATAACTGGTTGGGCCACCCTTAGCAGCAATAACTGCAATCAAGCGTTTGCGATAACTTGCACAGAGTCTTTTACAACGCTCTGGAGGAATTTTGGCCCACTCATCTTTGCAGAATTGTTGTAATTCAGCTTTATTTGAGGGTTTTCTAGCATGAACCGCCTTTTTAAGGTCATGCCACAACATCTCAATAGGATTCAGGTCAGGACTTTGACTAGGCCACTCCAAAGTCTTCATTTTGTTTTTCTTCAGCCATTCAGAGGTGGATTTGCTGGTGTGTTTTGGGTCATTGTCCTGCTGCAGCACCCAAGATCGTTTCAGCTTGAGTTGACGAACAGATGGCCGGACATTCTCCTTCAGGATTTTTTGGTAGACAGTAGAATTCATGGTTCCATCTATCACAGCAAGCCTTCCAGGTCCTGAAGCAGCAAAACAACCCCAGACCATCACACTACCACCAACATATTTTACTGTTGGTATGATGTTCTTTTTCTGAAATGCTGTGTTACTTTTACGCCAGATGTAACGGGACACGCACCTTCCAAAAAGTTCAACTTTTGTCTCGTCGGTCCACAAGGTATTTTCCCAAAAGTCTTGGCAATCATTGAGATGTTTTTTTAGCAAAATTGAGACGAGCCTTAATGTTCTTTTTGCTTAAAAGTGGTTTGCGCCTTGGAAATCTGCCATGCAGGCCGTTTTTGCCAAGTCTCTTTCTTATGGTGGAGTCGTGAACACTGACCTTAATTGAGGCAAGTGAGGCCTGCAGTTCTTTAGATGTTGTCCTGGGGTCTTTTGTGGCCTCTCGGATGAGTCGTCTCTGCGCTCTTGGGGTAATTTTGGTCGGCCGGCCACTCCTAGGAAGGTTCACCACTGTTCCATGTTTTTGCCATTTGTGGATAATGGCTCTCACTGTGGTTCACTGGAGTCCCAAAGCTTTAGAAATGGCTTTATAACCTTTACTAGACTGATAGATCTCAATTACTTTTGTTCCTGAATTTCTTTGGATCTTGGCATGATGTCTAGCTTTTGAGGTGCTTTTGGTCTACTTCTCTGTGTCAGGTAGCTCCTATTTAAGTGATTTCTTGATTGAAACAGGTGTGGCAGTAATCAGGCCTGGGGGTGACTACAGAAATTGAACTCAGGTGTGATAAACCACAGTTAAGTTATTTTTTAACAAGGGGGGCAATCACTTTTTCACACAGGGCCATGTAGATTTGGAGTTTTTTTTCTCCCTTAATAACGTAAACCTTCATTTAAAAACTGCATTTTGTGTTCAATTATGTTATCTTTGACTAATAGTTAACAGTTTTTGATGAGCAGAAACATTTAAGTGTGACAAACATGCAAAAGAATAAGAAATCAGGAAGGGGGCAAATAGTTTTTCACACCACTGTATGTATCATTCTTGACTGTGATGAAAAGGAACAAACTGACCAAAAAAACAAACAAAACAAAACAAGCATGCTAATATTGCACGTTTTCGCTTAAGGTTGTTCTTCATTATTTGACTCCGCCCTCATTGCTTTGCCAGCCGTGGCTCCACCTCCCTTCAGTATTAATCACTTTTGTTTTTTGCTGTCTTTTTTTTCTTTTGTATAAAAAGCATTTTTCTTTTCTTTAAGACCATATGATAAGATTTTTTCTTGAGTGTGCAGTGCAGGAACGCTGAGTCCTCTGTAGGCGAACCTTCCTCTGTGCTGATTTCAATTAGAGTCTCTGCAGAACCGCGGTTCCTTTCTTTATTCGCGCAGTTTTAATTACCCCCGTGCAGCCATTCCGTAGAGTCTATGAGTAATTACTCTTAATTAGCCGTGAGCTTTCTTTAAAACTGCTGCACTGACACCATGAAAGAGTTCTTTTCCTGTTTTGACTCGGGAGGTGTTGAAGGTGAAAAGCTGGCTGCATCCTCGGCGGGAGCGGAATAGATTTAAAAAAAAAATTTCGCTGGCTTGCAGGATTATTAGTGTGAAAGTGTATACAGTGAATCTGCCATAATGAGAAGAGTTTTCAATAAACACTACGCGAACGGAGGAGGCGACAAGTCTGTAATTGGATAATTAGCCGGGCGGATTTGTTTGTTTATCGCTGACTGTTAGCATGAGCGACAGATGACCGTTGCTTTTCTAACTAATGCTGATGACACTGTTGCTGTTTGCGACATTTACAGTGCCTTGCAAAAGTATTAACTCCCCTTGAATATTTCCACATTTTGTCACGTTACAACCTCAAATGAAAATGTATTTTATTGGGATTTTATGTGACAGAACAAAACAAATTGGCACGCCATTGTAAAGTAGAAGGAAATTTTTTTTTACTTTTTTATGAGTAAAAATCTGAAAAGTAACGTGCATTTGTATTTAGCAGCTAGTGAAACCGATCGCCTTCAGAAGTCACCTAAACAGTAAATGGAGTTCACGTCTATTTAATGTGTGATTTAATCTCAGTATAAATACAGCTGTTCTGTGAAGCCCTCAGTGGTTTGTTAGAGAACATTAGTGAACAAACAGCATCATGAAGCCCGTGGAACACACCACACACACGTGTCGTCAGGGATGAAATTGTGGAGACGTTTAAAGCAGGATTAGGTAATAAAAGATTTGTAAAAATCTCAAGGGGTATGAATACTTTTTCAAGGCATTGTAAATAGAGATTAAATTAATTCTCTGCAAATTAAGTATAAATCTGGGTGATTGATTCCTCAGACCGAAAAAAGGCCACGCCCATAAGGAAGGTCACTGGCTAAACCGATCAATAGATAAGGTGACAAATCTCTGACACTGGAGACTCCTTTAAGAAATGGTAATAATTTAGGGTCGAGGGTCAGATAAAGGAGCGAGGAGGTACAGTAAGGTTTACTTTTGTGTCATCATAAGCAGGTTTAATCGAAATGCATATTTTTTCCAAAATTACACAAACTGATGTGCAGCAGAACAGGGAAGGCTTTGCGGGGGTGAATCACTTGCAGTGCTTTGTGCGAGGATGTGTGTGTGTGTGCGTACGTGCGCGTATGTGCGTGCATGTGAGTGTGTATGAGAGAGAGACTTCCACTGATGTCTGGCCTGCTGATGCAGCTGTATGCAATGTGTCTGCCTGTCAACTGTGTGTGTGTGTGTTAACTGCGTGGGTGGCCTTAAACGAATTTCTCCTCGCCTCTTCTCAACTCTCTCCCTTTCTCTCTCCATACGTAACACAGGCCTTTAGCACGAGTGTGTTCTCGCTATTCGCACTCACTGAGGAAGTGACATGAACGTGGTGACGCCACACTGAGCATGTGCCTTGAGGAGATGGCGGGGGAGGCCAGCGGAGGGGCGGGAAAATAAATAAATAAATAAATAAATAAAATACTTGCGCTCCCCCGTATCCTTCCAATCTGTCCATCCTCTTTTCACTGGGGATTTCACAGCTTTAAATGTTGATGAAGTCAAAGCCCTGTAAACGCTCCTACATCCGCTTTGCACATCTGACGCCTGGGTCGTCTCAGCTGGAGTCACCGCTCGTGGCTGTCATTCGCAGCTCTATAAATAAAACAGAGTGTCGGCGGATCATGAAACGCAGCGGGACGGGCATTAGCACATCTCGTTACTTGATTGCTGAATTCCGGACAGTGATTGTATACATAACCGTACACGTTGTTATGGAGACGGAGGCTAAAAAATGTTACGGAAATCTGCTTTATCCTGTTTTTATACAGAATATGTGTTTATTAAAATAACTTTAATGTGTTGCTTTCTGTACAAGGGTGAGTCAAAAATTATCCGCATTCAGCACTTTCCGTTCGAGGATCCCGTCGCCAGAGTCACTCCTGTGCAGGTGTGAACATGTTACATCAGTTCATTTGTACCGGCAGTGTGAGCGAAAATGGACGCCCTTGTGATTTGCACAAAAGATGAGCAAGTCTTCTCGTGGTCTGAGGGTGTACCTGACGCTGAAAGCGTTAAGATATCTCCAAACAAAATTTGGACTGATATTCTGAGGAAGGTGAAAGTGTCTTAAAGAGAATCATTACCGGTGACGAGACATGGATTCATCACTACGCGCCTGAGAGTAAATGGCAGAGTACGGAACGGAAATATCCTCAATCACCGACTGAGAAAAAGATCAAAAGTCGACCATCAGCTGGAAAATTAATCAATACTTACAGTTTTCTGGGATTCTTAAGGGCCAGATGTATTGGACCATTATCAGGAAAAAGGTTCAACAATCAAGGTTCAGTGCTTGTTACAGTGAGACGCTTATTGAAGAGCCGAAACCTAAACTTATAAAATATCTGAGGGCGTCGTGATCTCGCATGATGATGCACATCCACTTCTATACACACTGTCGACACTCTGATGTGTTAAAGCATCCTCCCTATAGTCCTGATCTCACTTCATCAGACTTTCACCTGTTTGGTCCCCTGAAAGCAGAACTACCAAGACCAGCGGTGCAGCTCAGAATAATTTTTTTTTTAATGTCATCTTGTCGACAGATGAACAAAGTGTGTTGAAAAGCAAAAAGATTATGTCGAATAATAATGTCTTTGCCTTTTCTAAAAACTAATTAAAATAATTTTGAACTCCCCCCCCCTCCTCCGCTTATACTGTATTTAGCAGCTCCCTCCTGCTTCAACTTTTATAAATAGATATAGAGATTAGAATATATGTTGTAATGTTCTTTTGTAATTTAAACGGTTCCAAAAGATTTTCTTAAACTTTTTCTGTCATATTTATGCTTACTTCCAAACTGACGCCTTTTTTTTTCTCTGATGAGTCCCAATCCTGCGAGTTCACATCACATTGTGTGTGTGTATGTACAGAAATGTTCTTACTTTCACTATTAAACACAGCTCTGGTTTTTACTGTCGATTAATGATTAACATGCAACTTCACCAAGTGTTTAAGTGATCTCCATTCAGGATGTTTTTCTGACCACAATTTCTTAGTGTTCAGAGTTCAGGGATCAGCTTGTACCTGAACATTTTCTCCTACTGTCTAGTGTGTGTAATGCCACAAGTGATAACTATAATCCTGAGTGTGTTTCGCTCATGTTCTCTCTTGCTCTCTCTGTCCGTCTCTCTGCAGTATTTCTACAGAACACTCTCCGAAGCTGCAGATCAGGAGTCACAGCTATCTCCGAGCCGTCAGCGAGGTTTCCATCAACAGAAGTATGGAGAGCCTGGATCCTAAAGCTCTTCTCACCTCACCTCAATACCGCTCACGCAATGAGAGCTACATGAGAGCTATGAGCACAATTAGCCAGGTCTCTGACCTCTGACCAACCCTTATTTTTTTAGATAAGATCTAATGTATCATTAATATTTATTCCCAGCCATATATTTGCTCCTGAAGGTGAGTGAGGTGGAGGTGAACGGTCAGATCGAGGCGGTGTGTGAAAGCGTCTTCAGCGAGATGGAGTCTCAGGCGGTCGACGCCCTGGACTTGCCCGTTCCTGGATGTTTCCGGATGAGGAGTCACAGCTACGTACGCGCCATCGATCAGGGCTGCTCGCAGGACGACGACGGACCGTTACTGCCCGCATCACCACCACGGACCACCACCACGGTCCGGACCATTCAGAGCAGCACAGGTACCCACACACACACACACACACACACACACACGCACACAAGCATGGTAATTTGCTTCTTTGTCCAGTAACGCACATGCTGTGTTTTTAAGCACTATGCTATTTTTACTGTTATTTTGGAAATTATACAGAGTCAAGATCACAACAATGTCAAATGCCTGAAAGAAAGAATGTTTTCCTCAAATGCTTCTTTCTTATTATTATGTGTAGTTTTGGCACACACTAGTCTAGACATCTAGCCCTTAGCTTTGATTACACACACAATGTGGGGTAGCGCAGCCACATAAAGGGCTTTTTGTAGGGGCGGGGAGGGAAAGGTGGCAGAAGCTTATAAAGGTAAAGCAGCTGTGTCTTTTGCCAGTAAAGCAAAGGTGTCCTTTAGTATTATCTTACCCAATACAATAGGAAGTGGTACCGAAAGAGATTCTCGCGAGAGTTCGCACACGGTCAGCGAGAGGTCGGCGGTGACGCAGGAGGTCACCTGGTCTTGCCTTTAAAGCGCTACCACGAAGAGAGATGAGGAGAAAACAGCGCTGTTCATTTTTTGTTAAGAGAGAGAGTGGAGACCGTGACAAATTGGATTACCGTTTCTGGATTAATATTTGCCGGACATTTCCACTACCATCTTACTCCGTTGTCGTGCTCCCGGAACGTTTCATTATTGCCGGTTAGACCGACTCATCACTCCCAACACACACACGCTTTCAATAATCCGGACTTTGGACATTTATCTAATTCACTCGCACACGTACACATACACGCATATTTATATTTGTATATATTTTGTAAATATTAGTTTTTGGTGCACCTTTGTTTGTTTTTTCACTTAATACACTTTGGGTTTTGCTTTGAACTGTTGTGTTGTCTTTCCTTGTTCCGCTATGCTTGCACAATAGCGGAAATTAGATTCCAGACCCCGTACTAGTGTAACTAGCGTAACATATAAAAGCCGAACGTTACAGTGCTTATGTGAAAATGATTCCTCATGCTCCCACAACCGCTCTCTCAGTCCTGGAATATGGAAGTAAACCTCCATAGATGTGATAACGAGGGGCCTCATGTATCAACGCTGCGTACGCACAAAAAACTTTGCTTACGCCAGTTTTCACGCTCACGGTCAGATTTACTAACAGTGAAAATTAACGTGAGAATGTGTGTTCTTCCACGCCAACTTCATGTCTGGCGTACGTGTATTTCTTGTTTGTTTTATTTTCCGTTGGCGACTCCTAGAGGCAATTATGTTAAATTGCACACTACAAAGTATCGCACCAACACGTGAAAAACATTGCTATTCATTTATAATTGATAAAATGGGTTAATTGATACAATATTTTTTGTCACCAATTATTTGATTTAGAACATATAAAAGCATTTGCAAATGTATACAACCCTTAGTCTATGGCAATGGCAGTGTTGGCCTTATTAGAGGACATTGTCAATGGCCGAATCCGAAGGGAACGCGTTTTTTGGGATCACAGTGATTTTCTGGACCATGATGATGACTGGCTTATTAGCAGTTTCAGATTTCTAAGAGCTATCCTCTTGGAGCTCTGTGCTGAGTTGGGTCCAAATTTGGAAAGAGAGACAGCGAGGAGCCACGCATTACCCGTTCCCTTACAGGTGCTGACAACGCTTGGTTCCCTGGCAACTGGTTCTTTCCAAAGGGAACTGGCAGACCGCTCGGGGTTAAGCCAGTCGTCTTTGAGCCGTGCAATGCCGGCTGTATGGGACGGGATCATCCGCATGTCTAGCAGTTATATAAGGTTTCCATACCATGCAGTTGACCAGCCAAACATTAAAGCGCAATTTGCAGCGATCGCCGGTTTTCCTAATGTAATCGGAGCCATCGACTGCACGCACATTGCTATAAAGGCGCCATCTGAAGACGAATTTGCATACGTGAATCGGAAACGTTTCCATTCAATAAATGTGCAAATAATATGTCATGCTCAAACAGAGCCGGTTCTATGGGGGTGCCCCCTCAAATAAAAAATTTTAAATGTTGGGAAAGCACATGTTAATATACTCACAAAATGAATTTATAACAAGTTGATAAAATGATCTGCGTTAGCGGAAAAATCCGGCTAAAAAGGGACACTACAAAATACGATATTAGATTTCACAGGCTGCACAGGATGTACAAAGAGAATATGCGTGGGATTCCGCGTACGCAGTGTGTCATACATCAGATTTTTTTACTGCGTACGCACATTTACAGCGTTTTCCGTACGCAATGTTTTAGTATGAATTCAACGCAAGTCTTTGTACATGAGGCCCCTGATCATTCAGTACATTCAGGTGGTCAGCTGACTTTATTGCCCCATAACGTTGCTGAGTCTAGACCTGAGCAACTAATCAACCCTACTGTAGATCAGAGAGGCTTGTACAGACTCAGACTCCAGAGGCTTGTACAGTGGACACTAAAGCTCTTCTCTCCTCACCTCAATACCGCTCACACAACGAGAGCTACATGAGAGCCATGAGCACCAATAGCCAGGTCTTTGACCTCTGACCAACCCTTATTTTTTTAGATAAGATGTAATGCATCATTAATATTTATTCCCAGCCATATATTTGCCCGTGGAGGTGAACGGTCAGATCGTGGCGGTGTGTGAAAGCGTCTTCAGCAAGATGGAGTCTCAGGCGGACATTATGCATCGCTTTATGCGCTTCCATTCTTATCCTGACACGCCCATCACTCTGGAATAGGCTCAATCTGGACTCATCAGGTCACATTTTTCTCCAAAGTCAAATCTTTATGCTCCCTGCCACTCAAACTGAAACCTTTTTTTCTGACTAATCTCATTAACAAGTGGTTTTCTTATGGACACAGCTGTTTAGTCCCAATCCTGTGTGTGTGTGTGTGTGTGTGTGTGTGTGTGTGTGTGTGTGTGTGTGTGTGTGTGTGTGTAAATGCTCTTACTTTTATTATAAAACATAGCTCTGATTTCTACTGGACATTTTTTATCATGCAACTTCACCAAGCGTTTAAGTCATTTCCATTCAGATTGTTTTCCTGACCACAAATTTTCCATGAAGTTGATTTTTCCAGGGTTTAATAATGTGTTGGACAGTTCTTAACCCAGTTCCAGCCATTTCAACTTCTTGATTGTTCCTGATTCAAGACAATATTTGGACTCTTTTATATAGAAGAACCATATTTTTTTTTATTGTAAAATTTTTAACAGGTTTTGATTTGATACTTCTACATAGAGCTAAAAAAAACAATTCTTCTTATTCTTATGTGGGAAGAGTTCTCAAATCTGAAAATTAATTTAAAACCACGATATTGCAAAGATTTTTGTTTCTCAACGCAAAAACTGGCTCTCTGCGTGGGATGTCAGATAGACCCCGGTCAACACCTTCACCTTTAACCTGCTCCCTCATCAGGTCTGGGTGGACTGGTGGAATTGTTAGATGAACGTTATTGATTCGTTGTCGTGGTTACCCTCAGATCAGGAAGTGGCTGATTGGTTGTATATTACAAGAGCTCAGCGTGGTACAGGAGTAAATATTGATCGTCGCAGACTGAACTCGCTTTAAATTGACGGATTATTGAGTGGGAATGTGAGAGGAGCTAAACGTTTTAGCTCATAATGACGTGAAAATTGACCAAGCTCAGTGTACACAAGCGTAACAGCTGTGGTAAATCAGGAAACAATGAATAGACCTAGACAAATGATGACACCATTAGACCCACTGGGAAAGAGCGAGGTCATGCTTTTGTTTTTTCTTTTTTGGTATCTAAATATCTCAATCTGGCAATGCACTGAAGATCAAACTCGATCAAGATCAGGGAGAAGTTATTGATATATACGTATTTATGTGATTTACACTTGGTTCATTTGATTCTACTCGAACTAATTCATGTTTAATTCAAAATTTATTTTAGACAGTGCAGTAGCTCTGTCAATAAGCATTAGTTAATCTGTGGCCATGTTTCAAAACGACCGCTGGACAGAATTTACTGAATCTTTTGCATTACAATGGAACCTTGGATTACGAGCATAAGTCGTTCCTTTTCAAGGGGAGTAAAGTATTCTAGGTTCTGATGTGGTGTGGTTAGTTTATCATCTGTATCACTTAAATTGTCTAATGACTGAATTTTTTTGCCTAATTATTTATTTATTTATTTATTTATTTGTTATTGAAAAAGTTTATGAAGTCTTCACTACTGTATGTTGTAATTGTGGAGATTTCAGCAGTGGTCTTATTTCTGGTTAATTTGGCTACAGTATTAAATAAAAATCTGATTATTTTTATTTTCAATAAGAGTGGAGAGGTACATTGATCTAGCTACACTAAGAGCTTTTTTTATAGTTCAGGATGCTCTCCTTCCATTCTATTTGAAATGCTAACAATTTAGTTTGACGCCATTTGTGTTCTAATTTCCAAATGGTTTGTTTTAAACTGCATGTGTGATCGTTATACCAGGGAACGAGTTTCTTATCTTTAATCATTTTCCTTTTAACTGGAGCTACATTATCTAAGGTATAACGGAACGTCAACTCTAAATGTCCAGTCGCCTGATCGAGTTCTGTGGGGTCAAATGGTGATCCAATCGAAGTTGATAACTCTGGGAGATTACTGATAAAGCTCTGTGTGGTAGTTGATGTGAATGTACGTTTAATACATTAGCGCGGCGCTGTGCATACATTATTACTATGACACACTTTAAGACAAAATAGTGATCTGATGTAAACTTCAGACAGTGGAATTGTGAATACATTTCTTATACTTAATCTGAAGAATATTATTAAATCTAAACTGTAACCTGCTTTATGAGAGGGTCCTACTACACACTGATTTACTCCTACTGAGTCCAATATGAACATAAATGCTGTTCTCAGAGGGTTTACTGGATTCTCAAAATGAATATTAAAGTCTCCAGCGATTAACACTTTGTCTACAGAAACGACTAGATTTGAGAGGAAATCTGCAAATTCATAGAATAATTCAGAATATGGCCCTGGAGGTTTGTAAATGATACCTAGTGTGATCGACTGAGCTGAGTTCATATTTGTAGCGTCACTTATGTTATTATAGAGATCTTCAAATGCATTAAATTTGTGTCCGTGTTTTTATACGATAGACAGATCATTGTAAATAACTGCGATGCCTCCTCCTCTACCACTTAGCCGAGGCTGGTGTATGTAGTTGTATCCAGGAGGACTAGCTTCATTTAAAGCTACATACTCGTCCTGTTTAATCCAGGTTTCTTTTAAACAGAGTATATCAAACTCCTGGTCTGTGATAGTTTCATTAACAATAACTGTTTTAGATACGAGAGACCTAATATTTAACAGTCCTAGCTTCAGATCAGAGGTGCTGGCTGTGTATTCAGTCTGTTTTGAATTTTTTGTCTCTATATTAATTAAATTACTAAAACAGACTTTGAGTCTTTCTATATTTTTGTTTAGCTCAGGGAACACACACAGTCTTAATATAGTGAACCCTGAGTGATGACTCTATGCAGCTAGCAGATGGTTGGTTTAGGCTGTCTGTCTGCTCCCTGGCGTTTATTGTTCACTCCAGCATACCACTGGCTCCCGGGATACACATAACCACTGCCGCTTGTGCCCCTAAAGGTCTAGCTAATTTCACATGCCTCAGTATAGAGTCTGCTATAACCAGAGTTCTTTCAGGTTTCTCAGCGGGTGCATCACTGAGGAGAGCAAACCTGTTGGACACATTAAGCACAGAAGAGGTGTGCTCCTATGGGCTAGCCAACGAACTGGCTGAACGAGTATGCCGCAGAAACGTCACCCATTCGCCCCGTTATGAGGGCTCTAATGCCGGAGTCGGGGGCTGGTTATCTCCGTCTGCAGCACCCAGACTTTCCGCTACTGGAATAACGCTGCTCTCGCGCTCTCTAACTCTCTCTAAAGTCTGGGTGCGCGCTCCTCTAACGCTGATGTCTTCTCCGTCAGAGTGCTCACTAACACACACCTATCACAAATAAAGTTATGCACTAATGATGGAGGAAGAATGTCTAAGCATCCTGCACTCCACACACTGAACGAGCTGAATGGTAGACATGATAACGTACCTCTGTGTCAGAGTTTTAATTGTTTTGGGTTTTGCTTTGGTGATGGATTCCGCTTGTTTTTCTTAGATGAGGAGATGCGCGCGTTCTCCGAAAAAGTGCAAGAAAGTTGAAGACTAAGACTAAGTTCAGTAGTATTAAAACGTAAAACCTATTTAATATTGTTATTTAGTATAAACGGAAAAGGTAGAATAATTTAAACGCTGATACAAACAAATGAGGAACTTTAGTTTCTGAAGTAAAAATTAATTAAAAATCTTTGCTCGTCTTGCGGAACATTCGCAAACCGTGTTACTCGCAATCCGAGATTTCACTGTACTGATCTCTGCCTGAAGTTTAACCTGCACCATAAGTCAAATCTAAATATTGAGTAAAAGTGATGTTATGAGCAGTTATGTGTCGGATTTAATAATCAACTTTAAAATAATCTACTAATGCGCTACTGTCTCAATGTAAACAAACACCTGCACCAATAGATATTAATTAGAAAATATAAACTGAATATTTTTACTGGGATTAGTTCATATTTTCACTTTAGATGAAATAACAGCGCTGAAGTGGTATAAGTGAATTTTAAGCGCTGGAGTCATTTTAAGACAAAACTCCATCTTTATCCGATCTACTTTTTCCATTTCTCATCTGTGATTCACTCCCAGATTACCGAACAGGGAGTGTACAGTATTTATCTGACTACGAAAGAAGGACAGCTTAGGGTAAACAAGGTGGAAGATACTCAACCTTACAGAATGTGATTTCTTTGTATTAATAAGTTAGACAGAGAGTTCTGCTGTACAGAAAGACAGACAGACAGACATGTACGTGGGCTTCAACATGAAATAATAATAATAATAATTTCACTGATTACATTAAAGATCACAGAATATTTTTATCTTTAACCTTTTAACTATTTCTACAAACTCTTTAACTGTCAACAACGCATACTAACACTAGTTGACTATAGATTTTGTGAATGTGTGGAGGTTTTTAAAGTTATTCCTGACTGCTTAAAGGATTGTCGCTCCCTGTTAGCAACATTTGGCATCACTTGAGCATGAATTTACTGTTTAAATATAACAACAAGCTTTAATATTAATTTATGACACTAAATACGAAGTGGTTCTGTGCTGAGAGACCCGACCTTCAGAATCACAACAAAGGCACTCGAGTTCAGTCACATGGAAGAGATTCAGGATGAAAACACGTTATTAATACTCTGTAGGAGGAGCAGCAGTCAAGGTGAGGGTTCCCATTGTTGTGGCACTCGTACACCAGAGAGACGTCGGGAGAGACACGGAGAGGAGGAACAAACTTTTGTGTTTTATCTTTGATTCTTAAGTGCAATAAATTCTCTGCACTAAATAGCCACATTACATGTTTGATTAGCGTCCGTGTGTATTGGCCGAGTTAATCCTGTGTTTGAAATGTTTAATGTAATAAAACGTTGGATATTAAACTCGGCTGGACAAATTTTCAAAACCTGTTTAACACTAAATTTTCAGTTCAAACTGTAACATTGGTGTCCTAAACCTTGTTAAATCCCTTGTAAGGTACGTTATCTGTTTTTAAAAAATACTTTTTTTTTCTTGATTCTTTGGCTCAAGGCATAAAGAGGACAGATTCTGTTGTGAGTCTGCTTTAAGCATTACCATACGACACTCTGAGAAGAAGTGTATGTTTGTGTACACGGAGGCGCGACCTTCTGCTCATGAAGCACATCCAGCTGCCTACACCACATGCTCGCACCCTGATGTATTATAGGAAAAGCTGACAGCTCTGACATTGAGAACATCGCCCTCTACCCCTCTGGCTGTCCAAAAAGCCCAGCTGAGTGCCCGGACGTGGCACAGACTCGCCATCTGCCCCAGTTACAGCCGACAGCATCGACAGGGTCTGAGCGGAAACAGATTCTTTTTTTTTCCGTTTTCTATGAAGGAAAGCCCTTCTAACACTGCTGAAGCCTATTCAGAAGTTCTGTTTGGCACAAAGTAAGCATGGACGATATGGCGGGATGATGTTATCATGATAAATAAATGCTAATGAACACTTTTCTGAGAATACCCTTAGCATTAGCAGAACTTCCATGTCAGTTAATACTGTTACTCAAATTTGGACGTAAAAAAATTCCCTCCTTTTAAAATTTTTTTTTTTCATTGTTTGTTAATTAACAATAAATCAGAGATTCATCTCTAGATATCTCATGATGGACATTTGACTAATTGTGAGATTTTGGTGATAGTAGTGTTAGTTTCACAGATAATGTTAGGTAATATTAGCAGTGATTTACAACACGGTTACTCGGGTCATGGAAGGAAGGAATGGAGGAAGGAAATGAACAAGAAAGAAAGTGAATTTTTTAACAATACAGCGGTACCTCAGCATACAAATTTAATCCATTCCGAGGGCGAGTTCTTAAGACGAAATTTCGTATTGTGAAACACTTTGTCCTATAGAAGAATAATGTAAATGCAGATAGTCCGCTCCAACCACCAAAAAATATTACCATTATTACAAATTCCCAACAGTATAATCATATTTTTGCATATAAAAAAACATTTAGAAACGATATGTAAATGAGGTAAAATATGAAATAGAGATTAAACCTCGCTTAACTTTAATTTATGATTTCGCTTGCCGTCCTTGCTAACATTCTTGGGACCCATGGTGCTATGTCACTAAATCTTACACAAAATGCAAAAAAATTGGCTTTCCACCAATGCAAACACGTTTGCATGCGCAACTTAGCCGGAGTTTCGTACGGGTCATATGCCGAAAATGCATCAAGGCAAGGTACCGCTGTAAATCTATCTTTAGGTTTGATCCAAGTGACACAGGCAACAAAAAAAGTTCTAATGGAATAGTGCATAGTATTTATAATACCACTTGTGTCTGGAAACCAGGTGTTTACAGACATACATAGGTTTCCTTTCTTTTCATTATAGCGTTTTCATTTAGCCGGAATTTTGAACATGCAATCGTGATGAGGTCGCTAACTGTCCCTGCCTCCGCCATGTTCTCTTTCTCTCTCTCTCTCTAACTCTCTCTCTCTCTCTCTCTCTCTCTCTCTCTCTTCCGCTTTCTATGTGTCTTTCTCTCTCCGTGCCAGTATTTATGTAACACTGCACATTAGACTCATTCTCTGCTCACTCCATCTGTAATTGGTCTCTTCCTGATGAATACTGAGTCATATCCGACTGCGTTACAATCAGAGGCGTGTAGGCGTTTCCACAGACTCGCCACAAATAACCGTTTAGAAGACTATTCCTGGGCGCTTATTCATGTGTGTTCTTTGTGAAATCGTATTATTATTTCCTGTATTATTATCTGTTTATAGTCTGGAGTATGAACTGTCCAGTGCACTCTTACTGACGGTCCCTGCAGTACACTTGAATGACCACCAGGAAATATAACTGTTATTCATGATATACGGGACTTAGCGCCCGAAGCTGTCGGGATTAAATCGTAATAATGTATTTATTGATTGTATTTGTTCAGTACAGAAACTGATAAACTGTTGACTCAAAGCTGATTAAACACATTCAACAACACATGTTTCATTTATTTCATTTTATTGTTTTAAAGGAATATAGTTTTTCTTTAGTTTACTGTGGGTCACTAGCGACATAATAATAATAATAATAATAATAATGTCATCATTATTATTATTATTGCAGTCAGTCTTTTGTGCTGTGCAATGTATTCCCACTCCTCCGTCCTATCCTGTAATGACAATGGGACCACAATGGGAATAAACCATTAGCCATAAACCATTAGGCAACGGTTTATTTTTAGTGTTTCAAGTGCAGGAAGATGAAACCTGATAAAAAGAAGCACTTTAATAAACTCTCAGCTTTTTCCTCGGACCACGATGTATTCCGGCTGGTCTGTCTGCACCGTGTAGCTAAGCGCTCGAACGTCGGCCATCTTGGAAAGTACGGCCTGAATTATGGAGTCGAGTCATGTGATTTGGGACAGGGTTGATTTATGCAGCTGATTTTTTTTTTTTTATGAGATCTTGTCGTAGCCCCAGTGTGAGACTACAAACGTCAAACGCTGAACATGTCTCAGCTAATCAAGTACATTTATTTCTTTATTTCCACTAAACGGCCCGTTTCAGGCTGGAGGAGTGAAGCAGAGAGAGATTGTGAAGGAATTCTCTGAAGCTGATGGAGTGTATTTGCCTCAGCACCTTATCTCTGCTCCACACACTCAGCTAGGGTGTGTGTGTGTGTGTCTTAGCACCCTTGAGCCTGTATGCGAAGTCTGTGGTTTTTGCACATTCTGACAAGGCTGGACCTTACACACGCGCACACATACACATAGGGTTATTTTAGCTACACAGTCACACACTTCCGGTGTGTGTTTGTGTGTGTGTACTGCCTCTTTAATAGAGTGATGGAGTAAGAAGGAAGTGTGACAATTGTTATGTCATGTGTGAAACGACGAAAGAATCGAGAACATCAAGTGTCTTCTCCATTTTCTGACTCTTCTTCTGCCCTCTTGTGGCTTGTCCGTGAAACTGCAAGAGAAAATGCAAATGATGAAATGCGGTGACTGGTTAAGGGCTTCCTTCCATTTCCATTCTCTCACTCTCACACACGCGCACACACACACTAATTCATGTAAATACTCTTGTAGTGCACAGGCGTTGAGGATTATGTCGTGTTTAGAGTGGGGTTTGAGAATTTTCTCCCTTTTTGCACTGAACAGTTTGTGAAACATCACTAATGGATGATGGAATTTGATGCAGCTTTAAACATTTTTATAAGTAACATCGGTACATATTCCATCATTGCTGGATTTTTATTGTATTTTTGTCAATCCATAAGTTAGACTTTGTTTAATTATATTTAAGAATAGAATAAATTTTTATATGCATTTACAGTTGTAATTATCCGATGTTCATCGAAGTGTATATTTGATTGATTTATTGATTGATGACATCTAAAGGATGTCATGTTGCCCGTGAAGGATTTTTATCCATAGGAAATGTGAATTATTGATGTGTAAAGAAATTCCGCTGGATAGTGACGGGTGTTTAGCGTGCTCCAGGTGAAAATCAATTATATTAATTATTCTTAGTTTACTTTCTGTGAATGCTGTAGACAGAAACATTGGGAGCATGTTATAATGCGTTCCTAAGGATAAACTCATGCTGCTGTGGTATCAGACAGTGTGTTTGTGTGTGTGTGTTTTATCTGCAGTATCGTCGTGTATCACCACCTATAAGAAGACGCCGCCACCGGTGCCTCCTCGCTCCTCCACCAAGCCCTTCATCAGCATCACTGCTCAGAGCAGCACAGAGTCGGCGCAGGACGCCTACATGGATGGCCCGGGTCATCGCCATGGCGACACGACACTGCACTCAGCCCTTAGTAACTCCACAGAGAGCATCGACAGCATGAAGGCTCTGACGGCCGCCATCGAGGCGGCGAACGCGCAGGTCCATGGCCCGGCTAGCCAACACGTCAGCTCTAGCAACATCGCCCTCCCCTCCTCGCCCCTTCCTCTGTCCTCGCCTTTCCCCCTGCCCCTCCCTGTCCCCATCCCCATCCCTGTACAGGTCCCTGCCCTGGAGAACTCGCACCACAGAGAAGCTCTCCGCAAGGGCCGGTGTCTCTCCATCGGCATACAGGTGTGAGAAAGAGAGCGAGAATAAGTGAGCAATATTGATGGAAACTGGGAAAACGAAATAAAGAAGAAATAATAAGGGAATACATAGAGGGAAGTTAGAATTAGTACAAGAAAAAAAAACAGAGAACGCAAAAGAAGGAGAACTGAAAAGATGGGAAGATACATCTGCTAAAATAACACATTCTGTATTTGACCAAAATAATAAGATTTTTTAATTATTATTATTCAGTTAATAATATGACATCCCTGCAGTACCCTCATGCTCCACTGGTGGGCAGCAAAGAACAGACTGAACATCACTTAAGTGACAGTCTGGTAATAAGAAAAAGTTTATAACTATAATAAAACACTGGTAATGTGTGTGTGTGTGTTTGTAGGTGGATGGCCCTGAAGATCAAGAGGTAGAGGACCAGTCGAAGTTTCAGTCAGTAGGCATTCAAGTTGAGGACGAGAGAAGGTGTGTGTGTGTGTGTTTGCGCGCGCGTTCGCACACGTGTGTATGACCCCTTCCCTGTACGAATCTATGATGAATCACGGCTGTGACTCAGCTCCAGTATTACAGTGTTCTTTTAGCTTAAATGTCATATGTCTCTTTCTCTCTCTCTCTCTCTCACACACACCTGACCTTACACTGTGCCTCATGTCTGATGCAAGTCTGATTAGTCTAGCCACACACAGAACAAGCTGAGAATAGCTCAGTATTCATTGCCATGGCTGTGTGCTAATCTACACCTTCTGCACTGTGTAGTGCACAATGTAATGAACAGGTGATTTAGAGCATTATGATAATGCTTAAGTGGTTTATACATAGGGGGGAGAATATGGTTTGGCGATTTGGGACACAGCCACAAGCATCCAGTCATAGTGTTGATGTGACGTGGTTAGGGTGTGTGTGATTTGGGACACAGCCAAGTCGACATGATCATTAATATCATGTGGTTTATATAGTGGATAAGGTGTGTGATTTGGGACACTCAATGTTAAGTGTTTGTGTGATTTTTAAAATACATATTGTGTGTAATTTGGGTTTGGGACACAGCCACACTTTACATAGTAAGTAAATGTGTGATTTGGAACACAGCCACAGTGAAATTATAATAATGTTCCTGTGGACTACTGTATATAGTGGTTAAAGGTGTGTTGTTTGTTTGGGACACAGCCACAACTTGTATATTGAGGAAGTGGGTGTTTTGGGACACCCCCTCAATCAACCAATAATAGTGTTTATTAGGCATGTATAGGGTGTGTAATTTGGGACACAGCCACAATGAAAGGACTACATAGTGAATGAAGGTGTGCAGTTTGGAACACAGCCACAACTTATAGACTGAAGTAGTGTGTGATCAGTTAACCGATTATGTTTATGTGGCATGATTAGGGTGTGTGATTTGGGACACAGCCCCACTGCAGTGTGTTGATGTAGATATTTGTGACTTTGTTTAAGTTTCTCTGCCTGTCTCAGCAGTCATCGCAGGATCATGCGTTCTAACAGCGTGACGACGGCGGTGCAGGCCGACCTGGACATGCCTGATTTCTCTCCAACCGACTCTCCGGACGCAGACATCACCTTCTCTCGGGACGCCACCGCCTCCACGGTGAGCATCCAGGGCTCGGGGAACCACTATCACGCCTGCACCTCAGACGACTACGCCTCTGTGGGCTTCGACCCGTCCGTGCTACCTCCTCCCGAGCCATGGGTGGACAGCGGCATCCCCGAGGACCCGCTTCAGAGTGCGCGGAACCGCTCGGTCTGCCAGCGTGATGGACGCTGGTTCCTCAAACTGCTGCAGGCCGAAGCTGAACGCATGGAGGGCTGGTGCAGGCAGATGGAGCAGGAGGAGCGGCACAATGATCTTCCCGATGACAGTGAGTCACCAAACACACACATACACACACATTCAAAGGTCTTTTATAGTTTGCTAATTTGAGAGTCTAAATATATGTTGAATGTAAATGTAGCCAGAGCCCCCATGGAATTCCACAATGCACCAGAGCCGCTTCTACTTGCAGAGAGCTGAGTAATAATTAGTGAAAGTGTTTAATGAAGTGTGTTAAGGCCGAGAGCACTGAAGTGTGCAGAGATCAGCCCTACAGGACCAGAGCCCGATTTAGCACAACTTATATTAGTTACAGCCGGAGGCATGAAACCCAAACAAACAAACCAACCAACCATCCAACCAATCAGCATCACCAACACACACAAGTAACAACCTGGCATACCCTGAAATAAAGACTAATTTAAATGTTGAAGGTCGTTTACACAGAATTAATACTAGCAGTCTGAATGACTATATTTAAATACTGTATATACTGTGTGTGTGTGTGTGTGTGTGTATATATATATATATATATATATATATATATATATATATGAACGAAAGTATTTGTCCAAACCTGCAATGACATTGTACCCAAATAAACACACTTTAATATGGAGTCGGTTCCCCTTTTGCAGCTCTAACAGCTTCCACTCTTCTTGAACGGCCATCCACAAGATGTTGGAGTGTTACTGTGGGAATTTGTGCCCGTTCATTCTGTAGAGTGTTTGAGGTCAGACACATACGTTGGACGAGAAGGCCTGGCTCACAATCTCCGTTCCAGTTCATCCCAAAGGTGCTCGATAGGGTTGACGTCAGGGCTCTGTGTTCGGGCCAGTCGAGTTCTTCCACACGAACTCATCAAACCATGTCTTTATAGTTCTTGCTTTGTGCACTGGGGCGGAGTCATGTTGGAATAGAAAAGGGCCTTCAACAAACTGTTGGAACAAAAAGTTGGAAGCAGAGCATTGTCCAAGATGTCTTGGTATACTGAGGCATTAAGATTGTCCTACACTGGGGATAAGGGGCCTTGAATTCAATAATTAACAGGTTTGGATAATTACATTTGTCCATAAAATATGTTAATGATTAATGCTGAAAAGGAGAAAAAAATGTGTAACATTTTTTTTGAAGTTTAATGATATTTTTTTAATCTAATTAGCTGCTTCCTGTTAGTGTGTGTGTGTATATATATATATCATCAGAGTCATTTCTTACCTAACCTCCAATTCTTAGGCCACGCCCCATACCGGAGTCCCTGTAGATGTGCACTGACATGGACAGGATGATTTGCTTAAATATTTGTGTGTGTGTGTGTGTGTGTGTGTGTGTGTGTGTGTGTGTGTGTGTGTGTGTGTGTGTGTGTGTGTGTGTGTGTGTGTGTGTGAAAAGTTCTGGGGAAGATCCGCAGTGCAGTAGGCAGTGCCCAGCTTCTCATGTCTCAGAAGTTCCAGCAGTTTCGAGAGCTGTGTGAGGAGAACCTGGTGAGTTCTGAATAGTGATGGGATGTGACTTTATACCGGTCAGCCATAACATTATATCCACCTGTCTATATCAACCGAAAGTAATCCAAAATAGGAAAATCGGGGAACTAGCCCCAGTGGCCAAGGCTCACTGATGCACATGGGAAGTGATGGCTGGCTTGTGTAGTCCGATCCAATATAAGAGCCACTGTAGCTCAAATTGCTGAAACTATTATCCTAGTTGGGATAGAAATGTATATGAAAACAGTGTATTACTGGTTTGGTGGAAAAACTGCAACCTATTAGGTGGGTGGTCATAGTGTTATGACTGATCCTTGTACAGCATAATTAAGTTGTAGAATTAAATTACACTTTTTATTTTCAGATTTTAAATCCACTACATATAGAGTAGCACAATTGTTTTTTTTGCAGTTAGTAATATACCACTCTTCAGCTCTATGTAAAACCTGGGCACAGTGATGAAAAAAGTATGCATGTACAGTATACAGTGTAACGCTTATTATACCAGTTGTGACATCTGGTGGTCAAAACCAGTAAATACTCATAGCTTTAAATAGAGCAGTTACTTTATCACCTCTTCTGCCTTTAAAAGCTTGTGTGCTTCACATTCGTAACATCATGTTCCTCAACTCATTCCTACCAGCAGAACCCAAATACTCACCCGCGGCCCGTGGCTCAGGACCTGGCCGGATTCTGGGACATGCTGCAGCTCTCCATCGAGAACATCAGCCTGAAGTTTGATGAGCTGCACCAGCTCAAGGCAAACAACTGGAGACCGCTCGACCCACCTGAAAGAAAGGTACAGTGATGACAACTTCATCTATGATGTAAGCGGGTTATAGGTGGTACCAAAAGAGTCCCAACAAACCATTGAGTATCTGTGTAAGCGCTAGAACTCAGAAGCATCATGTTTGTGATTCAGTAATATTAATAATACTAATATACCTTATCATCATGCTGAACAGAGATGATTAGGTGTTGAGATTTAAAAATGTTTACTCATGTGCATGCTTTAGCCTCGTTAAGACCCTTTTTTCCCACTGCACAAAGTACCAGAACTTGGGGGCGGAGTCAACAGCGCAAAGCGCAAACACGCATGATTTTTAATGCCAATGAACAGAAACGTGATCATAATATAAAGTTAGGATAAAGTTTTCGTCACTTTGCCTGCGAGTGGCGCAGTGGTAAAGCGCTCACCCTATCATCCGGAGATCACTGGTTTGAACCCCGGGTGATGCTGTTTTCCTCTCACAGCCAGAGGCATAGAGAGAGCTGATTGGCCGAGCTCTCTCAGCTCGTCTGTGAGCTTGCGCACGTGGAAGGAGCGGCTAGCGCTTTCCTCCGAGTGTGTTATTCCGCCCCTAATGGTGCGTGAGCAAGCATTTCGAAAAGAAGTGGTCGGCTGACGTCACGCGGTTCAGAGGAAACACGTGATCGTCTTCGCCCTCCCGACTGAGTGGTAGTGGTAGCCTTAATGTGGGAGCCCCCCTAGCGACGGGGAGAAATTGGGGAGAAAAATTGGAACCACCCATAAAAAAAAAAAAAAGTTTTTGTCACTTGTTGCTCCTCTAACGGCAGGATCTTGAGCGGTGCAATCTGATTGGCTGTCACATGCGCCATACAACACTTTTTAGAAACTTTCCAACACAACCAACTTTTGCTGGATTTAAACAAACTACATCAATAGAATTTCATCTTTTACGAAACAGACGATCGCAGTGAACTGTCCGAAAACCACATGGTTCATGTTTGGGCCAGTTCTTTTTATTGATTAATTATTATTATTATTATGCACTGGAAAACTCAAGAATTAATCGTGCATTCTGTGCTTTAATGATTAGCCATACACAGCTTTTTAAGCGTCTGTTACGTGAACGTTTGTTCAATGTTTTCACGTCAATGTTAGTGAAGTCTGTGTGGATGATCATCACAGCTGCAAATGACTTTGCTTTGCTTTCTTTCTCATTCACACTTATTTTTCTTTATTTTTTTTGTGTGTGTGTCTGTTCGACAGTGAGCCATTTCATCAGGCACTCAAAACCATTGTAACCCCTCCCCTTGCTGGGCTGCTCCATCCTCTCATGTATACATGCGTACACACACACACACACACACACTTTGTAGCTGTAATGCTGCATGTGTGTTTAGGTGTGCTTAGTCTCTGTCACTGTTTCATCCTGTCTCTTTTTCCATCCATCTGTTTCTGTGGCAAAAACAAAACATTTTGCAGACAGAATGGGATATTACTGTTTAAACATTGACCTCTAGTGCTCACATTCACACACTGCCCCCTAGTGCTCACATTGACACACTGCCCCCTAGTGCTCACATTGACACACTGCCCTTTAATTCTCACATTCACACACCACCCCCTAGGGCTGACATTCACACACTGCTTTCTAGTACTCACATTCACACACTGCCCACTAGGTCTCACATTCACACACTGCACTCTAGTGCTTGCACACACACTGCCACCTAATACTCATGTTCATACACTGTACTCTAGTGCACAGGTTCACACACTGTCCCCTAGAGCTCACATTAACACTCTGGCCCACCTAGTGCACATAGTCAAAAACATATGAAGTGACATTTCTTTTGCCTATTTGTAAAACATTTGGATGGAAACATACCTTCTCTCCTTCTCTCTGCCTCTTCCTCTCTCTCTCTCCCTCCATCTCTCTCCTCGTCTCTCATTTCCCCTTCAGGAGAGGAGGTTGCCTCCCCCTGTGCCAAAGAAACCGGTGAAGTGCCATCCTCCGCTGGCGCGAGATCGCTCTCTCGAGAGTTCGGAGAAACAGCGGCAGGAGGCTCGCAAACGCTTAATGGCAGCCAAGAGAGCTGCGTCCGTGCGCCAGAACTCAGCCACCGAGAGTGCAGACAGCATCGAGATCTACATCCCCGAGGCACAGACCAGACTTTAAACACCTACTCACTAACACACCATGTACATCATGCACATCTCACACACACATACACACTATACTGCACTCTCGCACGTTACTAATGAAAGCACAAACACACCAGCCTGGTCCGTTTCAGAGAGATGAGCGCCAATACATATAAACACACGCAGAAACACACCGCACGCCATAACTTTTTCTTAGATATCACGTCCTCTGTAATCACACTTCCAGCAATATAAATTTAATTTCAATATAATTATCAGTTCTGGTAATGTGGGCATGGCCACCCACTGACCCAGAGTCAGAGTTAACGCCCGCTCTATTTAACTTTTCATACTTTTTTCTTTATAAATTATTTCCAGAGAATACTTTAAATCTGGTTCAACGTGATTCAATCCTGAATTGAGCTCTATTCACTTTACATGCTCGCTACATAGGGGTTAACATAATAGCATTGTGCACTAGATATGCACCAGAAATCCGATTGAGTTTCAGCCACACATAAATGGCAGTTTAAAAAAAAAGAAAGTTGTATTAATTAAAATAAAGCCATTCTTTTTTAAACACACAATTATTATGATAAAAAGTTCAGTGTTAATGTAAGAATATCACTAGGTTTAGCAACAGAAAGCAGATCATGGGTTACTAATCATTCAAATAATATTTTTTTAATAAAAACATATAAATCTATTTAATTCTAATTATCGTACATGATAAAAATTATTCTGATGTGAACAATATTGAATCATGTTGTATTATAAAGTTATATTGAAACAGCATTGATTTAAATCGTTAAATGTTATACAGTGGTGTGAGAAACTATTTGCCCCTCTCCTGATTTCTTATTCTTTTGCATGTTTGTCACAAAACATGTTTCTGATCATCAAACACATTTAACTATTAGTCAAAGATAACACAAGTAAACACAAAATGCAGTTTTTAAATGACGGGTTTTATTATTTAGGGAGAAAAAAAATCCGAACCTACATGGCCCTGTGTGAAAAAGTAATTGCCCCCTGAACCTAATAACTGGTTGGGCCACCCTTAGCAGCAATAACTGCAATCAAGCGTTTGCGATAACTTGCAACGAGTCTTTTACAGCGCTCTGGAGGAATTTTGGCCCACTCATCTTTGCAGAATTGTTGTAATTCAGCTTTATTTGAGGGTTTTCTAGCATTAACCACCTTTTTACGGTCATGCCACAACATCTCAATAGGATTCAGGTCAGGACTTTGACTAGGCCACTCCAAAGTCTTCATTTTGTTTTTCTTCAGCCATTCAGAGGTGGATTTGCTGGTGTGTTTTGGGTCATTGTCCTGCTGCAGCACCCAAGATCGCTTCAGCTTGAGTTGACGAACAGATGGCCGGACATTCTCCTTCAGGATTTTTTGGTAGACAGTAGAATTCATGGTTCCATCTATCACAGCAAGCCTTCCAGGTCCTGAAGCAGCAAAACAACCCCAGACCATCACACTACCACCACCATATTTTACTGTTGGTATGATGTTCTTTTTCTGAAATGCTGTGTTACTTTTACGCCAGATGTAACGGGACACACACCTTCCAAAAAGTTCAACTTTTATCTCGTCGGTCCACAAGGTATTTTCCCAAAAGTCTTGGCAATCATTGAGATGTTTTTTAGCAAAATTGAGACGAGCCTTAATGTTCTTTTTGCTTAAAAGTGGTTTGCGCCTTGGAAATCTGCCATGCAGGCCGTTTTTGCCCAGTCTCTTTCTTATGTTGGAGTCGTGAACACGGACCTTAATTGAGGCAAGTGAGGCCTGCAGTTCTTTAGATGTTGTCCTGGGGTCTTTTGTGGCCTCTCGGATGAGTTGTCTCTGCGCTCTTGGGGTAATTTTGGTCGGCCGGCCACTCCTGGGAAGGTTCACCACTGTTCCATGTTTTTGCCATTTGTGGATAATGGCTCTCACTGTGGTTCGCTGGAGTCCCAAAGCTTTAGAAATGGCTTTATAACCTTTACCAGACTGATAGATCTCAATTACTTTTGTTCTCATTTGTTCCTGAATTTCTTTGGATCTTGGCATGATGTCTAGCTTTTGAGGTGCTTTTGGTCTACTTCTCTGTGTCAGGTAGCTCCTATTTAAGTGATTTCTTGATTGAAACAGGTGTGGCAGTAATCAGGCCTGGGGGTGACTACAGAAATTGAACTCAGGTGTGATAAACCACAGTTAAGTTATTTTTTAACAAGGGGGGCAATCACTTTTTCACACAGGGCCATGTAGATTTGGAGTTTTTTTTCTCCCTTAATAATGTAAACCTTCATTTAAAAACTGCATTTTGTGTTCAATTATGTTATCTTTGACTAATAGTTAACGGTTTTTGATGAGCAGAAACATTTAAGTGTGACAAACATGCAAAAGAATAAGAAATCAGGAAGGGGGCAAATAGTTTTTCACACCACTGTACATCAGATTACTGATTACATTAATACACGCGCACACACACACACACACACACACACACACACACACACACACACACACACACACACACACAGAGTGTCCTGGCGCTGACTGAATGGGCGGAGTGTTTGTATATAATCTGTGATATACTGTTCCTCTACTGCTGCCAGGGACACCACAGCAGGTCTCTGGGGTATTTTTTATTTATTTATTTATTTATTTATTTATTTAAAATCTCTTTCCTCTCTAATTTGTCTCTGAACTCCTCCTCGCTGTATAAAATATCCCTCTTCATCATCTCTCTGACGTCACACCTCCTCCGCCTTCTGCTGAAGCCTGGATCACTTCTAATCTAGTCTAATCTAATCTAATCTAGAGCCTGTGGAAACTTGGACACTCGTCATCATGCACATCATACTCCACCTTCCTGCTTTGGAAGAAACAAACCTGCTTACCTGTAGCACAGATTAAATCGTGTGAGAAATCGGATCGGAGGACAAAAGTCACTTGATGGCGCCACCTACTGGAAACACTGCGTTGGATTTTTGCTACAAACGTGAAGGTGTTTTATGGAACAATCTGGCCAAAGATCACTAAAATTCCCCGAAATATTGCCATTCAGGCTTGAGCTTGACCTACGAGGCTTTTGTAGCTATAGCAGATGGTAAGAAGTTGTCCCATATATAAATACTTGTGTCGAAAAAAAAACTAAGCAAAGCTTTCTAAGCTCCACCTTTAAACTTTCATTTAAGAGCTGGGGCAAATGGGCAGAAAGATATTAAAGGGCTTTTTGAGGACCAAACCCAAGTTACTGTGTTGAGCTAGTTAGCTGCATAGCATTTAGTAATGTCCGGCTAATGCACTATCAAGCTAGCTAAACAAGTTAGCTTTATGTAGTACTTTATCATATAGCACTATTTGCTAAGCAGTGGTTATGTTCAGAGAAAAAATTGTTTTATACCGCAATTGTACATTTCAGCATTCACACTACACAAGAAAAATCTGTTAAACTCGAAGGTATGAACTACACATGCGAAGAGAACTGACTTGAACAGGTGCGAGAAACCGACTCTGAGTACAAAGAACTTTTCTCAAATACGTAATACATTGCTTTTGACAGTGATTGGCAAAGTACACACATTCTGTACTTGGGTAAAATATTTCTCAAGTAAAAGTCGAGGTCCTCCTTTCACAATTCTTCATGACTAAAAGTAGAAAATTATTTGCATTTAATTTACTTTAGTATTAAACGTACCAAGATTTTCTTAGCTCACTGTTGCCTTAAGTCATTGTAAAAGACTGTCTCTCTCTCTCGTCCTCCCTTCTGTCTGCAACCATCTTTGCTTACGAGTTCAAACACCTGCTTCATTATTGAGTGAATAGGAAATTATGCAATTACATATAATAGTTAGCAGGTGGTGATATTTCATCTTCAAAAACTAAACCTGATTACATTAGTATGTAACGCAGCGCCTTGTGTAAGTGCACTAAAGTATAAAGCACAGATAATTGTTGTAGGTTGTAGTGAAGTAAAAGGAAAACGTATCCACTGATTAAGTTCCTCAAGTAACAAACAGATACAAGGAACCTACAGTACAGTAATAAAGTAAAAGTATTGTTACCTTCCCCCTCTGATTTTTGGTCTAAAGTCTCCAATTTTTACAACTGAAGTTTAGTTAACATCCTGCAATGATTGGTGTAATTAATATACGATCAAACTTAATAGCTTGTTTTAGCAGACATTCTAAAGTGGTTAGAGGGAAATGTTTACAGTAAACGTTTTAAGTGAGGCCTAGCAGGCTAGCTACATTAGCCTCGTGCCTGATTGACTACATTAGCAGAATCTTTGAATCATTGAATCTTTCGCTCGGTTGTTCCTTTAACGCTTGAACAGACAGTACATTCCGGTTGGACTTCATTCGCCTTTCAGTCCATCATGTGATTTTCTATTTCTATATTTCCAACTGTATTTTTTTCCTTAATTGTAATGTTTGGGCGAAACACAGCAGCAGGACAGGGTATGTTAAGTTAAAAAGCAATATTTCATTACCAATCAGCGTTACACTGATAACGTAGAGGCCTACTGCGTGTAAAAGTCAGATTATTGCTAATGAAAGAAGATGCCTTCACTATTCTGTAGCCAGTTCTCTTTCCTCTCCTTTCGCTTGCTATTGTAAACGCTTCTCAGTGACCCCGCCCCTCTCGAGGACACGTGTTCCCTGTTTTAAACCCTGTGACACATTTAGAAACATATCGTTTAGTGCATATTATACAGATTTACTTCCTTTTTTATGTAGATTTCAGATCTTTTATGGATATAAGCCAATAGCGGTGCTTAATATAGCCCCGCCCCTAAAAAGTAACTCTATCAAGTGTTTAAATGAGATTAAACTATAAAACGCAAAACTTTTAATTGTCGTTAAAGTTAAGTTCCTCCTTCTTATAGCCTACTACTGTATTTTTTTTCTTGCTTTTTTTCTTGTTTTCTTTTTAATGTACACTGTATTGTCGCCCATTGGGGGAGTGGCTCTCGGTCATGTGACTCAGCTTGTCCAATCCTGCCAGATGGGCCGGACTTATCTCAGGACGAAACATGGACGCAGTGGGCGCAGCAAAATCAGGGTCTCCCAGTGGTCGTGTTCTGTGTTTATTGAGTGTGCGTGGAAGGATGTGTGACGTGTGTGGTTTTTTGCGTGTGCGTCTCGAAAAGTGCTTCCTAACTTCGTTTCTGTTCGGATGAAGTCGAGTAGCCACCTAATTCTGTGCACACGGCCCTTATTTTAATCCGTAGTCTTTGTACAGAAACTTTACGACGACACGCATGCAGACCTGTTACCATAGAAACACTGTATATCCTATTTGTACTTTAATTCTTGTATGTATTTATTTATTTAATAATTTATTTACCTTTTTAATGTATTTATTTATTGTTGACTTTCTTTTTGTACGGTTTAGTTTCTGTTCAGTGATCAGTCATGCTCCCTTCATTTTGTGAATATGTTGTACTGTATGTATAGACATGATGTGTGCAGACAGACAACAAACACACAATAAATTCTGCAAACTTTTCTTCCTCTTCCTGTTTGTGCTGTTACACACACACGCACTCACATTACTTTATCATTTCATATGCTTGGTTCCTATGAGCTTTAGTCCCTGGATTGCAGAGCTTTATGATGTTTCCTGTAAAACTTCCTGATGCCATTTACATGTTCTCCAGCTGCTTGGGCATTTACTCTTGAAACTTGCTAATATTATCTAATAAGCCCCTAGCTCGATCCTACTGTAATGGTTAGTTTAATGCATTTGTAATGTTCTAACTGCTTGACCGCTTTATCTTCATGTTATTATAAAGCGAGCATCATCTTCTCAGATCATAATCTTATGAAACAATGCATTCTTTTAAAGCTTGCTCATCTAACCTTCTTGGCCTCATCTGCTTTATCCTTATTTGCATGGTCACCAGCTGACTTATTTTCTTAACAGGTTGTCATTAAAAGTTCTTAGAGTAATCAAGACACACTTTCAGAGACTCTACAGCAGTGGTCCTCATCCTGGTTCTGGAGGAACCCCTGCCCTGCACATTTTAATGTTTTTTCCCTGCTTCCTGCAAGCCTGAATCAGCTAGTTAACAGCCTTTTCTAAATACAAGTGTGTGTGGTAGAACAGGGAAACACTAACTAAAATGTGTAGTGAAGGGGCCTCCAGGACCAGGGTAGAGGATCACAGCTGTACTGGACACAGCTGCAATTCCAACTTCAGACACCAGAGAGAGCATTGTTGAGCTCAGGTTCCCCTGTAGAGCTTTATGCCTTACTTAAAGGCTAAGAGAACTGTAGATGAGGAATACCACATTTAAACTAAATAGGTTCTTGATCTTATCTTCTTAAATTGGATCTATTTGGTAACTTAAAAAATATATCTGGCCTGATTTAGAACTTTAATTGGTTCTGTATGATGGAGGACATATACTGTAGTAGTTTATGTACTTTTTGTAAAGAGAGGGTTTTGTAGAGTTGTAATAATTAAAGTTTTGTAAAGGAGTTACACATTTCTGAAAGGGAAATCCATTTTTTGTAGGATCTTCCAGTTTGGGATTCTGTATAAGAGGGAAATTATGTAGTCTCATTAATACCCCCAAGATTCCTGGTTTGATTTTTTTTTCTCTAATAGTGAAGGTTTAATGTCTGTGAGGGATGTCCTTTGGGGAAGTTTCTGTACATAACGATTTATGGCATTATATATGATAGTTTCAATATGGTGTCATTTGACATTATGTATGTGTTTTATTTTATTAAAAATTGGGTAAGGTGAACCTTTTGGGACTTAAGAGTTAATCCCACATCATTCCTCAGACAAAGTCAGCAAAGAAGAATCTGAGGTAAGCATTTGAGTTGTTTAACCTTATTTATGATGAAAACATTGCAATGCATTAGCTATCATGTAAATTATTATGTCGAAATGTTTTATCACTGTAGATTAGTCCTAAAATTATCAAATAACAACCTGAGGAAAAACTATTTGAGTTTAAGCCCTGAGACTATGGTTTAATGTTTTTTTATTTAAGATTAAACTCCATGATTAGCTATTTCTATTAAATTTTATTTAACCTTATCGTAGTTATAGAGGACTAAGCCCTATACACTCCACTGTTACTTTAAACATAACAATAATTAAATTAATTATACTTAATGTTGTTGTTGGTCTGGAATTTCTTTATTTGAAAATTTAAAAGTAGTGGTGAATGAACACCGTTAGCTTCTACACTCTCATGACTGTCATGAATTATCTGTACTTCATGATGTTGAAGGCATGTTAAAGCTTGATCCTGTGTGGGAGACTCCTTAATGCTCAAACTCTCAAACAGATTGTGGGACAAACACAGCTTCTTTGGATTAATACAGAAACCAATGAGTCTAGGTTATGATAAGTGAATCAATAATCCTCTTAAATCTTAAAGAAGATAAACCTATTAATGTGTGACCATCCTATTTAAACAAAATGGTTTATAGTTTTTTTAAATCCAATTAAATTTTATTTGTTAAGCGCTTTTAACAATTGACATTGTCGCAAAGCAGCTTTACACAATCAAAAGAATTGATTAAGTTTGTATGAGATGTGAACATGTATGAATCAAAATGATAAGACTGTCCCTGATGAGCAAGCCAAGGACGACAGTGGCAAGAAAAACTCCGAGATTGCAATAGGACAAAACCTTGAGAGGAACCAGATTCAAATTCTAATTTTATTTGTCACATACACAGTCATACAAAGTACGATATGCAGGGAAATGCTTAGACAACTGCTCGTGACCTTAAAATAAAAGACTAGGCATAGGAATAGGAAATAAATATGAAAAATAAAATAAAGGGCAAATTTAACCAGGAAAGAATAAAATAAAATATAAAAATTAAAGTTAAACTTGATTCCGGTCTCTGTGTGCATGGAGTTTGCATGTTCTCCCCGTGCTTGGTGGGTTTCCTCCGGGTACTCCGGTTTCCTCCCACAGTCCAAAGATATGCAGGTTAGGCTAATTGGCGTGCGTTCCCAAAAAAAAATTGCCCGTAGTGTGTGATTGGGTGTGTGAGTGTGTGTATGTGTGTGCCCTGCGATGGATTGGCACCCTGTCCAGGGAGTACCCCGCCTAGTGCCCGAAGTCTCCTGGGATAGGCTCCAGGTCCCCCGCGACCCTGAACACAGGATTAAGCGGTACAGAAAATGAATGAATGAATGAATTAAAGTTAAAATAAAATAACTGTACAACAATGCACAATATAGAAAATATATGAAGAAATATAGTACAATAAGAGCAGCTGTACAAGTAGGTGTATATTTATGTAATTTTTGTGTGGAATGGAGTTAGAATAAACGGTAATAAAAGAATGGTAATGTCCAGGGTTGTGCAATCAACATATTTAAAGTGTCTTGTGCAGTGCAAATATGCTTAAAGTGATTTATTTAAAGTGACTTGTGATAGTGATTTGAGTGATTTGATGACCACGAAGTGTAGTTGTGCAGTGGCCACTACTGTAAACGAATGTCCAGAATGTCAATGTCCAGTTTGTGTATAAAAACCATATGTGTGGGTCAGTACTATGTGGTGGTGTGATTGAGAGACCGTATCGCCTGCGGGAAGAAGCTCCTCCTCACTGTCTCTGTGTTGGCCTTTAGGGAGCGGAATCGCTTTCCTGACCTCAACAGAGAGAACAGTCCATTGTTGGGATGGCTGAGGTCCTTCACGATCTTCCTGGCCTTGGTCCAGCACCGCCTGCTGTAGATCGAGTGCAGGTCAGGGAGCTCAGTGCAGATGGTGCACTCTGCTGATCTCACCACCCTCTGTAGAGCTCGTCTGTCCTGCATGGTGCTGTTCCCGAACCAGGTTGAGATGTTTCCCGTCAGGATGCGCTCTATGGTGCAGGAGTAGAAGTTCCTGAGCACCTTAGAGGGCAGTCGGAAGTCTCTCAAGCGTCTGAGGTGGTAGAGACGCTGTCGGGCCTTTTTTACCACGGTGTTGATGTGACAGGACCATGACCAGTCCTGCGTGATGTGAACACTGAGGTATTTGAAGCTGTCCACTCTCTCCACTGGGCTGTCATTGATGACGGGGGTCTGGTAGTTCCTCTTCTGCTTAGTGCTGAAGTCCACTATCAACTCCTTTGTCTTACTGATGTTTAGAAGGAGGTTGTTCCTCTGGCACCAGTTCTCCAGATTCCTAATCTCCTTCAGGTAGGCCGTCTCGTTGTTATCAGAGATCAGGCCCACCACGACGGTGTCGTCAGCAAACTTAATGATGGTGGTGGAGCTGGTAGTGGCCACACAGTCATATGTGTACAAAGAGTACAACAGGGGGCTCAGAACACACCCCTGGGGGGGCTCCAGTGCTGAGAGTTGAGGAGGCTGAGACATGTCCGCCCATCCTTACTGCCTGTGGTCTGCCAGTTAGGAAGTTGGATATCCACTGACACAGAGATGAGCTGAGTCCCAGGTACTCCAGCTTGGTGGTGAGTGTGGAGGGAATTATGGTATTATGGACTCAACAGGGAACCCATCCTCATTTGGATTAAACGGATAGCAGGGATTGACAATGTGTGAGACTGGAAGTTCAGTATAACAGGAGATGTGTTTAAGTTAAAATTGAGTCCAGTTCGATATTGGAGGCTCAGGTAGACTGTAGGAAACTCCAGTCCTGAACTATAGAGCGAGTGAAGTCACAAGTCCTCAGGGAACAACTGTGTGCATCAGCCAAGGATAGGACCGTCTTTGTGGAAAAGTGGAACAGTCCCCAGTCACCACATATAGGGAGACCACACAGGGCATCCATGCAACGAGATCTCCAACCAGAAGCAGGACACCAGGGCAAGTCAGACAGGTCCATGGGGCAGAGGGGGTCTGGATCACTGTCAGCTGGAGCGACATGTATAGCTCGACAGAGAGACAGGTAGAGGGAAAGAAAGAGAAAGAGAGAGAAGAGGAGAGAGCAGAAGAGAAGGAGAGATGTGAATGTATATTTAGTGCAGAGTGCAAGGAGGGACTCTGGCAGGACTAACTATGACAGCATAACTAAAAGGGAGAGCCAGCAGGAAACAGACATGAGGGCTCCCTGAGATTTAATGCAGTCAGTCACTTCACCGTCAACAAACCTGAGTGATCGATGAAAGTGGGAATGAGGGCATCTAAACATACCAGATCACCGTAATACTCTACATCCATGAGTCCCCCAGATCTGCTCCTTTACCTAAGACAAATCTATTTACTAAAAATACATAAATAAATAGATTTTCAGCGTAGACTTAAACACTGAGACTGTGTCCGAGTCCCGAACATTAATTTAAAGACTATTCCATAACTTTGGGGCTTTGTACGAAAAAGCTCCGCCCCCTGCTGTAGTTTTCATAATACTTGGTACTGACGAGCAGCCTGCATCCTTTGATCGATGTAGGCGTGGCGGATCCTAAGATACAAGCAGTTCACTCAGATACTGCTGCGCGAGACCATTTAATGCTTTATACGTCAACAGTAGTATTTTAAAATCAATGCGAAATTTCACAGGGAGCCAAAAGATAGGGGTAATGTGCTCGTATCTTCTGGTTCTAGTGAGGACTCTTGCTGCTGCATTCTGGAATAACTGAAGATTGTTTATACACATAGTTGAACAACCAGACATGAAGGCTCCATGCTCACGAATTATGTTGCCCAGAAAAGGCATTTAAAGAGAAAAAAGCAGTGGGCCTAAAACTGAACCATGTGTAACACCAAACTCCACTTTAGAACATGCAGAATGGTCACCATTTAAATCTACAAACTGATAACGATCAGGCAAATAGGATCTGAGCCATGAGAGGGTCATTTCTTAATTCCTACTACAATTTCTAATCTGTGAAAAAGAATACTAGGATCAATAGTGTCAAAAGCTGCACTGAGGTTGAGTAACACAAGTATAGTGACGCAACCCTGATCAGAGGCCAATAGGAGGTAATTTACTACTTTAACAAGTGCTGTCTCTGTGCTGTGATGAGGCCTAAATCCTGACTGATACAGTTTTTTTTATGCCATTTCTATGTAGAGCTGATTCTTTTCCAGAATCTTAGAGATAAAGGGGAGGTTTGATATCAGCCTGTTTGGACAGCTGACAAGGGTCAAGGTCAGGGTTCTTAATTAGTGGTTTAATAACTGCTAATTTAATGGATATGGAAACATACCCACTGCTGAGTGAAAAGGTAATTATTTTCAACAGGGCTTCTGTTATTGCTAGTACTATCTGCTTAAGAAAATGGGTCAGTAGGATCTAATACACAGGTTGATGATTTTGAAGAAGAGATGAGTGAAAATAGTTCACTCTCTTCAAGGGAAGTAAAGTACTATAGGTTCTGATGAGGTGTGGTTAGTCATGTGGTACAGTCATCTGTATAACTTAAATTACATTTAACTGGTTTCATACTGGTTTATCTTAATATTTATGATTTTGTTATTGAAAAAGTTCATGAAGTCCTCACTACTGTATGTTGTTTTGTTTCTAGTTAATTTAGCTGTGTTAAATAAAAATCTAGGATTATTTTTGTTATTTTCAACAAGATTGAATGGATACAATGATCTAGCATTACTGGGAGGTTTTTTTTTTATATATACAGTGGTGTGAAAATCTATTTGCCCCCTTCCTGATTTCTTATTCTTTTGCATGTTTGTCACACTTAAATGTTTCTGCTCATCAAAAACCGTTAACTATTAGTCAAAGATAACATAATTGAACACAAAATGCAGTTTTTAAATGAAGGTTTATGTTATTAAGGGAGAAAAAAAACTCCAAATCTACATGGCCCTGTGTGAAAAAGTGATTGCCCCCCTTGTTAAAAAATAACTTAACTGTGGTTTATCACACCTGAGTTCAATTTCTGTAGTCACCCCCAGGCCTGATTACTGCCACACCTGCTTCAATCAAGAAATCACTTAAATAGGAGCTACCTGACACAGAGAAGTAGACCAAAAGCACCTCAAAAGCTAGACATCATGCCAAGATCCAAAGAAATTCAGGAACAAATGAGAACAAAAGTAATTGAGATCTATCAGTCTGGTAAAGGTTATAAAGCCATTTCTAAAGCTTTGGGACTCCAGCGAACCACAGTGAGAGCCATTATCCACAAATGGCAAAAACATGGAACAGTGGTGAACCTTCCCAGGAGTGGCCGGCCAACCGAAATTACCCCAAGAGCGCAGAGACAACTCATCCGAGAGGCCACAAAAGACCCCAGGACAACATCTAAAGAACTGCAGGCCTCACTTGCCTCAATTAAGGTCAGTGTTCACGACTCCACCATAAGAAAGAGACTGGGCAAAAACGACCTGCATGGCAGATTTCCAAGGCGCAAACCACTTTTAAGCAAAAAGAACATTAAGGCTCGTCTCAATTTTGCTAAAAAAACATCTCAATGATTGCCAAGACTTTTGGGAAAATACTTTGTGGACCGACGAGACAAAAGTTTTACTTTTTGGAAGGTGCGTGTCCCGTTACATCTGGCGTAAAAGTAACACAGCATTTCAGAAAAAGAACATCATACCAACAGTAAAATATGGTGGTGGTAGTGTGATGGTCTGGGGTTGTTTTGCTGCTTCAGGACCTGGAAGGCTTGCTGTGATAGATGGAACCATGAATTCTACTGTCTACCAAAAAATCCTGAAGGAGAATGTCCGGCCATCTGTTCGTCAACTCAAGCTGAAGCGATCTTGGGTGCTGCAGCAGGACAATGACCCAAAACACACCAGCAAATCCACCTCTGAATGGCTGAAGAAAAACAAAATGAAGACTTTGGAGTGGCCTAGTCAAAGTCCTGACCTGAATCCTATTGAGATGTTGTGGCATGACCTTAAAAAGGCGGTTCATGCTAGAAAACCCTCAAATAAAGCTGAATTACAACAATTCTGCAAAGATGAGTGGGCCAAAATTCCTCCAGAGCGCTGTAAAAGACTTGTTGCAAGTTATCGCAAACGCTTGATTGCAGTTATTGCTGCTAAGGGTGGCCCAACCAGTTATTAGGTTCAGGGGGCAATTACTTTTTCACACAGGGCCATGTAGGTTTGGATTTTTTTTCTCCCTAAATAATAAAACCCCTCATTTAAAAACTGCATTTTGTGTTTACTTGTGTTATCTTTGACTAATAGTTAAATGTGTTTGATGATCAGAAACATTTTGTGTGACAAACATGCAAAAGAATAAGAAATCAGGAGGGGGGCAAATAGTTTTTCACACCACTGTATAGTTCAGGATGCTCTCCTTCCATGCTATTTGGGAATACTAGCAATTTAGTTTGACGCAATGTGCTTTGTAATTTCCGAGCGGTTTGTTTTGAACATTGGGATTGTATTAGTCTAGTTTGGAGTGGGGAAAATCGTACATAACAGCACCATTGCCTGTCATCAGATTGGTCTTTTTGTTAAAAATTAAATTGAAAATGCATGTATCTTTAAAGATTTATTATAAAGTGCTATTATGATTCAGCTATGTGCATTATGTTTACATTCTCAGTTAAGAGATGCAAAATAAAGCTAGAAAAGATATAAAGAACAAGCAATTCGGAAATGTTTTCTTTCTAACAAAAAACTAATAGCAACATCTGATACATTTAATGTAATTAATTAATGATGCATAGGCTTTAAAAAAGATTATATACTGGCAAACTTTTCATAGCCCTACAAGGGTTCTACAAAGGTGGTTGTTGTTGTTGTTTTTTTTTTAAGAAAAAAAATTAACTTTTTAGAATTATGACGTCACATGATGAATTCTTTGCATTGCCTTTTTTTATTGCACTAATGACACGTTCCTCGAAGCACGCTAGTTGCATTGCCCCAGTGTACGCGTTTATAAATCGGTATTATCCGTGCTGAGTCCTTTAATGTGCGCTACGTGCAGAGGGGTGGAATTCACGCGCTGCTGCTGGACTACACGGACACAGAGACCGGAAAATCAGGACACAATGTCTCAGCTGAAAAACAAGTGTTGATGCTCTGCATCCCTCCAGCGCGCCTCTAATTTGTACAGCAGTCTGCAGAGCGGAGCGTCTCTGCGCGCGCTGTGTGCCGCATGTGCTGGGATTCCCAGGAACCCCACGCTCCATTCCCACTCCCTAACTGCCCTGGTCTGGGTTGCCAGATTTGGGAATGGAAGTGGGAATTAGGATGTGAAGTTTCAATGCAGTTAGGAGGCTTGTCATGATGAGCGTAAAAAAAAAAATAAATAAATAAAAAGATCAACGCTACCTTGATCAATAACCAGCAACCAAACCATTTTGTTATTCCACGTTTTGTGTGTGTGTGTGTGTGTGTGTTTATGGAAGGCTTGCTTGAGCATATTTTAATTTATTATTATTATTATTATTATTATTATTATATCTATGACTATGGTTGTCATAGAAACAACCAACAGCAACAATAAAAGTACGTTATCGTGTGTATCCGTGTTATTTCTTTGCCTATGTGACCCCTTTGTTTAATTGGTTAAAATTAACTAAAATGAAATTCATCATATTGCCTATTTCGTTCTGAACAATCCTGAACCCTACATATGTGTTATTAAAAAAACAGCAAAACAAATAATGGCTAAAATTCTCTGGGTTTTAAAGCCTACTCTCCTAATTTGCTCAAGAATGCAACAAAACCAAAAGCTCATAAAAGGGCCAAGATCCCAGCGTTTAAAAGAAATCAAATTGCTTAATAACCTCAAACCATTTTGTTATTCACGTTCTCACTTATTATGAAATGTATTATAATTGGGCTTATTGGGAAACATTATGTTTCTTTGTAACACATTTTCTGTATGAAAATATTCTGAAGATCCTTGAAATGAGTGTACAGTAGTTTTCCCCCAAAGCCTTTGCAACAAGGTTCCTGGAGAAGAACCTCTAAAACATTTCAGCTGTTATAATTTATCATGATATGTTTTCAGATAGATTGTGAGTCATAATTTTCTCAAGAATGCTACAAAATTAAAAGGACTTAAAGATTTAAATTAAATCCCGTTTAAATGTTTACATGGCCTTGACCCTCCCTACCTATCGGACCTGCTCCAGCCCTATGCCCCACCCCGGTCTCTCAGATCATCAGATAAACGTTTGCTGATGGTACCCAAGACCAAATGCAAACTCAGGGGTGATTGGGCGTTCTCTGTGGCGGCTCCCAAATTATGGAATGACTTACCATTGACCATTCGTGAGGCCACATCATTGAGGGTGTTTAAGTCCAATCTTAAAACTCACATGTTTTCTCTGGTATTTAAACCAACATGAGATGTTGATTTTACATATTGTTTTGCTTAGATATGCGTATGATCTGATTTTAATTATGTTCCTCTTTTATTATTTTATAAATGTTTTATTTTATCTTGTTTTTATTTATTTATTTATTTGTTTGTTTGTTTGTTTGTTGTATTTTATTAAGATTACTATGTTATTTTATTATTTATGTGAAGCACTTTGGGGCATTCTTGTTGTAAAAGTGCTATACAAATAAAGATGAGTTGAGTTGAGAGACTGTGTTCTGCGTTCGTTTGGTGCCTTGTTTGTTTGCAGCGTCAATTAAAATCACAGGTTTCCATATGTCTTCCTGGAGAACGCCCTGGCTTGCACATTAATTTTCCATCGATCAGCTAATTAGCATCTCTTTCTCAGTTGAAGTCAGTGTGTTAGAGCTGAAAAACAGGACAAATTACACTCCAGGACCACAGAGAAAAACATGTGAATTTAAAACAAATTACGTTTTTACTAAAATCTCAAGGGAGCGCTAAGTTTGGGCATTATGAACAATGATCCTTGTTCACTTTTAGACTCATAACCTTATAGAAATGAGGTATATTTTAGTTACCCTGCGCTACCCCATTGTGAATCTAGCTTGTTTGACTTTGTAATTAAAATCTGGCAACCTCGCCATGGTCCTGGTGGATCTCTGCAGGTTTTTAGGATACCTGGGCACTTAAAAGCATAAAGCAGCCATTAAAAGCTTTTTAGGACAAGGCCAGAGCGTGAGGCTCTTTGTGCCCCGCCATTAGTTAAAACGAACAGAACATAACACGCAATTTAGCAATACAATATTAAACAATTCTGCATTATTTATAAAACGGAACTGTTCAGGTTGTTCACACGTTGCAGTTTCCGAGTGCATGATGTTAAGGTTGTGAATGTGAAATTGAAATTTTTCTAAGTTTAACATCTCACCAACAAGTGCGTCATGGCCAGAGGAAGCGAGACGATAAGAGTAAAATGCTGCTAGATCACGCAATTAATGTCACTGAATTTATCCTGAAGTCTTTCTTTTATTCTGTTTTGATCTAATCCCCTCCCTAAACCCTGTTTGACACTGCAGGATTACACGGATTAGACTAGGCGAGGATTAGCCGAACATTTTGGCAATACATTTTCTTCACAAATAATGAAAGTGCATGGTTCCCCTCCCCAAAAGAAATCTCATCCTTTTTTTTTTTTTGCTCTTGTAGGCTTCCAGCTAGCATCGACTTTAGGCTGTGGTGCATCACGTGACCCCAGACGTGTCATTTATAATATTCTCCATTGTACCGTCTGTTCCAAAAAAAAAAAAAACCGAGATCCAAGTGTTGCTATTCCCAGGCCAGCCCCCGGTTTGCAGCGGTCACCGCCGTCGCTGAGGTTCTGACATTTCTCTTAATTGATTGTGTGAAGGTGGCGGTCACGGTGGCGCCGTCTGCGCTCCTCCACCAGCGCGCTGCCCGTTCCACCTGTCCTGCGTGAATGCGCGTTAATGAGAACGGATGGAATGTAGAAATTTATTTTATCCAACTACTAAATGTTATGCGTAATTAACGTGGAACTTGGCGTGGAAGGTGAAATGTGACCTTTTTGTGCAAGGAGCGTGTTAAAGTGACTGACAGGTTGTACTTCAGTTCAGTGCTTATACACTTATACACGACATAGTGCAGTATGTCATTCACAGCCGTTCTTCAATGGTTCTTTTCGTTTAAATTCCCCTTGGGGATTTTTTTTCTGATCTATTTATTCCTGTGACTTTTGTCAAACAACGGCTCGATTTTATACCATAGATTTTATATACTGACTGTCCTTGTTAGAAAATTATGCATTTTAAACCGGAAGCTTTTTCTATTTTATGATAATTAAATTACTCATTAAATATATGAATAAGTAAACATTTATTAATTTATTTATTGTTTATAAATTTATTGTTGACGTTTAAGGCCTGAAAAAGAAATAGGTTAGTAAAAAGCAGGTTTAACTCTACTATTCACTGTAGGTTTTATCTTTACTAACGCCTGGAACAGATGTAAAGTGGTTTAAGATGCATAAATGGACAGCATTAGCATAAGAGAAAGTCTTAATAGTGCACTAAAACACGAGATAAAATTTGTCTGATGTCATTTTGATAACAAACTTCTGGCTTAAATTTGCCGTATGTCATCTTCATCCTCATCATCATTATTCAGTCATGAATTGTTCAAAGTGGTGTGCTTTAGGTGTGATTCTACTGATGTAAAATGTATATATTATACATATAATTATATTATATTTATATTATAAAATGTATATTAGGAATATATAAGCCTAGAGATAAGACGATTTATACACAGAGTTTTTCACAACATATATGTTTCAATCACAACTAAAATCATTTAAAATAATGAAAAACAGCATTTTGCCAGTCCCGCATCAGTTCATAGGCTTTATACATTGTGTCTATGCACTATTCTTTTTAAGAACTGAACAATCTTTTGTCCTATGCCATATAACGAAAATCATTCATTCAAGATCAGACATTTTTTACTGAATGCCGATTTAAAAATTATTCCAAGAAGAAATATTTTATTCTCAGTTAAATTACCCATGCTGGAACATTACAAAAAGTCTAAAAGCAGCCTATACATATAGGCTATATACCAGAGTCGCAATCTGAGGTTCCTCATCTATCTTACAAGTTTTAGGTTTTGAACTGTTGAATGAGTTTTTTTTTTTTTGAGGGGGCGGCAGACCCCTGGCCGTGCGCTCCGACACCACAAAAAAATCTCCACGCTTTTTTCATAACAAGCCGAGCGCAAAAACGTGAAGCACATTTATCACTACCTTTTTATGCAGGCTCTGTTTTAGATGCGCTCTTTAGCATACAGGCTGCTGCAGGCTGCGGTGTTTATTCAGCTCTTTGACTCTCCGAAACGCGCAAGTGGTGAGATTCCCACGGACCGAGCCTCACGCTGCAGCCTGCCGCGACAACCATTACACTTTTAGCACAGCCTCCTGCTCTGTAACCAAAACGACCCCCCTCCATCTTTGTTTGAATAGGGTTTGTTGATAGACTCTAACCAGCCAGCATCTCAGGTACCAGCGTAATTTGTTGGCCCTGTTTGGCCACCACTGAGAGCCACGCTGCTGCTACCAGCCCCCCTCTATAATAAAACCATACGCGCCCTGTCCTCCAGACACTGCCTTATTTATTCCTCCTTGTCGCTTAATGACCTCTCCAGTGAAATGAAGTGAGCTTAGTCGGTGCTAGAACGCGAGCAGATAAAAGCCTCGCGTGCTGAAAGTGCCATACAGCAGAAACTCCCAGTGTTGACTTGACACTTTGCTGAATATAGTGTTAGAGCGTTCACTAAAAAGTTAATACAACACTGCAGGTGATGGTGCAACTTCCAGGTGGCAGTGCAACACTGCTGCTGTGATGTGATGTAATGTAATGTAGGTGCAGACTGAAACTGTTGACGAACAGATAAAAAAGTAACAGTCTTTATATCCAGTCGTTATATATCTTTTATATCCAGCATTAATACTGCATGCGCACTTTACACAGGCGTACTTGGGACAGCTGAATATGGCCATGTACAATCTCTTCTCCTATTGCTCAAATCGTCGTATTTAACACCTGTCAATTAAATTTTCTTTAGTGTGTTTTTCAGGAACTTATTCTAATAAGAATTTTAAAATATTCGCAGCAGTTAATCAGAACCTTAGAAGAAGAACAAGATCCACCTTGTCTTCTTTTATTTATTATTTTTTCTTTGCAACGTTCTCTAATTAATGATGTTACCAAATATGTATCAGGCATAATAATGCAAATATGTAGCCTATATTGAAAATAATATACATTAACGTATGTATTTGTTTACCTAATTATATTAGCAAACTTACCTTTTCAATCAATCATATTTTAAAATTTATCAAAGCATTTATGTACATAATAATCATCGTAAATTGTAAAATCTAGAACGGAACACTCATGCGTAAAAAGAAAGTGTGCTATTAATCCGATATCAGGTGGAGATTGTTTTGTTTTAACACGTTTGTGCACATTTGAGGTTGTAACCTAATAGGGACCTCGTGTGGATGGCCACATCTCACCTCAAATCATATTTTTAGAGGTTTTAAGCAGTTTTGAAGTGTTTGGAGATGCACGTCAGTTGAGATGAACTATAATATTATTATTATTATTATTATTATTATCAGGTATGAATAATTTGATTATGCTGTGCGCATGAATCCAACGCGCGCGTTTTATCCAAAATGTTGCTCTAAAATGTTATTCAGGATGATTATAATCAGGACTCGGTACATTGTGATTGTTATAACTCGTGCCTCAACATCTCTAATCAGAGCCTCTTCCAAAAAGCGAGCGTTCCGTGCGTCCCATGCGCGTCTTCAAGAAAGAAAGAAAAACTCGCCACTGATTGATGGCCCCATGTTCCTCTCCTCCCCGACATCACTCTCTCTCTCTCTCTCTCTCTCTCTCTCTCTCCCTTCTCTCCCTTCGTGCGCCCACGGTTAGTGACGTATTGTACTCCATTGTGTCGCATTATCCCGCATTGTGCGGCGGCGCTCGTGCGCTCTCCGGAGCCGCGCGTCCGCCTCAGTAATGAAGTGCGCGAGCTCTTAAATGCTACCTGCTTTTTAAGAGAAGCCTTGAAACGGGGTCGCAGGGGTCAACCTGCCTGGGTGACCTCTGAAAAGCAGCTCATTGTCCGGTTTCCGTGGGTGCAAAAAAGCGCACGTGGACAAACGCAAACAGCACTTCATCGCTAATAAGAGCGAAGGACACACACACCACAAAGTCCTCCAACACCTGCGTGGCTCTTCAGGCGCTGGTCGCCATCCGCGACTGCTGCTGCTGTTGTGTCGCGCCTTTTAACTGTTATAAAGCTTTTATATTTAACTGATTAGTGGCTCTTCATGGCGCACCACTGAAGCTGTTTGCAAATGAGAAATTAATTATGCTCTAAATAATAATAATAATAATAATAATAATAATAATAGGGGAAAAGTGTTAATTAAACCTTTATCCAATATCAGCAGGGCAACAGCCACCCGTGTAGCTTAAAATATTGCATATGATTAAATAATAAATATTAACCACTACATCATTACCTTATTATAAGTATTCGTGTAATCGTGGCACCAATTTTTTTATTCGGATAAAAAAGTGTGCTTTTTATCTATGCTATATCTTTACGTATGTGTTATAGATGTATTTGCAATATTTTACCCTAAAAGTATTTTTGACATGTGACATCATGATGATGATGATTTATAATAATAATAATAATAATAATAATAATAGTATTATTATTGTTGTTGTTGTTGTTACGTGGTAGTTATTGGTTAAGCTCCAATAAAAATAAATAAATAAAAGTCTACTAACCAGTCAAAAGTTTCCCTAATTAATTAAGTGATAAAAATGTTAATCGTTTTCTTAAGAGTTTGAGGGGGTAAACAAGGTGGGCGTGGCTTATCCTTAGGTGCGCGACTGCTCGCCGCTGATTGGCTGGCGCGGCCCGTTAATGGCACGCGACTGTCGATGTCCTTATAAAAGGTCTTCGCGTGCCGGGATTCCCTAAACTGCAGAAGAGGATGGACGCCGTGCTGGACCCGTTCACAGCCCTGGACTCTTTCTCCTCCACGTATTTCGACGACGATGATTTCTTCACCGAGCGATGCACGCGTGAGCACATGGACGCGGACGACTTCTTGGACGACGACGTCGACTTCCTCGCGAGTCAGATTCAAGAGTACTACGAGAAGTGTCATGCGCGCGATGAAGAATACGGCTGCGACGTGGGCCGCTTCTCCTCCTCCTCTTCATCCTCTTCCTCGTCCTACGGTGTGTGTGAGTTCTCCCCGCGGCGCGGAGACGGTGCGCTGCAGCTGAAGCGGCGGAGGAGAGCGCGCTCCGAGCAGGAGATGCAGCAGCTGCGCCAGGCCGCCAACGTGCGCGAACGCAGGCGCATGCAGTCCATTAACGACGCGTTCGAAGGTCTGCGCTCGCACATCCCCACCCTGCCTTACGAGAAACGCCTCTCCAAAGTGGACACGCTGCGGCTCGCCATCGGCTACATCAACTTCCTGGCCGAACTGGTGCAGTCCGACGCGCCAATCCGGAGCTCCAGTCACGAAGCTCTGAACCAACCCAAAAAAGTCATCATATGCCACAGAGTTACAAGTAAGAGCCGAGCAAACATTTCCGCACTTACCATGCACCTGTTAGGCTTATTATTTCACTGTCAGTCACTGATAACTCATCAATTATTGTATATATTTTTATTTCTTTTGTACGAATTGCAAATGTTCATATGTGTACAACTTTTCAGACTTTTTACTTTATTTCTTCTCGCTATTTATACAGCAAATTAATATGGAAAAACAGAACAATTGAGATAAGAACAATTAATTATCTCATAGCTGAGAGTGAAATGTGTTTCAAACTGAACAGCTATACATTTTCCAAACATATAGCCTACCAATATCTATTACTATTATTATTATTTGTAGTAGTAGTAAAGTTTTCCTGTGTTTTTTTTTGTTTGTTTCTCTCCAGGATCTCCTTCTCCTGATGACCCAGATTATGGCCTGCCCCCTTTGGCCGGTCACTCTTTGTCTTGGACGGATGAAAAGCAGCTCCGGGAGCAGAACATCATCCGCAGGGCGAAGGTTTGGACCCCGGAGGACCCTCGCAAAGTGCACTTCAAATCCGCGCTCACCGACATTGAGAACGAGCCTCCGTTTGAGCTGGTGGCGTGATCCTCTGACTCCTCTTTACTCGGTACATGGACTGTGTGGAATTCTCCTCTGTGATCATGTCGCATTTATGTTACTATGTAAATATGTATTATTATTATTATTATTATTTCAGCTGTCCAGTCTGGAGCTGAACATAGAGTCGCTGGCAATCACTGTGTAGTGCGTCGTTATTTAATTGTTGCTTAATTGATTTTTTCTGATAATATATATTTATAATTTAACGTTGATTTCTACGGATGTCCAACGAGACAGAACTTATTTTTTATAAAAATGAAACGTACCGTGTCTCAAATGGTCTATATTTATAATGATGATGATGATGATGATGATGATGATGATCATGATGATGATCATGATGATTCAATAAATTCTCCTATTGATTCATTCTAGCCTGACTTTTTTTGTATTTCTGTTTTATTTACGTTTGATTGAAAATTTAATACAGATTTAATACAGGTTTCATGACCTGTCATTAGTGATATATAATAGCTTTACTATTAGAAATCACATTATATGAAGGTATGGACAAAATGATAATAATACAGAATTCTAATAATTAAAATGTTTAATGTGTCCATCTGTTCAGGATAAAATATGCTTGACATCTGTTATTTTTTTAAATTATTATAAAAATATAACCTCTTCAAATATCTACAGGTAAAACGTACTATACACTATAACATAATGATAATGTAATAATTTTACAGCACTATCATATTTGTTGTATGTATTAAACAACAATAATACAACATTAATACAAAAATTCTGTTGGAGGTGTTCATTGACATATAGTACTTTTAATAATTCTAATTTAAGGCAACAAATATTCATTTTTGGGCCTACTTTTTTGAGGGTCATAAAGGGATCAAGATTAAGTACCAGTCGCTAAATTGGACCTTTAATTGTGCTGAAAACAAACAAAAAATCTTTACAAAGTAAAAAAAAAAATACTACTGTACTGTAAGATGAGGTAATTTGAAAATATTTGACAACTAAAACTAAGAATTCATTCAATAGTTTTGCTGTTTGCCACAGAATCAGATACTCAACAGTGCAAGCCAAATACACTTCTTTCTGTTGTGTTGTTATTAAAGACAGTTAGTGTCTTTTTCTATTTAAAAAATCCATTGGGTTGGATGTTCCTGGTCTGCAGTGGTCAACAAAAGTGTTCCAAGGAACAGAGAAAGAATCATGGGTGGCCAAGGATCACTGATGTGCAGGGAGTGAAGGTTAGCATGTTAGATCTAACCTTATAGATCATAGCATGCCAGACCTTCCTAGATGCTGTCCATGAGGTTTTCTGGTCCAGGATACTGGAGTGGGTTTCCTTCTCCAAAGGATTTTCTATGGGGAATTTGGAAATGCCAATTAGCCTAATTTGCATTTCTGATGACTGTGGAAGGAAAGAAGAGAACCAGGAGGAAACCGTGGAGACGGTAATAGCAGTGTCTTCATCCTGCCTGATAATGTGCCCTGACACACTGCACACATTGTTCAGAAATGGTCCAAAGAGCACAACAGAGTCTGAGGTGTTGCCTCAGTCTCCAAATTCTCCAGATCTCAATCCGATCAAGCATCTGGATGTGATGTGCCAGATATCTCTCTCTCTCTCTCTCTCTCTCTCTCTCGCTCTCTCTCTCTCTCGCTCTCTCTCTCTCACACACACACACACACACACACACATTCAAAGGTCTTTTGGAGTCCAGGCTTCAACAAGTCAGAGGTCTTTGATGCACAATAAGAAGTACAAAATATTATGTAGGTGCTTTTATTGTTATGTCTTACCCATGTGTATGATGTTCAGTAACCAGTCATGTATTCCTTTCAGTCAGTCACTTCAGACTTAAGTGTATTTAGTAATTCTAAGTGTCAAGACCTGGTAGTAATAAAATGATCTAATAGCTTACTCATTTGAGATAAATATTTAGAATGTGGCAAATACAGCTCAACTTATGAGTTGAAAATTATCTAATAATTTGCAACAAAATTAAATCTACTCCTGTCTAAGAACAGCTGAAATGTGTGTTGAGTGTAGATATAAAGTTTGGGCTCTGGCTCATCTCCTGCATCTTACACACAAACACACAAATGAAATGCAACATCTGAAAGATGCCACAGCTTGTTAAGCGCGCACGTGTGTGTTTGTGTGTGTGTCTGTTTATTTATTAGCTATAAATAGTTGGAAGAGGTCTGACATTGCTCCAGTCCCCATGGGGGGAACCACGCAGGTGCTCGGAGGCTGAATTTTCCCGTGGAAGCTTTTTCTCTGCATGCTCTACGTCAGCTCACGGATTTCTTAAGAACCAACCCAAAACTTAAAAACTCTCAGAGCCCCCAAAACACCCTTTCAATCACAGACACACACACGCACACACACCCACAGTTCCACATGGAAGAGAAAAAGCAGCAAAGCAGCAGGTTAACGGTATCTTGGGTAAGCTCCATGTGCTTTATTAAAAATAGCAACTTTAATTAGAAGCACATTATTATTATTTATTATTATTATTATTATTATTATTATTATTATTGTTGTTGTTGTTGTTGTTGTTGTTGTTGTTGTTGCTGCTGTTGCTGCTTTATCTTTTATGTCCTACAATTACAATTCTGCGCTCCAGCTGTTTTTTTTGGGTGCAAACCCTACTAATCCTTTCAATTTTGCTTCAACTATAACATGTAAATATCCAAAACGTAACGCATTATCGCCTCATTAAGCCTCTAAACTAGCGCGTGTCCTCTCATTAGGGCTCATTAGAAAAACAAATGGCACCCGGTACTGACAGCGGATGAGTCGCACTGAGAATCGCAGAGCTGCTGGATTATATACTTCACTCATGCCAACATTTTGCTTTAGGAGAAATCGTTGTTGGATTTTTTTGGACACTTTTTTGGGAGAAATGAAGAATCAGCAGTGGAAAGGACATTTGTCGGAATCTAAACTTGGGATAAATGGCACTTGGACTGTAATGTATGTGTGATTACGAAACATCAGAATCACCATGACAGAGTGATGAGCAATATTTTTAACCCCTGACTCACCTGATGGATCAGCTCAATGACCTTGGGCGCCGGATGAGGATAAGGATGAAATGTCGGATAAAGTGTTGGAAATTAACTCTACAAGAAAACGTAGACTTTGCAACAGGGTTGCCAAATTCGACGATTTCAACACCACGATTTCATTTAATCATCCTGCTGATACCGAATTATTCCAAGCGCATGACATTTCCTTGTTCTGTTTGCGCGCCTGTACTAATGATGGAGTTGTGGCGAGTCCAACGGACAGCTCGGCAAAACGTTAATAATAATAATAATAATAATAGTTGTTGTTGTTATTATAATTATTATTGTCTTCATTATTTTCCCAATTTCGTTTTTACTTATATTCTTCATTTGTTTCACGTGGATGAAAGCACACAGATTTGGTGCACTTACTATCATAAGACACTATTTATTTAAATAACATCATCTTCTAGACTGTACAACCACGTGATCTCTTACAATACTGTATATTTATATTTTTCTAAAGTACTCTATAGATTATATAATATCGAGTTAGCTTATTGCTCTTGTCTTCTGAAGAAAACGCGTGGAAATTTTGCAAAAACGATTTAATTTTACAATTTCAACTAAAACGCACAAAATATAATCGTGATAATATCGTGCCAGGAGATTACCGCGGTATGATCAATATTAATATTGCTAAAATTCTGTGTGTGTGGGGGGGGGCGTCTAAAATTTCAGTTATGTGCGACATTTTTAAGAGAAGAAAAGTGCCGTTTATAAAGAGAGAGAAGGATAGGTAGCGTGAGCTCAGACAAACCGCAGCTCCGTGCTGAGCTCCATTCCGGTGCGTGCGCAAAACTCGGTACGTCATGGTCACATGCTTATTACCGTCCCCCTTTAAAAACGTTAGAAAGCTATTACCCCTGTCTTTTGCAAGTGACTGGATGAAATTGTGACTAAAACAGGTCTGAGAAGCGCAAACACACATATGTCAGATTGTTTCATTAAAAGTCTTTTCTTTATTTGCTTTCTGTGCGCTTTTGTGCGCGGATGCGGTTTTGGCTTAGAAAGTTCAAATGATTCGCCACATAGACACCGGTTGCTTTCTCAAGAGCTGTTGCTGCGTACAAAAGCCCCATATGCTTAATGGCAGTGGCGGAGAGGCTTTAAAAATGAAAACGAGGTCTTTTTAAAAGTTGGAAAGGTTCCCTTTATTTGATTTAGATGGCACAGGCTGCTTGCGCGCAAAGCGAAAACGCGCCTGGCCATTGACTCCGGCTCTCATTTATCTCGGGCCATAAGTGTGTTTCATTACAGCCATGAGCTTTTCATCGGTCGCCTTTGTTTCCTGTGAACGTCTAATGCCGTGAATTAAAGAAGTGACAATATTTTCCATCAGCTTGAAGCTCTGAGAGAAGGGCTCTCGAGTTTGGCAAAAATCAGGCGCATCATTCATCCTGTCACGCCGCACCTGTGCGCCTGGCATTCAAACTCCACAAAACCTATTCTTATTAACCTTAATTATTCAAAAACGGTGGCACAATGGCTGAAATGGAGCAGGTTGAAGTCTGTTTATTGGCCCTAAATGTTTTTTTTCTCTTCCTGAGAGATCTCCCCAAGGCTCTTTGTTCAGGACCTCTCTCCTCCTTTCAGCCTCGTAGAACGTTTTTTTTTTTAGTCAGGATTTTCAATTGCAGCATCTGCTTCATCGGAGGGATCAAAAATATGGAGACACCAAACATATGCATGTGAGGGATTTGTTAAATCCCTGTAATGAGTTATTAACTACGGTCGAACAAAAGCGCACAGGATGGCGAGGGCCTTTTGGTAATACAGTCACTTTTTGGAAACGCCTGGCTATTACACTTCTGTGTAAAATGAACGCCAGGTGATAAGACTAAAATCCTTAAAGGCCAGCTCTCTTTTTCTCTTTCTCTCCCTCTGTCCCTTACTCTTTCTGTGCTCCTGCCTCTTTTCTCTCTCCATGTGAAAAACCATGTCGACGCACATAAATTTAATTGGCTGATCAGTCTAATTGACTTGAAACAAAACTGTTTGTGGAGTCGCATAGTTTAAAAAAAGTGCGCTCACGTCCACACGTCGTGCTTTACTGTTCCCATATTGTACCAAAGACAAAGCTTAGTGCTACATTAAAGGCGAGAAAACCATGCCAACACGTCTTGGAGACGTTGTAAGGGCCTCTCTGTGTCTCTCTTTAAGCAGCTGCTATCCAGGGCCTAGACGCACACAAAAAAGAAAGAAAATAAAAAGAAGTTGGAAATAACCAGGTGCAGAGAAACCATAGCACAGAAAGCTGGACAAGGATGGATATGTTACGCTTAGCAATAAAGATATCAGTGCGCTTGTTTGAGGTTACTTTGGTTACTTTGGCACCGAGAGTCCCCTCCTTTTCTGGGGTCCCTTGTGTGAACCAAACTTTAAACACCTGTTGCTCGGGTTGCTCTCATCATAAATCCAGTGGAATAATCATGATTATGTTATCATGGTAAACGGGACGGGGTGGGGTGGGGGGGGACTGGTAAGCGGGATCGTGAGGTATTAAAGCCCCCTTGGAGAGAGAGAGAGAGAGAGAGAGAGAGAGAAGGGATTTTGGCAGGGTTAAACGCTTAAAGAGACTCCACTGGTGTTTATTGGATCTGGCAGCTGGCACCCTGATGGCCAAACACTAATGAAATGGCTATAATCCGAAATATGAGCGGCTTTAATGCTTATTAACGTTGATAAAAGTCTATACTGTTGTACTGCTGAGACCACACAGCAAAAATCATCCGGTTTTTACAGCAGTTTGAAGACTGCACACGCCAGTGCACTAGCTGTTAAATTGAGCACTGGATATATTTTGAACACATTTTTATTTTATCCAAAGAGAAATTCATTCATTCATTCATTCATTTTCTATACCGCTTAATCCTGTGTTCAGGGTCGCGGGGGACCTGGAGCCTATCCCAGGAGACTTCGGGCACTAGGCGGGGTACACCCTGGACAGGGTGCCAATCCATCGCAGGGCACACACACATACACACACTCAATCACACACTACGGGCAATTTTTTTTTAGGAACGCCAATTAGCCTAATCTGCATGTCTTTGGACTGTGGGAGGAAACCGGAGTACCCGGAGGAAACCCACCAAGCACGGGGAGAACATGCAAACTCCATGCACACAGAGACGGGAATCGAACCCGGACCCTGGAGGTGCAAGGCGACAGTGCTAACCACTACACCACCGTGCCGCCCCAAAGAGAAATTAATGCATTTAATCCAAAGCAGTTGAGTGTCTTGCCCAAGTGCCCACCGATGGTGCTGTGGTAGTACTGGAGTTTGAACAAACAACTATACTTGGTCAAAAATGTAGAACTTTATCTGCTGAGCTTCCATTGCCCTTTAGCTCACTCTGTATTAGCAGGTCTCGCCCACACACGAGTGAAATTGGAACACATTTGTATCAGTACGTGGGCGAAGTGCCATGATGATGGGGTACAAGCATCACCAGATTTGAGCTGCAGCAAATGCCAGTTAATGCGAGTGTTTATGTACCACTATAGATGGATAGAAGCTGATTCAGTGATTAAGGTTGTAACCTGCAAGCTGTCAGTTCAGATCCCGAGTTCATAGACGGTTATGTCTTCTAAGTACGTCTGTTTATTAAAGCCTCATACGTTTGAAAGATGCTCTTAAGGAATTTGATTAGTTTCTACGCTAGCATCAGACTGGTAAAGGTTTAAGTAGCCAGATGTCTTCACTGACAAGTATTAATCCTGACAGACACTTAATCTCTAAACATGAGGACTTAAATAAGCACCCGAAGAAGAAGAATCTATACTGGATATATTCAGCTAACATTTTGTTTAAATATATGATTACAGTACTGTAGAAATGTAAACACTGTGTTATTTGTTTTACTTCATTGATTTAACCAAATTTTGAAAGAAAAAAATGAGGAGGAGGAGTATGAGGAAAAGAAGTAACCTGTTTTCATCTCCAATGTGTCTAATATTGCATGGGCAGGATGATGATGATGATGATGGTGGTGGTGGTGGTGAAAAGAAGAAGAGGCAATACTAGGTACTGTACATTCAGCTAATATCTGTAAATATATATTATTGCAGTAGAAATGCAAACATTGTTTAATTTTTTATTCGTCCTTCGTCAATGTAAGTAAGTTTTTAAAGACGAATGAGGAGGAGGAGGAAAAAAGAAGCAACATGTTTTCATCCCCCATGTGTCAAATATTGTAGCATGGGCAGGATGATGATGATGATGATAAATTTGAAAAAGAAGCAGGAGAAATACTAGGTATATTCAGCTAACATTTAAAAAAATATTATGATTAGAGTGAAAATTTAAACATTGTCTTAGCAATTTATTCGTTTTAACTTCGTCATCTTTTAGCTTTTAAATATTTAGGTCGTGTCTTTAAAATGTAGCAAATTAAAATATTGATTGTGTGTTTAGTCGTGTCACCTAAATTCCTGTAGACCAGAAACAAACATTGATTTATTTTTCCATTTTTAGTTATTATTATTATTATTATTATTATTATTATTATTTTAACTCTCCAACCACAATCCGACTCCTAGCACAAACAATAAACCCATTATAAATTCCTCTCCGAATCCTTCTGGCATGAATGAATATGATCGCTTTGTAAGTGTACAGTTTCTTTACAATGATCTATTAAACAAATAATCAATGCGTCAGATGGACACTTGTCCTTGTTCCAAACCCTCTCCATGGGACCTGGATGCAGTTCAGCGCGCAGCACATTAACAACAAGGGAAAAAAACTATTTAATAAGTCATGCACGTCTGTGATGAGTTATAATAAACTGCGCACTGGGGACAGCTGGCCTTGCTTGGCCACGCACAGAGCCGCAGTGCCACCCTGGATCTGCCATGCACAGCCACTGTGACCTTCCCCCTCCAGCTCGCCTTTCACAACATTACAGCCATAAAGGCGTCGTGCTATGATCTTTGTGCTCCGTAGAAAGGGCTCGAATATGGTGCTTAATAGGAGAGGCATTGTGTCCAGCTTTTGCATGCCTCATCCTATGAATTATTGCTTCTCTTTTATTCGCATGGGCTGCAGTTACCATATGAGATTCATCCAGAGCCTGCCAGGCACTTGACTCCCATTTTTATTAATGCTTCTTCTTTCCCGAATAGCACGGGAATGAGATGGAACGCCCGAGGTGTCATACTAAACAAATACTCCCGTGATTAAACGCCGATGTGTTTAGTGCATCATTTCAACGGGACACACTGATTGTTAATTAGTTTTAATTGCTGTAATGTGACTCTTGAGAATGATAGAGAATTGTCATTAAACATATCTGCTTAGTCAAACAGGTGGTTTTTCAATCACTTTCGAATTTTCCGACTGTCCCTGAGATGATATCAGTTCACACATTAACAGTTTTCTCTATTTTATTGTTGTGAATTTATTAAAAAGAAAAACGGAACAATTCACGGAATCTGCGACCAATAATATCCTGCTTGCGCAAAAAAAACAACACATAATAACTTAAAAAAAGACTTTTGTTTGTATGGCCTTATGCACGTGACCTCAATACAAATCCAAAATCAGTGTCATTTTCAGAACAAATTCTGTTTATGCGCATATTCTTATAATAACAACTAATGAATTAATTAGTGTGTTTTAATCTGTTAAAATTTTATCTAAAAACACACCAAGGTATTTGGGGTGTAATTACAAAAAGCAGAACATTTCAAGTCTTTTTTTGTTTCCTCGTTTTAAGGCCAGCACAGATATTAAAATGCGCGCCGGTGATCGTGAGCTCGCACGATGTTTGTTTGTTTTTTTTTGTCCTAAAATGTCTCTCATACCATCTTTAAAGTAAAATATTGAATACATGATTAACTTTTATGTTCCCATATGCTTGTAAAGGAATTTCGCTCTTGCTCTTTGAGGAAACGCGTTCCCAAGTTATTCAGCGCGCGGAAACCCTGACACCCACCCACACACCCACACACACACCCACACAGAGCCCCGAACAAAAATGTGATAAATTACAAATATGCAAATGTTGCGGAGCGCGGTTGTGCGTGTTAATGCGGTGAGGAGTTGAGAGCCCCCGCACACCAGGGCGCGACAATATGTTTCCGTTGCGCGCGTCCTGCGCTCCGGACACGCAGCCTCTCCACCGCCGCCTTTGTTTCGCTTTAGGAGAAAGTAGAGAATCAGAAATATCTCTTTTTTTTTCTATATTCTCTTTTTTCTTGACGTTGCTTGGTGAAAATCATAATTTTTTTCACGAGGCCTTAGTTTTAATATTTACAAAAACAAGTTGGTAAGTCGATTAGAGAGCATCGTTTGGTCGAAGGCATGAACTTTCCTTCCCTGTTCTGTTTTTTAGCTGGGATAGATGATGATGATGATGATGATGGTGCATTTACAGAAAGAAATGCAAAACGTGGTGGTGGTGATGGTTTGTGGGGGGGGGGGGTTAATTCATCTTTCTTTAAATAAAGTAAAAAAGACACTGATCAATTCAAAGTGTAAAAGCTGCGACAAATTTAATCTCACTTGTGCAAAGAGCGAACTGTGTTTCCCTGTGTGTGTGCGTGTGTATGTACGTGTGTGTACCCTGGGTAACACAGGCAGTGCTGCAAGCTCTCGGGTTCTTTATTGTGTTCCTGAAGGCTGTATAAGAGGCAGCTCAGTGCTGATTTGCTCTATAAGTTTCTTCTACTGGGTTTTAATGGCCTCGGGCCAGGCCTGGGAACGCTTCCAGCCTTGACTCCCATTAACCCTCTATGGTGAAACTCTGCTGGAATCCAACACACCAGCCATCGCCATTTATCCCCTAACTAATGCAACCAATTAATTTCTTGAGGTGCACAAAAAAAATCCAGTTTTTTTCCAGTGTTGTTTTACAAACTGCGCTCTAATGTGTGTGTTTATTGACTTTGCCCCCTCCTGAGAGCGTTTAAGGTGCTAATATAAATCAGACACCTGACTCTGGTCTTGCTGCAGAGGAAAAACCGAGGAAAAAGGGATGAAAAGAAGAAGAAGAAAGAAGCGCTTCAGACTGAGAACAGCCGATACGTGTGATGCATTGTGTTTTCTTTGACATGCAGTAGCCTAGTTAATAAGAGATTACAAGGAATTAAAGCATAATCACATAATCCTGGTGCGAAAGGGCCCCGGCAGTGATCCCAGCTCGCCATAACCAGATGAACATCCGTCTGAAATGACACTCTGTTAAAGGAGAAATTGGTAATTGATTCTAAGCTTGTCTGTGAGGATCAACGAGGACTGAGAGAAGCTGGCTCTGGAGTACAGCACCGCAGGGGATTCATAGTGAGGGGCAACACACACACACACACACACGCTCACAGACGCACTTGCTTCTGTTTTCTTGGTATCCTTTTAAGGTCCACCTACTGACCAAATGATGGAGCCTCACCCTAAACTTAGACTCAGGAACCAACAAGAAAACGTTTTGGTCAGTGTTCTATTTGAAAGGCGATACTCCTGTCAGATAATCCCATACTGGGGGCATCTGGTCATCAGCAAGCTTTTAAAACATTCCCCCCCACACACAATTACACTCACACACACGACTATATGCCCAAATAATGTTTTTTTTTACAGAATAGATACAGTATTTCTATATACCATTTACATAAAACATTACATATGTGCTTTACCTAAATCACTTTTTTTTAAGTCTACAGGTAAAAAGATCACATGATGTTGATATCAGAATAAGACCAGATATGTTAACAAAAGATTACAAGCTTCTACATCTAGATATTTAAAGGAAAAGATCTATTCCTTTCTTAGATTTTCTCATTTTAGAGAATTTCATGCAAAAAAATTTTAAACAATGAGATATATTTATTTTCCAGAATATATGTTTTTTTTGTTTACTGTATGTTTATATCTATATAAGAAATTAATATTGCTTTCAAAGATGTATGATTAAGCCTGTTATGATGATGATGATGATGATGATGATGATGATCATAATGTCTTTATTCCAGTAGAAAACTCCACCACACACATGGAAGCGGATTCATCTCAACCCTACAAGTGAAGTTCTACAAAACCTGAAATGGATCCGCTCATCCTGTTTCCCTCCACAAACACCATCCAAAACCTCCCAAGCCCTGAGTCTTCTCAGGGTTTGTTATTTTTTTTGACTGTGTGAATCTAAAGGACATTCTTGGATGTCTCCTGATGTTGGCTACAGAACACACACGCACTTTTTTGAGCCGCTGTGGAAGTGGATTACGGCCATTCAGTCCCGGAGTCAATTAAAGCCTGTTAAAGTCACTGCAGGCTTTGTTTACACATTATGGGAATTCTGTGAAGTGGGAGGAGAAGAAACAATCTAATGAATGCCTTTTCAAAAGGTTATTTAAGGCATGTGTGTGTGTGTGTGTGTGTGTGTGTGTGTGTGTGTGTGTGTGTGTGTAGAGGATAAAGGAATGTCCAAACTCAAACCCTGGAGTTTCATGTTAGGATCTTAAACATTATCTTACCTTAAAAAGATTTTCTATCTTTATGTTGAAAATCCCAGTTAAAAGAGGGAAATATTTACTAAATGTTATATCTGTAATTTAACATTCTAAATAAAAATTTTAGAATGTTACAGTATTACTGTATAAAATATATATTTAAAATAAATTAATTATCAATTTATAAAATAGTGCAAAAGTAAGATAAGATTATGTAATAAGAAACATGACAGGAAATGTGTACGCATCCATGGAGTCGTGGATTTTATAGGATTAACACACTTTATATAAAGTGTGGATCAAAATAAATGATATATAAATTATATATAAATTATAAATAAATTATATACCAATTTCCATCCATTAATTTAGTATTTATTTTTTTATTTATTTATTTATCAGATGCAATTTCCAGTTGCTTTATTTCTGCTGTGAATCTGTACTTGATGTTCTGGAGCTGGGTTGTTGGGAGAGGAAGGGAAAGGACATTGACGATTGTGACCAAATCTTCATCATCCTCATCCTCAGTCTCTAATCACCATCGATTAAAATAATAATAAGTCATCAAAACTTTAAGTGTGCTTGTGACAGTACCCTGACGCATGACGCATGTAGAAATGTCCTGAACTAGGAAATAAAGTGTCATGTAAAAGTATGAGCCATAAATTGTAATGTAGGATGAGTGCTTTTTAACCATCCCAAGTCATTTTTTTGTACCAATCAAATGAATGTGAGGACTGCCCATGGGAGGGGCGACATGACATTTTCCCCGGCCGAGAGTAAACAGGTCACGGACCCTCCATACACACCAAGGCGGTGGGAGGGAGAACTTTACCACACCGTGTAACCGAATCAAACCAGTGGTTGCCCCTTTTCAGCCCGCTGGAATAGCCATAACAATACCATTCAGAGGCGAGCAGAGAAGACATGCTCCTTTCAGACGCCCTGAGAGAAAGGCTTTCATCCGCTGGAGCAGCTTTGTCGCCTTTGAGCGACAGAAAAGAAAGCTCTTTATGATCTCTCCAAAGCTGTTTGTTTTCTTTCACCTTATTTCTAGTTTTTCTTCTTAGGACAGGCTCGAAGGCCGGAGCGACAGAGACGCCTGATTCTGGGATGAGAGTTTTGAGAGGCGAGGGAGCGCTAGGCGTCGTCAGTGCCCCGGTGCTGACCTAGGCCTTTCAGGGTGCTTGAACACATCAGAATTGCCATTGTTGAGGTTGATTAATTGAGTCTGATAAGTTACCATGAATGAAGATTGTTATAGAGTTTAATGTGGTGGGCCTGGGTTTGTAAATGCCCCTTTCACGTCGCTCCATGGCCAAGCATATGGGCCAGACGTATTCATGGTTTAAAAAAAAAAAAAAAAAAAAAAAGGACAGAATTTATGGCTGTGTGTCTTAGTGTTTTTTTTTTCTTCTCTTCTTTTGATCATTTTCAGAGTGACTTTTGTAGCTTTCAGCACTAGTCCAATAAAAGTGAATACTTTGTGAAAGCGGCAGTTAAATAGCACTAACACCGTCTGCTTCCAGCAGTTTTAGCTGCTTTGTCACGTTACGGAAAATGGCTGGAATATCTGAATGGTTAGCAAACAACAAGTTGTAAATACAGATGATGTTTGTATGTATAATTTATACAGTATGAGTTAAAACATTTCAAAAGCAGAAGCAAGTATGGAAATATATCTACACAAATAAACACATTTCAGACGTTGCTTTTCAACAAGAAAGGCTCACTTTAAATAAAAGTGGACGAGAGTGGGTGAAGTGGGATGAGAGTGGGTGAGAGTCTGTACTATTGAGCAGGTTTGGGCAAGAATTGACCCGAGTGGGTGATGGTGGGCGAGAGTGGGTGAGAACAGTAGAGTTCACTACAGTGAGGATTGAACTGAGGATTCTAATCTGAAAAGTGACTGAGGTCTTCTCTGGCGCTGTCCCAGTTGTCTTATCTGCAATTACCATGTGTCAACAATGACGTATAGGATACATTCCCATAGTTAAGTGTAGACATTAGTGACCAGACCCCCTCGACTGATGACCAGCGGTTCTTTACGCCTCCTCCTGCCTTTCACCCTTGTCCTCAGGCATGCTGTCAGTTAGCCATGCTGACCTTCTCTAGCACGTTAATAGCACACTGAAGAGTCCAGGATACTGACACTTAAACGGCTTCATTAGGACATGACACACATTTCATCTGTTATAAATGTGGACATAATCATTCTTAAGATCTAAGACTGATCTACCATATATATAACTGGTGTGTTGTTATTTTTCAGGTGTTGGGCTCGTCCCCTTACTTCCAGTGAAAGGAACTCTTAATGCTTCAACATGCCAAGACATTCTGGACGATTTCATGCTCCCAAATTGTGGGAACGGTTTGGGGACGGCCCATTCCTGTTCCAACATGGCTGCACATCAGTGCGCAAAGCAAGGTCATAAAGACATGGATGAGTGAGTTTATGTTGGAAGAACTTGACCTCAACCTGATAGAACAGTTGATGAAACTTTGGGATGAATTAGAGCGGAGACTGTGAGCCAGTCCTTCTCGTCCAACATCAATGTCTGACCTCACAAATGCACTTCTGGAAGAATGGTCAAAAATTCCCATAAACAAACTACTAAATCTTGTGGAAAGCCTTCACAGAAGAGTTGAATCTGTTGCATCATTTTAAACCCTTAGGATTAAGAATTGGCTGTTACTTACGTTCATATGCATGTGAAGGCAGGCGAGTGAATACTTTTGCCATTATAGTGTATATACATAGTTTTCGCTTTAAAAAATATATTTTTATTTATTTAAATTCTGTATATTTGCCATTTGTTTTTCTCTATATATTAAATTGATGTTCAGTTTTTTTTACATTCATATCAGTGTGAACTAAGTAATCTTAAATTATTTTATTTGAATATTGTCGATACAGTATATAATTACAGGTCAATGTTTAATGATGAACCATCTAACTGAAAAGGAATGGCCAAGCCAGTATCAGTGCTGGAGCTGAAGATAAACACATACAGTAACATTTTCATTAACCATTCTGCCTTTTTTCCTCCAATTTGTTACCTAAAGTTCAAGAATCTTAGTACGCTTGCTTGCCCTTTGCCTTGGAGATAACTGCCGGATTTTAATGCATGTCTACAGAAAAAAAGGACACTTGTCTATTGTCTCTGCTTACGAATCTGTGCACAGGACAGCGGTGTAATCTAGCAGATTAATTTGTTAGCTTCTGTGCATTAGCCTTTCCCGTCTGAGAGCTTCTGTATTGACCGAGGGAATTAAGGCAGGCGGCTATCTAACTCAGACCTGACTGCTGAGCTCATTAGCCGAGATCCCAATCATCAAGAAATCAATAAACAGGCAGAAGGAGAGAGAGTAAAGGGCTTGAAAGTGGGGCAGTTCTTGCGCTGTGCTCTGAAAGGGTCGAATGCTAACATGGAGCTTGCAGAGGTCAGGGCAATGTTAATATTATGAGCTGAATGAGACGGCCAATCAGGTGGAGTAACCTGTGTGTATCTGCTCAGTGCTAACTAGTTGTCATGGTTTGGTCAGTGTGATTTGGTAAAGCTAGTACTAGTACTATGTACTAAGTCGCTCAAACCTTTATGCTTGCCCATTTTTTCTGACCCCAACACATCATCTTCAATGGCAAAATGTTCACTTGCTGCCTAATATTCAATTCAATTCAATTTTATTTATATAGCGATTTTAACAATGGTCATTGTCTCAAAGCAGCTTCACAAAAATGAAAGAAAATTTACAAAAAATGAAAAAAATTTTTAGAAAATAAAATAATTGGAAGTGTGTATGTGTGAGAAAAATGTGTCTAGATAATAATGAGATGAATGAATGATGAATGAAATGTCTCTGATGAGCAAGCCAAGGGTGACGGCGACGGTGGCAAGGAAAAACTCCCTGAGATGGCATTAGGAAGAAACCTTGAGAGGAACCAGACTCAACAGGGAACCCATCCTCATCTGGGTGATAACAGATAGAAATTATATAACATCTTGTGTGTTGTGCAGGTGAAAGTTCAATATGGCAGAAATTATTTAAATTGACATGAAGACCAGTTCAGCATAGGGATGAGTCAGTAGGTGCAGAGGGCAGATGAGGTCTGGATCACTGGAAGCACAGGAGCAGCATGTGTAGCTCCAACCATCATAAAGCTGAATCCAGCTGGAGCTGGTCCTTCTCTGGATGCCTCAGGAACCTCACAGGCTCGGCCTTTGTCTACTGAAGCTGGCACAATCTCCCGATGCCTCGGGAAGGGTAGAAAAATACAGAACAGATGGGGAGAATTAGCGTAGTTGCCATTCGGGATAGGTGTACTGGAGTATGAGGTTATGGGATGAGTTATGTGTATGCCAGATTATGAGGTTATGGGATGAGTTACATGAATGCCAGATTTAAAAGATGCGTCTTGAGTCTACTTTTTAACTGGGAAACCGTGTCTGCTCCCCGAACACTGTCTGGAAGGCTATTCCAAAGCTTTGGAGCTAAATATGAAAATGCCCTAACCACTTTTGTAGATTTTGAAATTCTGGAAACTACCAGAAGTCCGGAGTTTTGTGATCTTAAGGCGCGTGGTGGATTGTAGGGTATCAGAAGACTTGTTAGGTATGTGGGAGCTAAACCATTTAAGGCCTTGTATGTAAGTAATACTATTTTGTAATTTATTCTAAACTGAACAGGTAGCCAGTGCAGGGATGATAATATTGGGGTTATATGATCATATTTTCTGGATCTAGTGAGAACCCTGGCTACTGCATTTTGGACTAACTGAAGCTTGTTTATTGAGGATGCAGGACAAAAACCTAGCAATGCATTACAATAGTCCAGTCTGGAGGTCATGAATGCATGAACTAGCTTTTCTGCATCAGATACGGATAAGATGCTCCTAAGTTTGGCAATATTTCTAAGATGGAAAAAGGCTGTTTTTGTGATATCTGAAATTTTCAAAAGACAAGTTACTGTCTAGCTCGATTCCCGTCTCTGTGTGCATGGAGTTTGCATGTTCTCCCCGTGCTTGGTGGGTTTCCTCCGGGTACTCCGGTTTCCTCCCACAGTCCAAAGATATGCAGGTTAGGCTAATTGGCGTTCCCAAAATTGACCGTAGTGTGTGAATGAGTGTGTGAATGTGCGTATGAGTGTGTGCCCTGCGATGGATTGGCACCCTGTCCAGGGTGTACCCTGCCTTGTGCCCGAAGTCTCCTGGGATAGGCTCCAGGTCCCCCGCGACCCTGAATAGAGGATAAAGCGGTACAGAAGATGAATGAATGAATGAAGTTACTGTCTAATATTACGCCCAGGTCTTTTACTGCTGAGCTGGTAGTAACAGTACATCCTTCTAAACGCAGGCTGAATTGTGAAAGCTGTTGTGTGCTGGTTTTTGGGCCAATAAGTAATATCTCTGTCTTATCTGAATTTAATAAAAGAAAGTTATTGGTCATCCAATCTTTTATGTCCTGGACACACTCAGTTAATCTAGACAACTTAGGTATTTCGTCTGGTTTTGTTGAGATATATAATTGGGTATCATCAGCATAACAATGGAAACTAATACCATGTCTTCTAATGATGTTACCCAAGGGAAGCATGTATATTGAGAACAGCAGAGGTCCTAAAACTGACCCTTGTGGGACCCCATATTTCACTGGCATTACACCAGACGGTTCTCCATTCAGATCTACAAAATGGTATCGATCAGAGAGGTATGATCTAAACCATTTTAATGCCTGTCCCTGAATACCTATGTGATTTTGTAAGCGATCTATAAGAATATTATGATCTACAGTGTCGAATGCAGCACTAAGATCGAGCAGGACTAGCAATGAGATGCAGCCTTGGTCTGAAGCTAAAAACAAGTCGTTTGTAATCTTAACTAGTGCAGTTTCTGTGCTATGATGGGGCCTGAAACCTGACTGAAATTCTTCAAGGATGTTGTTATCCTGCAAGAATGTGCATATTTGAGCTGATACTACATTTTCTAGTACTGTATTTTTGATATGAACGGAAGGTTTGAAATCGGTCTGTAATTTGTTATTTCATTCGCGTCCAAATTTGATTTTTTAAGAAACGGCTTAATAACTGCTAACTTGAAAGGTTTAGGGACGTGACCTAAATATAATGAAGAATTAATAATGTTTAGAAGTGGCTCTCCAACCGTAAGCATCACTTCTTTTAAAAATCTGGTTGGGATTGGGTCTAACAGGCACGTTGTTGATTTAGCCGAGGTGATAAGTTTATACAGCTCGTCCTTTCCTATACCTGTAAAGCACTGAAAATCTAAATGTGAAGCTATAGGCTGAACTGGATCGTGAGATACTATTAGAGGTTGAACCTCCGTTATTTTCTTCCTGATATTATTGATTTTTTCATTAAAGAAGTCCATAAAGTCTTCACTTCTAAACTGTGATGGGATACTCTCTGCGGGCATCTTATTTTGTTAGGCGAGCCACTGTACTAAATAAGAACCTGGGATTGTTTTGGTTTCTTGCTATCAGTTGGCTAAGATGCTCGGTCCTAGCAGCTTTTAGAGTCTGTCTATTGCTACACATACTGTCTTTATATGCAATTCTAAAAGCTTCTAATTTAGTTTTTCTCCATTTTCGCTCGAGGTTACGGGTTGCTCTCTTTAGGGCGCGAGTATGACTGTTATACCATGGTGCAAGTGTTTTATCTCTGACTTTTTTAAATCTGATGGGAGCAACAGTGTCTAATGTACTGGTAACAATAGTGCCCATGCTGCTAGTCACCTCATCTAGATCATCTGCATTTAGGGGTCTAATAAGAAATTGGGACAGATCGGGCAGATTACTGGGAGTCATATTTCTAACAGATTGATAACGTGGGGGGACACAGCTAATCTATTCTACTGGTAGAGTATATATCAGGAGGGAGTGATCTGTGATATCATCACTTTGAGGTATGATCTGTATATTAGAGACATCTATACCATGCGATATAATTAAATCTAGCGTATGATTAAAGCGGTGAGTTGCTCCAATTATATTTTGTTTAACCCCAAAGGAATTTAGTAAATCCATAAATGTGAGTGCTAAAGCGTCGTTAGCATCATCTACATGAATGTTAAAGTCTCCTACTATCAACACTTTGTCAGAGTTAACCAATAGGTCTGATACCAGATGTCCAAATTCATTAAGAAAATCGACATATGGCCCTGGGGGTCTGTACACGGTGGCCAGGGTAAAAAGGATATGTCTCCCCTACTTCCAGACGCCATTGTAACACAGATATTGTAGCTGTAGTTACTGTGTCAAGGGCCAAATTGTGATGATGTCTAGATGTCTGGGTCAGAGCAACTCTGTAAGGGTTCTGATTGAAATAATTTAAATTGAAATTATTTAACCTTTTAATGAATATCAGAAAGATTTCCTTGTTATCAGTGCTTCCTTCAATTCTAATTAAGCCTTTAATCAGTAATAAACATGTAGGGTATACATGGACGAGCTATGCGAATGAGATGATAATCAGATTATTAGTGTGCATGTAGATAAGCGTGTTAATCATGCTCTCACCGGCTGAGTGTCTGTAGAACAACAGGCTCCCTCAACAGTATGTCTGGCATAAAATAGGAACCTCCATCTGCAAGGCATGAGACGCTAAACCTTGTGTCTCTACTTCAGTCAGAGCCGTCAGTCGGTTTACATTGTACCCGGTGACACGAGGCACGCTGCTGCCCTGACAGAATAAGGTGAGGGTAAGGGTTTATTCTCTCACTCTCACACAAAGCCACGTGTAGAATGTGTGTGCTACAAAAACCTGAGCGCACACAGACAGAGCAGAAACCTATGCATATTCATCAGCAGAAGGCAATTAAGGGCCGGATCGAGAGGCCTAATAACCTTGCACCTGTTAAAATCTGATCTGCGTTAACCTCTGATGTGGGTTTGTGACAAGCTACAGGTGCATGTTTCATTTGTAGTGACATGGCAGGGCCTCGGCCACCTCAATACGCAATCTAATCACGGCTTGTAATGAGAAAGCATTCGAGTTTAAAGAGCTTTAATGCTATTCCTTAATTCGAAGCTTTCAGATACAAGATCTTGAGCGCTTCAAAACAAATAAATGCAAACACCGTGTGGTAAACACATACTTGTATACCACTTACTACCCTACAGCACATGTTATTTCTGACTGTTTATGGACTACTGGGCTGTCTTAGATTACATTAATCCATGCTTTAGCACTCTTGTCTCTTTCTTGCACTGTAGGCTAATAAGCTACTTGCACAATTGGGTTAGGTGCTAACCAGCTTTCTTTGGTTTTTACTTGCACCATAACAAAACATATTTGAATATAGCGTGATGTAATTAAGTCTAGTATTTATCCCATGAGCCACAGTGTATCTGAGTAAGGCCTCAGGCTGTAGACTCATTGCATCTCATCGTTGATGGCATAGAAACTGTAAGTTAAAATCCAGTTAGAATTAACTGCACAGTGAAATACATAAGTAATAAACTTAAGCTTAATCTCATTCTAATCTTATACATAATTTCCTAGAGTCTAATCAAATTAAAGAAGAAAAGTATTAAAAATGGCTTCACGCTCTTCCCAAGCTGTGACATGGAACATTTACAAATATTTAATACATTTTGTGATATTAATTGTGATGTTAATTACATAAATAATAAAACTGATTGTGCCGTTGGTTATAAAACCTGTAATATACTGGAGTTTTTGGAGTACTTTAGATTTAATATTTAATTACACTCGCCAAATATAAAGAAAGTATTTACAGTCATTATAAAGCACAACAACATTAGATTACATAAAATAACAAAAAATTATTAAAATTGACACAAAAAAAAAGATCTTAAACCGAACTGTATCAATAATTAAGAAATGTTTATATAATTAAAATACATTTATGATTAGTGGCCGGTCCAATGTGTGAATGTGAATTAGCTGTTACTATGGAACCGATAACATATCAGATCAAGCGCATTAATATAAACCTGCGCTGCTGTTAGAGCTGCTGTTAACAGAAAATAAATCAACATCATCTGAATTTCCCATCTGCGATTGTCCTCAACATTCTCTCTGGCGAATGCAACGCGTTTCTCGTGTGTGAAAGTGTGCAATCTTGTTCTTTACAGAGTTCACATTTTCATGAGCTCTTTATGAGTGCTTTTGTATTTCCCCATTTCCAAAGCTCTTTTACAAGGTTCTTGACCTTTAAGAAAAAAAGGAAGTGAGCAAAGGGTCGACCCTTTGTCTAATATTTCTGATTGATTTGATGATTTAAAACTATAAAACATTCACATTGCTAATAATGAGTGAAAGCTAACAAAGACAAGCTAACACAGCCTCATATGCCTCATGTCCATTGGAAGGTTATTACTTGCACTTCATCTAATCATTAGAAATATCAAGGCAAGTTCGACTCATTTCCAGACATCATTGATGGCATGTAATTCCTGCATCATTACATCACCGGCAGTGCACAAAGCCAAATATCCACTCTGTGTAGCGTGTCTGATCACAGAGCTTTGAGTTCAGTGGTGCTGCCTGATTGAGTGTGTTGGCTCATATGGGTGTGAAGGTCAGGTCAGCTGGGGTCAGCTCAGACATCCAAAAGGCCGGAGGGAGTGCTTTAGGGTGTTTCGAAGCGAGAGTGGTCACTGAATATGTTGTTCGTCTAACGCAAGACAAAAAAAGGTGTCAGCGTGAGCTTTATTGCTAGGGTTTTGTTTCTTGCAAACTGAAGGAGACAAAAAAGGAAAAAGAAACACCTCTTGTGCCTATTGTGTACAGGGAAAAAGGGGTAGGCGTTAATGTTTGTTTGTGGTTATAAAACAGTGGATGGGGTGAAGCAGCCTGACACTACAAACTGAACCAAGACACTAATGAAGATTTCTGCCGTGACCTCTGAATCCGATCAGTGCAGAAACACTAATCAGGGTGACCCATTTGCTATTAAGATAATTAAAGTGTTTAACACATCACTCTAATTGCTAATGGTATAAAGGATGTGGCAGTTCAAGCTGAACCCCGGGACGTTTGATAAAGTTTCTGCTGAATGAAGGCGCAAAAGCAATTGACATTTACAGAAGACTTCAAGCACAAGTACTGTGATGAGACTCTTAGCCAAAGTAAAATATTTGAACAGTGCAAACATTTTGAAGAAGACGTCTGTCTGTGAATGACGATCCCGGCTGAGGCGGCTCGGAGCCCACTTGCAGTCGTTTTCATCAACATTCGGTGAGTGGAATACCTGATCCCTGAAAACCTACAGTACGTTACCGACTTGAGGAAGAGACACATCTGTGGGTGTGAACTGTACACCCACTCATTCACCAACACCACTTACACATTACAGGAACTCAGCTGGGAGTTATTGCCATGTCCCCCGTACAGTCCTGACCTCGCGCCAAGCTGATCGCGGCTCCAGCATACTGTGGAAACTTTCTACCTTGATGGTGTCCAAGCATTAGTGAAACACTGGCATAAGTGCATTAGTGTAGCAGGGGATTATATAGAGAAATAAAGGGAGTTTTTAGAATCAGGACTGTGTTCTGTTATTCTGCACAATCAAAAGTCCTGGTTTGACTTGAACGTCTCTCGTAGTAATTAAAACTATATATAGCGCAATTTTCCAATCGTGCTTCTTTAGTCCCTCTTTAATTTTCCAGGTTAATTACAACCTTTTCAAACCATTAGCTCATTAACATATCCTTCACGAGGCTCTAATGGAAATAAGCAAGAAAGCAGCAAATCCTGGAAAACACAATGATACAGGGACCAGGATAGGGAAAACAATTAATGAAAATATATTAATGCAAAACTAAAATATAACTTTGTTAAATTTGCATTAGGGTTTAGTCAGAAGGCGTTAATTAATTTTCTAATTAATTTTTGACAGCAAATCACATGTTTATATTCATACAAGGTTATAGTTTCTACAGTAGAATATTTATGGTGGCATCAGGGTTTGACATTGGTACCCGCCCACCCGCCAAATGTGGGTAAAATTCAGCTGTGGCGGGTAATAACTTTAGTCTCACTACTGTAGCTACTTTGTCGTGTAGTTTATTCTTTGGTATGACAATATATTTTTATTGTAGTTTTCTCTAAAGTCATCCGATATAATAAACGCATTACAACATAATATTACACGCATAAAACATGCATGAATGTAATGATGACATTTAATACCTCTCTCTACACATGCTCACACATGCATTGCGTGCGCGCGCGCACACACACACACACACACACACACACACACACACACACACACACACACACACACACACACACACTTTTACTTCCTGTTTGGTGTGTGTCTCATTTCATTAAAGGGCTATTGCTTCTCAACAGGATGAGAATGTTTGCCCCTTTCGCATAGGTTATTTACTGATTATATATAAAAAAGTAACCACTATTAAAATCTATTTAGATTTCATGTTGAATGTTAGAAAATTCATCAATTGATTGAATTACCTTACACTTTAAAGAGTCAACACTACAAGATAGACCAGAGTCCAGTTATCCTAACTCAGAATTCTGATATAATAATACATAATATGAATAATAATACCTGATAATAGTACATATAATAACACACTAAAATGATAAATGTTCTGAGTTGCTGTATTTTTAATATCAGAATGAGTTCAGTTGTACTGAATCTGTTATTTTTCAATTCATGTGGTAAGAGGCTTGAATTTAAGTTCAATAAGCAGAATATACTGTTCATGTTTGCATGTTTTTATATTGGGAGCTATCTTAACAGTACTGAATACTTGACTACTACTATAGTGATTCAGTGTATGCTGTCATTTATAAGTAAATCTAAATATAACAAACATTAACGTATCATGGTAAAGAAAAAACTGCGAGTTTCTGGTGAGAAAATTGTGGCTAGTAAAAAGGCTGAATGGCTAGTGACTCCGGAAATCCACTAGTCACATTGGCCAGTGAGCAAAAAAGTTAATGTCAAGCCCTGGGGGGCACGTGTATGTGTTGACATTCATGGAAGGAGTCTCCAGTGTCAGTGACTCCACTATAGGTAATTCTTCAAGACGGACAATGTTGCATTTTGCGGTTTCTTGGAAACAATATCCATTTCTGTATTCATCGTATTGAAATAGAAAACAGTATAATTCAATTTATTGTTATTTTATATGCTGTGTGCCTCATATTTATTCATACTATATTTGAGGTATCATGACAATCCTTATCTGTGCTCTGATTCCGCTCCAGGCCCGGCACGTGTCGGGTAAATGAGAATCAGAGAGACACGAGGTATAGACACAGATAAGGATGCTGCACACTTGGCCACAATCACCAGCCACTACAGTGTGGAGGCTCCTTTATGAAGTGGACTTTAAACAGAACCTATTGTGGAGCTGCCATTCAGCCCCCGAGCCCCTCACCCACCCAGCCTGGCAGCGTGTTAGGTCAGCTGCCTGCTGCATTCCAAACACTCCAAGCACTACAGTGAGAGGGAGAGAGTGAGAACTTCCAACTCCATGTCCACAGAGCCATCCTCTCTAAAACACGTCCCCCTCCCCTTCCAAGGCATAAATGAAAAAAGACAGAAAGAGGAGGAGGTTATGAATGCTTAATGTCTGGGCTACGCTGATAGCGCATGCTGAGCAAACTTTATAGATAACGCCTTGCTCTTTCAGGAGTATTATATGATAAGGAAAGGAAATGGTAGCGACGATTGCATCCAAAATACAAGCAAAATGCCATGGCTGACTCTTACAGAGAAATTATTTCCATGCTTTAGATAAAGAAATTAAAGTATGATCATTAGAGGAAAAATGGGCGGGGTTAAAAGTCTGCGGTTGACGGATGTGCTGCCGTGCGGATGGTTGTATTTTAACCGCAGCCCCATGGCCGTGATCAATACAGCCAGGCCCCGACGTGTGCTCCTTATCCTCTCGCTTTACTTTTAGCGTTCTGATATCGCCACTGATGGCTGGACTGTCCTTCGCCCTAGAGGTTGTGACCTGTAAACGTCCAGCTACAACCAGGCCAAGTTGAAATGTGTCAGATAACATGTGCATGAACATGTGGACCTCACCTTGTTCTGGCATGAGTGCAAGACTGACTCAAGCTCCTTCTCCATTTCCTGTTTGACCATCTGTGAAGGATAAGATAACAGAGACATGCAGATTCTGCAGATTCCAGCATGCATACAGCTCTGACAATTTGCAATAAAGGGCAGGGACAAAAGATTAAATATTTTTACAATTAAAAATTTTACATATCTGTAGTCTTTGGTCATAGTAGCGTTTAACTGATTGTAAAATTATGCATTCTAAGCCTATTCATGACCTAACAAAATATTTTACAAGTCAGAGATCAGTTTAACCAATACTTATAACTGTAGAAGTTTAAATTGCTCCAAGTGATGCACAGTGAAAAGTCTGGCTCCCAGGGATACTGTGGGTGGACAGGATGATACGTGGGTGAAAGCCTCCACCTGCCCTGATAGAGACTGGAATGAAACTCTTTATGTTCTCCAAAGAAAATCTCAGGGTGATCAGATGACCATCATTAACCTACTTTCTTACAAATGTAAGAAATATTCTGTTTCCGTAATTTGTGTTTTATGAAAAACTATAGGTTTTCATTTGATTTTAGATATATTTCTTAAATTTATAGCTTGACTCTCAGATGATATAGCTTTCATAGTTTTGTTTAAGGAGATATTGATGTAACATTTATGGAAGGGTCAGAGGTAAAGCTGTAACTTTATGTTTTCTATCATTTTCAGGACAAAGGAGTTTGGACTTTGTTGTTTCTTGGTAACATGAAAAAATTATTTTTTGTCTTATTTATCTCCAAAACAGAGAGACAAATGAAAGATGACTGCTTTTACCTGGAAAATGGTAAGCAAGAATTAAGATAATTTAAAAGAGAATTCTGATTTGGGGTCAGCGTCGAGCCATGTTACACCACCCTGCCATGTTTTCCCCCCTCACCTAATTAATATTATAAATTTCCTGGTGTGAGATTCAATGGCATTGAGCTGAAAGTCAAAAATCATTTATAAAATCTGTAAAAAAAAAAAATTATAACAAAACCTTATCATACTGCGCTCAAGCTGTTTTATTGTTGCTGAAAAGTGTACAAAAGCTGTATCCATAGCTGCCTAATTATCTATGATCTATCACTTCCTCAGCTCCATCTATTTCACTGTGGTGAATTACGCTCATGAATAACTTAGTTTCGTCCAAATAAATGAACCTGTTTGAACCCCCATGCACATTTATCTACAGTAGTGAGGCTTTTCAGACAGGCAGCGCAGTGGTCAACCGGTGGTGCTTTAGATCGTTGGCTTTGTCTCGTGCAAGGCCAGTTTCAATCTGAAAGCCCAAATTTTTCACAGAGGCCAAGCGAACACCCAGCTGAGCGCACCGGCCCTCCAGCAACCGCAACACATTCACTGCCCCATTGATCAAAGTCACCAAAAATAATGTGGAGGCGAGGAAAAAAAAACGTAATTTTTTCGTTTTACATTTTTATGCATAACCTCTGCGGTAGACCTTCACATTGAGTTTGTCAGGCCCGACACAAAAGGGGCTGTTCAACAAAAGGTGGGCTGGATTGAATAGGTGGCACTCTGAACTTCGACACTAAATATGGACAATGCCATTCACTAGAGATTGAAATGACATAAGGATGTCTTTATTAGTCGTTTTCATCCAGGGCTTCTGCACAGGAGATTTGTTTGGACACCACCTGCTCCCCAACATTAACCTCTGTGTTCTCGGATTTGAAGCAGAAAAGACATTGACACTGATGATGGTGTGTCTTTGAGTCCATGAAACTAACATTAATACACTTAACGAGGATAAAGTGGAAAGATCGGAAGCTGTATATTTCCAGAGTTTCCGTGGCAAAAATGTCTTTTTTTTATTATTATTTTTATCTGAAACCTGCATTTTTCCAAGGGAAGCTTTACAGTATCTAGAAAAGAAACATATTGACATTTCCCATATAATGACATAATAAATGTATGCAAAATGTATTTTGTTTGAACTGGATATCTAAAAATATACAGCATAAAAACCATAAAATACATTTTATGACCACATGAATAATCTCTATCATGCATCCCCATCATAAAACTTAAAGCCATCCCTCCTTACTGAGTCTGATACCTCCACAGTATGAGACCAAACTCAAGAAAGAGCGCTTTATGTTTGTAAAAAAACTGCAACTTACTGTAATGCATTATGAGACGAGTGTGATGATTTAAGTCTGCAGTTTGAGTGATGCTAAACCGGGAGTTATAACCTCTCCCCACTAATAGCCTGAAAACGGTATATACAGTAACAAAAAATAACACAAAAAGAGGAAATTTACTGTGAAAAATTAATAGTAATTGTAAAGAAAATACCATTTTTTTCAGATGAATTGATGATGGAGACTGTTGTGGAACCTGCAAAGAGTGCAGAAGAACTGTGGAAGCAGAATTAATTTACATGTGCCTATGATTTGTGCACAGTGAATAAATACAAAATAGCAAATATTTGCATTATCCGGAGATAATTCCATAGCTCAGGTGTGTTAGTTGACAACTTTGTTTTACAAAGTCACTGTGAATGCAGTTTTATAAATTTGCTTTTCCAGGATATGATTTGTTTGGTGCTGTGTAGCCCTTCAATGACCCATACAGCCATGATAGCATGATAACACCAGTTACACGCTCGGACTCGAGTGGCTCTTGACTCTTGCGCTGTGTTTAATATGAGCATTTGATTGCTGCGTAAACTCTGCCAGCTTGGAGAGAGCCCTCGCTGTTTGTCTCCCAGCAACCCTGCCAGGTCAGGGGGAGACTTTTAACCTCCTGGCTTCTGTGTGGCCAAAACTGAAAGGCTCCATAGAGCACGGATCGCTCTTTCTCTCGGCCGTTCATATTTTAATTTCAGTCATTGTGAAGAGTTGAAATTCGTTTAGCTGCACACTGCGCCTGGGGATTGACCACCATTTTCACACAATATCGTACTTGCTAACCAGCACTTAAGTTAATTTCGATCTGGTATGAGCGTCCAATTCTTTTTTCAATTGTCAACGAGGTTTGCTTTGTTCTGTAGTAATAGGATGTAAATGAAAACTCTTCAGTATGCTCGTGGAGAAATAGAACACTAAAAGGGTCAATGTTTGCTCGAGTCATTACTGAGGTAGAGTGGTGGCTGACTCAACCGCACGCTGTGCTGAAAATAATCCAACTGCTGGCATGACGCCACATTTGACGCCACGCTGGGGAACGATCACACATGCACTTCATCTTTACAACCGCAGTACAAGATAAACAGTGCCATAAATAATGCCACCGTGTGTCGTTCTGCCACTGGATTACCAATTGGGACACGCAGCAAGTCAGATAAGATGCATGGTAATAAAACAATTTAGCTTCGTCGCTCTCACTCACCAGTTGCTCAACAGTGGAGGAGGTCCAGAGGGTCGCTCTGTTGGCATGCCTCCCTGTGCTAACTTAGACAAAAACGCAGCAATCTTGAAGGCAAGGGAGGCTAACAATTATCCTCACCTTTACCTGACATATGCTTCCATATTTGTCCAAGTGAGTAGACAGCAAACATCTCTGGTAAAAAGAAGTGGCTGGGCTGTGAGCAACACAGATTAGAGAAACTGCCAACCTGCCACAGTATCCATTTAAGACCAGATTGATTCCTCTTCAGGAGCTCCACATGCCAAATGGACTGAGTAAACAGGAATTTCCACCCACAAAATAATCAACTGTAAAACATATACATATAGATACTGTACAGAATAATGATTGCTCAATATGTTTACATAAAAATCTATTCCATATGATCAATGTTTAAGTACAATGGTGCGTTCAAATCAAACTTTTCAATTGGACAACTTGTATAAGCTAAAAAATGGGTGGGGGAACTAAACTTGTGTTGCTGAATTACTAAAAGTAGGTTTATGTACTGTAACCCAACTTCCATTGTTTAAATCAATGTACAGTACGTATCTATCGTGTAGCAATGACAAAGATGATGAAAAAGATGGAAAATCTGTCAGAAATAACGATAATTACCTTAAATTTTGTGATCATTCAAAATTACACTTAAGAAACTAAGCAATGACTGAAAACATTAGCCAGCTGGCTACATAGATTGTGGCAGTGACCATGGAGAGATGAAATTATTCAGAAGTTTCAACATTTACCTCAGGTATATTGTTAAATTGGTCAAAAAAGCCTAAATAATGCCATTAATTACAATGACATTTAGGGTTGTCCACCAAACAATCTTCCATTTCTACCTTTATATTCAAGAATAAACCCACTATTGAAGCTAACTATTTATGTATACAGTAGCATACTTATAGAATAAATATTATTAAATGTATCATTTTTTAAAATATATTTATAGTATATTTATCTGCAGTGACAATGAAAATGTGTTGGTCAATTACTAGGAAATGGCTAAGTAAGGATAAAATTATATCATGTTTGTATTTTGCTAGCTAGCATTGACAAAAAAAACCCCATAAGAAACATGTCAGAAATAACAATATTTACCTCAGATATGTTGCTAAATTGCTATGAAAAAGGCTTAAGGCAAAAAATTACACTTTTCTTAGATTTAGATTCTATCAGTGCCCTCACATCTCATATTTGAACACACATTAGAGTTTACAAAGGTTTCTCAAAATGGCAGAATCTGTAAAAGTTAATGGTAAGTTTAACCTGTGTTTAATTACAAGGTATATTTTGTCAGTTTAGGTTTTTTTATATGTACATTATCCACACATCTGTAAGAAACGTCAACATTCAGAACAGCTTTGTCTTCTGATGTCCCTCTGTCTTTAAAACCTAAATCATTAGTCCCAGCCATTACATAGCTTAAACTTTGGTGTAGGTCATTACGAGTTGCCTAGCAACAGTGTTCTCATGACCTTATCCTCTAGAGTGTTGAATACACAAGTTCACAAGTTGCATTCAAATACACCGTGTTACTTTCTTTTCTCTACTTTCTTTATCTACATTTAACTGGACTTTTAGTTGCTCATTTTCTGTTTATTTTCTGTATTTGGAGCTTAATTGGGTTTTCACCAAGTTCACCAAACCAAAATTTGGTGTTAATATTGTTAAAATTAATGTAATTCTGATTCTGATTTATTATTTAGTACCTTATGTAGGAATTTTTTTGTTGGCTTCTGCTGTTGATTTCAGCTTTGAAATATCTATGGCACAGAGGACACAGAGGATGTGAGAGACATTAAATTAAGAAATAGCTGAAATTGAGAACAGCCATATAGGTGAGGAGAACGGAAGCTGAAGTTTGGATGCACATTCTTTGTTCTTTCGTTACGTTTCAGGTCAGTGGTCATTGGTGCTCTGAATTACTCGGGCCATAGACTCTGACATGTCCACTCACACGCTCTGACCAAACGCTGACCACTGGGTTAAAGGGCCAAGTGTTTGTGTGCCATGAGCATTCGCACGTCTTTCTTTCCATTTACACACCGGACAGTGCTCGAGGTTAGTCACAGCCCTTGTAAAAGCCTTTAAACAGATGCCTCTTTTGCTTTTTCAATGGAAATGTATCAAAGGACTTGATGTTCTCTTAAAACTAACAAAACTAGAAAGAAAGCAGGATTAAGAACAGTTCAGTTATCAGGGTCGCACGAAGCCTGGTTTATATACCGGCGGCATTCAGGCACGATCAAGATCCCCTGGGGAAAATATTCAGATGGTTGCCAAAGTTACATAAGCAATGAGTGAAGATCAAATATTGAGACAGATAAAGAGCTGACCTTCGAAAATACACCTGTCTGGTGTTTACCAGCTTCTCACAGACAGCGCACGCTGCAGGATCATAGCCGTGATCTATTAAGTGTCCTCAAACATTGTATTCTGATCAGAGAGCACAGGAAGAGATAAGAATGGTGTGAATTCAAATAGTTTTAATAAATGTTTCTTGTTGAGGAGACTCACCGCTAAAGCACCTGTCCTTTAAAAAGAGAATTTATACAGAAATATTACCAGGAAGGAACTGTTTGGTTTATATTAAATTTACAACAAAAAAAAAAGACTTTACAATGTCCCTGTGGCCCCAAATCAAAAAGCCAATTCAACTTGGGTGTCCAGTGTTTACTTTTTAGTTTTATTCAGGAGTAATAGAAGCATACAGTGTCTTTTTTATGTGTCTTTAATTTTATGTGAGTTACAAACAGTTCAACAGCTCCATTTTTACAAATGGTATCATTGAGCCAAACAACGGTTTTTGAGAAGATGCGAGTGTATGATGGTTTGGACATGTATTTATCTGTGGTGCTAAACACCTACAGTAGCATCACTAGATGATGCTAGGTGTATTAAGCATTTCTTAGTAATGAACAATTTCTTAGCCTTATTACACTTGAAGTCTTGTAAGACAGTACTTGTGTACTGTACAAGGTAGGCAATATGGTGAATACATCATATAACAATACTTTACATATTCTTCATCATCCATTATGTTAATCATTAGGAAATGTTCAGGGTCTTTCATCCGAACATTTTTGAAAGAATTACTTAATAAAGAAGGGAAATGTGAACAAAAATAGTTTATAGAGACTATAATAATGTTATTATATCACAATAATCTATATCATATTTTTGCCCATAGTGTGAATTCTTTTCATACTGACTGTTAAATATCTTACAATATGCCCAGTTTAAATAAAAAAAAGAAAAAATGTTCCTCGATGACTGGTACCCATATTCTTTAGGCCCTGATTTTTGCCATGAGAGGCATCAACGTCACCATCTAGCCTGCTGTTTCCAGTCTTCAGCCAACGTTACTCCGGATCATCTGTGGCCTGAAACAAAAAAAATGACACGACCCTTTTTCACTTTACCCTTTACTGTGCCCAACAAAAGACATGCCGCTCAAGCTGCGCTGCAAATATGGGACAAAGCATGCGGACAACTTTTTGCCTCCTACCATTTCCCCCTGAATAACAAAAAAAGAGACACAAAAAAAAGTCTCAGAGGAGGGCGTTTTGTTTTTGTCTCGCCCACTCTGCCTCTCTCTTTTCTACGCCTGGAAGACAGAAGGCTGTACATTACATACAAAGCCGAAGACATTTTTTTATTGACAGGAATAATGGCATATCATACTGTTCGGGTGCCCCTGTCATTCAGGTCGAATTAATTCAGGAAGTTTCTCGAGGCAGCTGAAGGATGAAGGACTGTAGACTTTGCCAGGCTGGGAGGGAGCAAGGGATGGAGGAAGAAGACGAAGGTGGGGGAATCGAGGGTTCTCCGTGAGCACCGTTTCCATTTGAAGGGGGGGGGGAGTTGTTGTCTTTGTATTTCTCCCTGCCAGTGTCAGCAAGATCACATCAGCCGTCATCGTGCTGAAGCCCGCAGGCCGAGAGCCGCATGGAGTCCATCAGGTCTCTGTGATGTCCATTCAAGCCGTGCGCATTAACACGCCTTTTGCATGCCTGTCACACTTAGGAGAGTACAGCCGTTCAAAGGCTTTCAAAAGGAAGGGTTTTTCTGCCTCACTCTTGTTTTGTTACGCTCTCTCGCTTTTTCTGTCTCTGTCGCTCTCTCTCTGCTTCATTCATAAGGAAAGCAGAGACAGTAGGCCATATGAAGATGCTTCTGTAACTTTTTGCCCCCATTGGAATGATCACAAATGGCTGAATGTCGCAGAGAGATTCCACCTCTGAGACTATGGACTTCACACAGCTCAAAGTTTATCCCAGATTTGCCCACTGATTCCAGTTCTAAAATCTCCACCCACTTCCTCATAACACTCCCTAATTTCCCCATTGACATTATCACTGAGCAAAAATCTAATCCAATTAAAAGACACTCATTGATACCTAACTCCATTCCTCACCTTTGGCTCCACCATCTGCTGTGAAACAGAACTACAGGTAATCATCAGAGAAATTCTGATCAGAAGAACCTGATAAACATCGAGAGTAAAGCTGTCCCTACACTGAGATGCTTGTTCTACCCCTCACACACCATGCTATACCATGCCATCTGCTTCTGTGCCTTGAGAATCAGAGAGAGGTCATGCAGGCCATACGAGAGTGCCTGTCGTTGACACCTGATTAGCCGTTTGCACTGTCTTGTATTGCATACGACTTTTTGTCCCACTGGACAGTGAAATGGCTGTTTCCCAAAGTGGGCAATTAAATTACAATTAAAATCTTCTTGAAAAAAAGGCAGAACCATATATTACATCTCATTTGTATAATGATGATTCATGATTATGCCTGTACCTCCAGCTGTTCCTTGTATTCCCTCAGCTGATCACTGAGACTCTCAATTTTAGAATCCTTCTCCTCGTTCTGATTTGAAAGCTCCTGCAGTTGGCTGGTATCTCTGGGTTCTACCTCCTCCAGTCTGGTTTTCTTCATAGATCATATTACAGCAAAGAATTCAGAGATAGAGATAATATGCATATAAACAATAAAATAGTTTGAGATACTTTTCTATACCTTACATCTGACTTTGATGACATTGATTGCATAAGCAAGCGGCAGGGGATAGCTGTCATGCAAAACCTTTACTTTCTGAACGGAAATACAGGCATGAACTTGGGTTTAGACCAAAAGAAAGGAATAAAACACAAATTGTACTGCTGTTTTAAAAAATAAATCAACACCTTCTGACCAATCACAATCCAGAATATATCGTGAGCCTATCCCCAGGGACTCGGGGAACGAGGCGGAGGACATCCTGGACGGGGTGCCAATCTTCTTACATAAAACATACACATTCACACACACTACAAGCAATTTGAAATCGACAATTAGCTTCATCTGCATATCTTTGGACTGTGGGAGGAAATCAGAGGACCCGGAGAAAACCTTACAAGTCTGTGTGCAAATTTGATATGTTAGTCAGAAGCATTAAATCTACAGTATCTCATTTCTGCCTTCAAACAAACCCGAAAAGTTTCAGTTAAAATTCTGTTGAATTCAGATAAAAAACATTAAAAATTTTTAGCACTTTATGAGGCGAGCAGGATGTGGAAAGCACAGACGTGGTTGGTCATGCATTTTTAATCACTTCATAATCACGTTATTATATCGAGACAGCAGCGGTGTGCACAGACGACCTCTTTGTGCTGCTCCTCAATGGCTTTGACTTTGTAATTAATACTCGTATGGAAGGTTTGGCCTCTCGCTTCAGCAGGGACTCATACTGAGCCTGGAGAAACTTCACTTTCACTCCGATCTCCTTCCTCAGAGCGTCCATCTCCTGTCAGCAGAGTTAAAAAACAGAATGAGTGAGAATGTGAGCAAAAAAAACACATCCTTTTGTAAAAAAAACTTACATTTTCAGGTCACATTTTAGATACTTCAATTTCATAGTTAGTTTTTTTTAAGGTGAAGATATAAATTGTGAGTTTGTACTGTAAAGAAGAAGAAGAAAAAGAAGACGAAGAAGGAGAAGAAGCATCTTCCTGAGAATGTAAATCATCAACACGCATGCTAAGGGTCGCCTAAACATAAATACATAATGAGGCATTATGTTTGTGAGAGGGGCCCTCATTCAGCTGCGAGCCTGCCAATCAATTTGTTTAACTCTGCGGGCAGGAGGCGCGATGAAGGCCGCCGTTTTAGGCCACAAAGCCACCATATGCCCTCACAGCAGGAGAGCCGGCCGGCCCGCTCACCACCACACACACAGGAATCCTCCAGCAATGGCGTGAAAAGAGCCACAGCGTGAATGAACTCGGCAAGCAAATCCAACGGAATGCACTGACACTCGGTGTCAATGGTGTCAAGCTCATCTAAAGATCGAGCCGAGCCTTCATTCAGATGCTGCTTTCTGCAAGATTCATGATGATGTGCTGCGCAGATGTAATCCTTCCATATAATAGGAATATAATATCATTAATTCAGTGCAACAGCAGCGCAAAGCGTCAGCTGTTTCCGAAGGATAACGTTGCATTTTTATGAGGAATATGTCAAATGACTTGAACAGAATAAAACACTGCGTGTGTGTGTGTGTGTGTGTGTGTGTGTGTGTGTGTGTGTGTGTGTGTGTGTGTGTGTGTGGTGCATTAGAGTAAAAAAACAGTGACATGTTGGTTTGGTGAGGTTGGTGTTACAGTTACCACCCAGAAGCTGAATATTTTCCTATAGCAACATGTTCTTGAGTGCTTTATTTCACTACAACAACCGTTTGTCGAATATATATTTTTTATTTACTAAATAATGACAGTTTATTTTTGTTTTTAATCCATTTAGCAATAAATTTTTAACATTCATTTTCTCTGTTCATTCCATCACTGACACTGGAGACTCCTTCCATAAATGTTAAACAAATATTTCCTTACTTCTTCAGCAGCTGTTACTATAAAACAATAATGTTTCAGAATGAGAGCATTAACATAATCCTGTGATTTTTCAGAGCTGCACTAACATCAGGGCTGCTGCTATAAGGTTAACTGTATACCTGTTTTATAATTACTGTAAGTACTGTATTTTATAAATACATTACCTTCATGAGCTGTGCTGTTTCTGTAGACAGCCGTGTGACTAGAGGAAACTGGGACACACATCGTTTTGGACGCTGGCATACTGACCAAACCTCAACTCATTACCCAGAGAAAAAAAAACTAAAGAGGGAAGTGTATAGAAAATGGTTGAGTGTTCATTTCATGCTCACTTAAAGTCAGCATGACACCGCACAGTTAAAGGATACAACTGTGTGCCAAAAAGAGCCGAACCATTTGCGAACAATGCATCACAGGTAGAATTTTCCTAATAAAAAAGATATTAATAAAATGCATATGTATAAGAATATCAAGCTTTTAGGCCTACACATATGATGAGTGGGGTCTCTGACTCTCCTTGGTGAACATTGACTCTACGTCTAACAGGTGAGCCAGAGCTATATTTTATGAAAGTAGGCAATGTTTTAATCTTACAGTCTCATTCAGAGCCAAAGACACATAAAGGCACATAAGAACAACAACTGTCCTAATTAGTCCAGTTTAACGAAGGTTTGTCAACATTTAACCTATTGTCACTTTAACCCAACACAGGTTTCAAGTTTTAATGTAGGCGTGTTATACACTCGAATTTCAGCTGTATCTTCTGAAATCATTTCTTCCTTCTCCTCTCCATTTAGTCTAATCCAGTTTCCTTCTAAAAAAAAACAAGTTTCATATGTCCATATGATGGTGAAATGAAATTTACTTACATAAGCTTATCTTTCTGAGACAGAGATTTCTGCTATGTTATACCATTGTTCTGCTGATTCATGCTACTTAACATTTTTGCTACTTATTGGTTCTACACATGCAAAGACTGATAGGGACATTTGTCTTCTCAGATAAATATATGTTACAATAACATAAAAACATTGTCCACTTTCTGTAATAGTGCATTTATCTCCATCGGTTTTTTAATAAAGTAGTGTGATTCTACCAATTGGGTGGCGCGGTGGTGTAGTGGTTAGCACTGTCGCCTTGCACCTCCAGGGTCTGGGTTCGATTCCCCGGCCAGGCTCGATTCCCGTCTCTGTGTGCATGGAGTTTGCATATTCTCCCCGTGCTTGGTGGGTTTCCTCCGGGTACTCTGGTTTCCACCCACAATCCAAAGATATGCAGGTTAGGCTAATTGGCGTTCCTAAATTGCCCGTAGTGTGTGATTGGGTGTGTGAGTGTGTGTATGTGTGTGTGCCCTGCGATGGATTGGCACCCTGTCCAGGGTGTACCCTGCCTAGTGCCCGAAGTCTCCTGGGATAGGCTCCAGGTCCCCTGCGACCCTGAACACAGGATTAAGCGGTATAGAAAATGAATGAATGAATGAATGAAAGGATTCTACCAATTCACTCTATGATAGCATTTTTTGACAAGGTAGCATAAGTCAGCAGAACACTCTCTCTATGGCAACATCTTCCTTACCTTTTTTCAGGTGTTCTATAATTTTTTTCCCGGTTGCCAGAATTTCTGCCCAGTAGCAGAAAATTATAGTTACATCTGTCCGTGCTAATTTCTTAATATATTGTACAGTACCTATTTGTAGCAAACATATAGTACATTTTTATTAGCGGTGACATTTCTTGACATACTGGCAGCACTATGTGACATGTTTTAATGTTTCAGAAAATGATCCCTATTGCTTTAACACAGGTAGCATTTTTTGACATGTTGATTCAAAGTAATCCATCAATACACTAATTGAATTAAGTATGCAACTTACAGTAAATGAAATGGCAATAAAACTATTCAATTAAAACTTTCATTGGTAAGCATAAGCCCACAAATTGCTCAGTGTAGTAGCATGAATTTTGGGTAGGGTGCTAAATCAGTGAAGTATGATGAATAAATAAATAAATAAATAAATGTTATTAAAGGAAATTGTGAAAATGTTTCAGACATAATGATTTTCTCTGTTCATTCCATCACTGACACTGGAGACTCCTTCCATAAATGTTAAACAAATATTTCCTTACTTCTTCAGCAGCTGTTACTATAAAACAATAATGTTTCAGAATGAGAGCATTAACATAATCCTGTGATTTTTCAGAGCTGCACTAACATCAGGGCTGCTGCTATAAGGTTAACTGTATACCTGTTTTATAATTACTGTAATTACTGTATTTTATAAATACATTACCTTCATGAGCTGTGCTGTTTCTGTAGACAGCCGTGTGACTAGAGGAAACTGGGACACACATCGTTTTGGACGCTGGCATACTGACCAAACCTCAACTCATTACCCAGAGAAAAAAAAACTAAAGAGGGAAGTGTATAGAAAATGGTTGAGTGTTCATTTCATGCTCACTTAAAGTCAGCATGACACCGCACAGTTAAAGGATACAACTGTGTGCCAAAAAGAGCCGAACTATTTGCGAACAATGCATCACAGGTAGAATTTTCCTAATAAAAAAGATATTAATAAAATGCATATGTATAAGAATATCAAGCTTTTAGGCCTACACATATGATGAGTGGGGTCTCTGACTCTCCTTGGTGAACATTGACTCTACGTCTAACAGGTGAGCCAGAGCTATATTTTATGAAAGTAGGCAATGTTTTAATCTTACAGTCTCATTCAGAGCCATTTTTTGACAAGGTAGCATAAGTCAGCAGAACACTCTCTCTACGGCAACATCTTCCTTACCTTTTTTCAGGTGTTCTATAATTTTTTTCCCGGTTGCCAGAATTTCTGCCCAGTAGCAGAAAATTATAGTTACATCTGTCCGTGCTAATTTCTTAATATATTGTACAGTACCTATTTGTAGCAAACATATAGTACATTTTTATTAGCGGTGACATTTCTTGACATACTGGCAGCACTCTGTGACATGTTTTAATGTTTCAGAAAATGATCCCTATTGCTTTAACACAGGTAGCATTTTTTGACATGTTGATTCAAAGTAATCCATCAATACACTAATTGAATTAAGTATGCAACTTACAGTAAATGAAATGGCAATAAAACTATTCAATTAAAACTTTCATTGGTAAGCATAAGCCCACAAATTGCTCAGTGTAGTAGCATGAATTTTGGGTAGGGTGCTAAATCAGTGAAGTATGATGAATAAATAAATAAATAAATGTTATTAAATGAAATTGTGAAAATGTTTCAGACATATTTCTTTTAGCAATAAACGCGAGCCAGTTGTATTTGATTCAGTTTACTTAAGTAAGCCTAATGGCTGAATCTTAAAAAAAAAAAAATTCAGCAGTGTGTTTGATATTTATGTACTGCACTAACATGAATTTACTCACTCAATAAATTATGAAATATTGCCCAATACTTGCAATGCTAGTGCATGCTCAATTTGGGATGGGGCCAGTACTAGTATTATTATGCTTGTGTATATGTAAAACCCAGGCTTTATCATTTAATAACCATAAAGTACATATTTTACAGCCAATATGTTATCTTATTAAACTTCCTGATTACAAATAACCAATTAATGCTCTTTATTTTATAATCCCTTTCATCTTAAACATAGATTTTCCAGCCATAAATCTGTTTCTCTTGTTTCCTCCAGATGAATAAAGTCTCTTAAAATAGATTAGTCTGGCTAACAGAATAATCTTTATAATCTCCACATAATCCCTCAGTTAGTAGTGTGAGAGTCTGCCCTCAGGGCATCAATATGGCGCCTTAATTCACACAAACAGCTCCTCAGGCTCTCTCATTTCATCGATTTATAAAGACTGTTTACACTCCATGGACATTTAGGAGAGTTTTATACACACTTTATCAGATTTAGTCACAGGTTTAGGAGTTAAACACAGTTAAACAGTGTGTACAAAGCTTTCAGGATCAGTCATTCACGCCTCATCGAGCAGCAATGAAGCGTTTAGCATTCAACCAACCGACTCTTTAATCCATCATAACCTCTTTTACTGAAAAAAAAACAAACACATGAAGATTTAATAAAGTATATAAACATTTCTTATATTCATATTTAATGTAAGAGATTTTGTTAAACAAGTATACTTTTAAAAAACACAGTGGGAAAATAATGTTTCAATGCACTAGTGGTGTTCCGTTCTCGAATAAGTTGGCTCTTTAAGGTGAATGTTGAGAGCCGACTCGCATATAAGAGCTGATTCATTTGAGAATGAGGCGTCTCTACTGCAGATGGATCATTATTTTTAACAGCAGAGCCCTCGGTATGTTAAGTTAGGGAGACAGATCTTTTTAAAGGCAAAATGCCTTCAAGCTGCATGGGTAGCTTAGAGGTTAGCACTACCGCCTTGCACCTTCAGGGTCCAGGGTCGAGCTCTGAGTGCATGGAGTTTGCATGTTCTCCCCATGCTTGGTGAGTTTTCTCAGAGTACTCCGGTTTCCTACCACAGTAAAAAGACCTGCAGTTTAGGCTAATTGTCATTCCCATATTGCCCATAGTGTGTGAGTGCGCGTGTGAATGTTTACCAAAGGCCCTGCCATGTTCCCTAGTTGGACTACAGGCATTTTCTAAATGGATAAATGGATAGAAAATGCCTTCAACACAAGAACATGAAATTGTTAATAATATCAGCTCAAAGACGAATCGACTCTTTGCGTCAGATTTTTGGATCTATGGCTACTGACAATGCAGACTTATTTTGTAATTAGAAACACTAATACTAATATTTTATTCTGGAATTTGTGTAAATGATATGCAAACTCAACAAATTCAGCATTTTTCCCAGGCTGCTACCTGTCTCCCCCTACTGGCCACATCATAATACAGTCCTTTTTAAGTACTATACCATGCATTCTATATTACAGTTTTTGCCCGTTGCTTGAACACTATAAACCCATGCTTAGACTAAAGTAACACAACTTGAAGCTTTTGTTACCATACCTCAAACACATGTACCCATACCTTAAACAAAAGCGCTGCTTTGCACTCTTGTTGCAATTATGCAACACACTTACTCCTTTATGCAACACACATGGTCCTGCATACTACACTCGATTTCATACATAAGACACTTCGTTCAAAAATGAAATCTCAGGGTGCCATTTGGAAAACACATGTATCCAAAATACAAAACACATCGGGTAATTGCAACTACTCAAATACACACCTGAAGGCACTTACTTCCTGAACTGAACACCAATTAGCCAAGTACAAAAATCCCTCAGTTTAGCCATTTCAAGAACTTTGCAAGCATGGATGGAGGGAGAGCAAGAGGAAGAGGAGGCCAAAGAGGCCATGCACGGACCCATATTTCTGATGATATAAGAGCAACTTTGGTGGACCATGTCATCAACCATGGCCTGACTATGAGGGAAGCTGGGCAGAGAGTCCACCCACATCTAAGCCGCTTCACAGTGGCATCTGTAATAAGAACATTCCGACTAGAAAACAGGTATGTCTTCACCTCTCTACCTTCTACTCTACTCAGATGGTTTTTATAGCACTGTTCTACAGTATATCACATTACCTTATCAAGTGTACAGGGTATTGCAGGGTGCTAATGCTCCTTTTGCAGCCAAAGCCATGATTACTTATATTGAAGTACAGTGTTGTACAGTGGATGATACAGTATATACAGTAAAGTACTGTAAGAAAAATAAGCAAACCGATGACAATATGTGGTTGTATTTCTCTAGAATGACTCGAAGACCTTCTGGGGGAGGACGCCAACACCTGTTCACACAACAGCAGGAACTTGCTATTGTGGACCTAGTGAGGGCAGACAATGCCATCCGTCTCCACCAGCTACAAAAGAAAATACTTGCAGACAGGCAAGTGTTCAACAACATAAACCATGTGAGCATCACCACCATCAGACGCATCTTGGGAAAACACAGCATCACCATGAAGCAGCTCTACAGAGTCCCATTTGAGAGGAACAGTGACGGGGTCAAAGGACTTCGAGCTGAATATGTACGGGTAAGTGTAACCATTCTTTACATTTACAATACAGTATTGGTGAAATCCAGTAGCAGCTGAATATGTACCATATCAGTACCACATGGATCCATTCTGAGAGCTACACAGGTACCTGTGTGATGTGGTGAGGGTTCTGTATGTGTAGCACTGTAGTACAGTAATATGTATTTTTTTTTTTTTTTTTTTTTTTTACAGAGAATCTTTGCCATGGATGGAGCTGCACAGCCTCATGAATTCATTTTCATTGATGAAGCTGGATTCGACCTGTGCAAAACAAGACGACGGGGTCGTAATGTAATGGGCCAAAGGGCAATTGTGCACGTCCCAGGGCAGTGCGGGGGAAATAACACATTGTGTGCCGCCATAAGCCTTCGAGGGCTTCTGCATCATCATGCAAAACTAGGTCCATACAATAGCCAACATATACTCACATTTCTAGATGCTCTCCATAATATAGTTGTACAGAACAGACCAGATCAGCCCAGGTTTGTGGTGATCTGGAATGTCAGTTTCCATCGGGCTGCTCTGGTCCAGGCCTGGTTCTCCAACCACAATCAATTTGAAGTGGTATACTTGCCCCCTTACTCACCATTTTTAAACCCTATAGAGGAATTTTTTTTCGGCTTGGAGATAGCGTGTACAGTATATGACCGCCAACCACATGCCCGCATGCCTCTTCTGCAGGCAATGGAACAGGCCTGCGGCGACATTCAAGTGACAGCAATCCATGGATGGTTTTGACGTGCAAGAGGATATTTTCCCCGGTGCCTAGCGGGAGAAGACATTGCTTGTGATGTCGATGAGGTCCTGTGGCCAGACCCCAACAGATGGCGGGATCCATGAGCCCACGTATGCACAATTGTCATGATTTTTGTTTACAGTATAGTGTTTTTTTTCTATTACTGTTTTATTTATTTATTTTTTTGCTTTATCTGAATTCATGGTACTGCAATGTACAGTGCTGCAATGTACAATATTAAGTAGGCCTATTTGCTTTTTTTGGTTGTTTGAAAATATGCCTTCTGAATAAACAATGAAAATCAAAGACTGCAGTGTTTTATATAAAGTAGACTAGTGTGTTCCCCCTGATCTGAAAGTGTTTGCATATGATGCAAGTATGTGTCATTTAGTCAACAGAGTTACATTTTGACAAAGGAATGTTAAGTTTTGATAGCAGAATTTAGGTTTTGAGAGTAGAGTTTCAATTTGGCACAGATGTGAATGGTATATTTCCCAGTGTTATGTTTACACAATGAAGTTTTGCAAAATGTGTTCAAGCAACGGGCAAAAACTGGAAGCATGTTTTAAATATTTTCAGGATCCCAGATGTGCTTTAATTTACATACATATTAATTAATCATGATTATGGTCTCCGTAGTAATCACATTCATCCTGACCTCATTTCCACACTTTCCTGCATATAGAGGGATTACAGCTGCCAGGCTGGGTTTTAAACACACAGAAATGGGCAAAGAGCCAAACTATACCCCTCTGTCTCGCTCAATTCTTTAAACATATGTCCACCTCAATCTGTTAATCACAGCAGTGTGTTAGATGCAGAGTAAATTTGATTCCTGTTGTGCGAAAAAAAGAGAGCACATATCAAACAATATCAACTTATTAAAAAAAAAAAATTTATTTTTAAGGCAGGTTTATTATCCACCTTTCAAATCAAAGTTATAATTAATTAACAATTTTTAACTTAGGTTTACATAAAATGTTTAAGCTTTCTAGGATGAAAAAATAAGTGAAATTTACTTGTAAGAAAGCAACCATAAATGAATTTAACCATGTAAATCAAAAAGATTTTTGCTTGAAATTACACATTTATTTGACTCAAGAAATTCTGTACAGCTTTTAAGGAGAGCTTTCAGACAATTTTTCAAAATAAGAAGCTGCAAGACTAAAAAATAATCTTTAAATAAATTAAATAATTAATAGGCAGAAGTGAAGAGAGATTTTAAATATGACATGGTCGTTCTATGATGCAAAGCTCTGATCCTACTGCAGAGAAAATGAAATAAGCTGATTAAATTACCATTTAATTAGGTCTACTTAGTACTTGCTCATTACTGTGGCGGAAACCTGAGAAAATGATGCATATCACTAATTAATAACCCTAAGACATGATACTGAGTTTTATAGAAAATTGTCTATTAAAATTACATAACCTATAAAAATATATATGAAATATTATATATATATATATATATATATATATATATATATATTTTTTGCATTTAATTTGCATTATTATATTATATTATATTATATTATATTATATATTATATTATGTTAAATGATAATTAAAATCATTTAAAGAATAAATAGTTAAATTATATTACATTTTAGGGAAAAAATTGCAATAATGATACTTAGTTCCCAGATAGCAAGGTGACATTGATTCAATGTTGAAATTTCATCAGAATCATCATTTTGGTTGAGGTTGATTTTTCAATGCTAAATAATGTTGAATCAATGTTGATAATTCAATGCTTTTCTGTGTTGAAAAGACAAACATTGAATCAATGTTGATTTTTGGTTTTGGAACCCATCCTCATTCAACAATGTAAGGCAAATTAAATTAACTAAGTGCATTTCTATAAAAATGTGTATGCATGTGTGTATGTGTTTAAAACAGGTTAAAAAATTGACTACGAGAGATTTGCCATGGTGCTTAAAAAAAAAAAAAAAAAAAATATATATATATATATATATATATATATATATATATAGTTATTAAGGGAAAAAATAATTTGACGGTAAGTTTTGTGTATTTACCTTGCTGCCTACACTCTAAAAAATGCTGGGTTGTTTTTTCTACCCAAACGCTGGGTTGCCGCTGTTGGGTAATTTTTCTGGGTTATTTACAGAGAGTTGGGTAGTTTTTGTGTAACCCAGCTGCTGGGTTGAAGTTTGCTTGGCCCCTCCCCCAAAGTTCACCGGTGGATTCAGCGGCTGTCACTCAGCTTCGTGTCTCTTGAGCTCCCACACCGCTGATGACGGTTCATCCTCCTCGGACATTTAAGGGGAAATGGCGTTAAATACAAGGTCTGTATACACATGTTCACTCACCTAATTCACATATGACTGAAAAATTATTACTATATGTAACATTTATTACTGTTACCGTGTTAAGGTTACACACAAACTTTCCGGCTGGTCTGAGGTACTGGATGATAATTTAGCTGAGATTAGCTGCTAGCCACCCCACCTGTGTGTGAAAGAAACGGCTAAGATGTCTGAGCTTTTTTAGCTTTTTCTGTAGAATGTTTGCAGGGTTACGAAGATGGTGAAGTGATGAATGAACGCTAAACTGTTAACTGTAGGGCTACCATGACCAGGCATTTAGTTAGTTTGCTAGCATTAGCAACCACTTTAGAACTTTATTAAACTCACTGCTTGAGACAATAAAATGCTGGTGTGTTACAAAACACTGACCCTCTCACAAATATACAGACCTGCTAACCCTCCCGTTTTTCACTAGCTAGTAATTTACTCTGCGGTCAAATTTCTCCTGCGTTTCTCCCGAGTTATAACAATATTTTACACCTTTCCCCCTTTGGCAAGTATGCAAATGTATCACCAGTAATAGCATGTAAGCTAACCAGGTAGCTCTCTTTAACCAAAGTTAAATTAACTATCAGTCAGCGCGCCAACTACAGGAAAAAGTACCACAGCGGTACAGATAACTACTAGATGAAGTATTAATATTTTGGTGATTGTAATGTACCAGTATGACACCAGCTATGACATTTTTTCGGTAATTAGCTTAAAATCAATGCAGACTACAATATCAACTAGTCTGACATAAAGAGTTGTATCCTAAAAGCCATGCTTATTTTGCTGTTTTATTTTTGGCAGTAGCTGTCTCCATGTTTTTGTTTCTGGTTACCTATACACTATCTTAATGGGCAGCTTTGTAATTTTTTAGTATCAATCGTATTTCACACGAAATTGATAGTCTTATTCAGTTTAATCTTTGCTATTCAACAAAATTTTAACTTTTTCATTTCTTTCTTTCTAAGGTTGGAACCAACATGGTGGAATACCTCCAGCGGGCTGAAGTGTCGAGGCCGTACCCCTACATCCTGACGTTGGGAGATAATGACCAGCGATGCTCTCAGTAATGTTGTAATGTTGCTATGAAATAGCGAGGCCTACCTGAAAAGTCATAGACAGACAGTGTTTGTATGTTAAAATGAGACCAGGGCTGGATAGTTTTGATCCTGCTCTGTAGAAGTTGCTTCAGCCTATTTGTTCAATTACTCCATTCTGCTCTTATCAGTAATAGTATAGTAATGATGTCACTGTTGATTATCTGTTCTTGTGCTTTTGAAAAATAAATGTTTTTTTCTAAGAACATTTAATAGGATGATGTTTATTGCATACATGTATGTTTTTTGTAATAGACCAGTATATCAAAGTAATTTAACTGTTTAATAGACATGCGTGTTTTTTTTTTTTTTTTTTTACAGATTCACTGTAAAACATGAAAATAATAATAACCTATTTGTGAGGTAGAATTAACCCAATTCTACCTCACAAATAGACCAATTTATGTGGTGGAATTAACCCAGCATTATAGTTAAATATGACCTAGCATTTGGATTGAATATTTAACCCATCTTGTTGGGTTAAACAAATAACCCATCTTGCTGGGTTACATTAACCCAGCATTTAGTTAGTCCTATATTTACCTAGCAGCTGGGTTAAAAACAACCCAGATTGGGTTGTTTTTAACCCAGCATTTTTTAGGGTGTAGTTTACTCACTTGAGAGCTTAATTCCTGTTTGCCGTTCAAAAGTACTCAATTTTCGCCTCGCATTTAACATCGGAAGGTGTTTTTACACTGTCGCCACGTCATTATAATACACTCTACAGGCATGAGAATTCAATATGTTGTAGTCTGGAAGTTCCTGCCACTCACGGTGAAAGAATTTTGGCGATGCGACCTACGGTATTCTGTTGGGAAGCATTTGTTTGAGAGCTTAGTTCCTGTTTCCCGTTGTCTGTGTCTGACCCAGAGCAGTGTGCGTGCCCCACATGGAAAGAACCTATATGAGGATATATGCGCATATATGAAACCTATATGCAGTATATATGCGCATATATCCGCACCTATATGAGGACATATGTGCATATATGAAACCTATATGCAGTATATATGCGCATATAACCGCACCTATATGGGGCCAGGGGTAGCTCAGTGGTTAAGGCATTGGACTACAGTTCGGAAGATCCCAGGTTCAAACCCCACAACCACAACCCACAACAACAGTTGCCACTGTTGGGCCCTTGAGCAAGGCCCTTAACCCTCAACTGCTCAGATGTATAATGAGATAAAAATGTAAGTCGCTCTGGATAAGAGCGTCTGCCAAATGCCTAAATGTAAATATGAGGATATATGCGCATATATTTACATTTAGGCATTTGGCAGACGCTCTTATCCAGAGCGACTTACATTTTTATCTCATATATTTATATTTACAATATATATTACATATATTTACGTTTAGGCATTTGGCAGACGCTCTTATCCCGAGCGACTTACATTTTTATCTCATTACACGTCTGAGCAATTGAGGGTTAAGGGCCTTGCTCAAGGGCCCAACAGTGGCAACTTGGTGGTTGTGGGATTTGAACCTGGGATCTTCCGAACCGTAGTCCAATGCCTTAACCACTGAGCTACCCCTGGCCCATATATATGAAACCTATATGCAGTATATATGCATATATATGATAATATATATGCGTATATATGCCACATGTAGGCAACATTGAGGTGCATATATGTGCATATACAGGCCATATAGGTCTCCTGTATTGCTTCTTTATATCCACATACAGTATAAGCCCTATATGTACATACAAGATATGTCTCCTATGGCAGGATCTGGTCATTTTAGCTCATATCTCACTTTGGCAACTGTCATACATGATGCCTAGCTCATATTTTCTATTATCAAGGCAATAACTAAGAACTAACAAAAAAAAAATGCAAAAAACTAATCCTAATTGGCCACATACAGTATATGAGGATATATGCACATATATGAAACCTCAGTCTCCGTGAAAATCTTTTTGAAACACGTCACTAAAATTAACTGAAATGAGAAATATATCTATATAAAGCTTAAAGTGTCTACTTTTAAATGATGCAAGTCACATTGAAAACAAATATTCTCAATTTATGTAATCCGTATGAAACCAAGGAGAGGCACAGAATTTGGACATGTGGACATGATCATGTATGCAGATGATACGGTAATTTTTACACAAGCTAAAAGTGCTGATGATGCAGCCCATCAGCTTTCATTAGCCTTAGATGACTTACAAAAATGGCTGAATGATTCATGCTTGTGCCTTAATGTTAAAAAGACTGTATCAATGTTTTTTACAGAGTTTCTTTGCTTCAACAGTTCAGAAATGGCTTCGTTATGTCCCAGAACGGCTGGGGGGAATTGCTCGTGGTGGAAAACCATAAGTTCAGACTCTCTTATTATCTTTTATTATCTTATGTCTTATTATCTGTTTTGCTGCGTAAATACATTTCAACTTACGAATAATGTTTCAGTCATCTGTTGTGTTTCTGACTTGGTTGTTTCTATTTGCATTTGACTGAATTTTGCTGAGGCAGGCTGCCATTTTTATATTATGGTTTTCCAGTCTCTTCTCTTGGCAGTTAGATTCTGTTTTATGAATTCAGAATTAACAATCTCTTCTAATAGTTCTCTTCTAAAAACTCATTTTGTCATCCAGTTCATAATAATTTGTATGTAAGTTGTAGTGTGTTTTATTATATAGTTGTTTTATTGTAATTGTGATGTTACTTCCTGTTTAAATGGGTATGGAGCATAAATAAATAAATATGTTTACTGTACATGTAAACTGAAGGATGTTGAGTTACTGACTTTTTGTTAAAAAAAAAAAATGTTTTTCAGCCCTACATGGTCTCTGATTTAAAGAAATAAACCAAAACGGACATGATTTACTGTCATAGAATCTTGCTGTTCATAAAGCAAGACTAAACTATAATTGCTTCAATGTTGATTCAATGTTGATTCAATGTAAAATAAGTGATTGAATTTACGTTGAACAAACATTGATTTTATGCCCATCTTGATCTATTTTTCATCATTGAAATAACATTATTTCAAGGTGCAAACCTGATGAAAAATCAACGTTTAACATTGAAATTTCAACATTGATTCAATGACAAGTTGGTTGATGCTTTAATGTTGATTCAACGATGATTCAATGTTGTTCTGCTATCTGGGTTAGTAACCCAGTGTAAGATTCGATCCAATTATGGAAACTTCACAGCACTTTTGTAAGTCACTCTGGGTAAGAGCATCTACCAAATGCCTAAATGTAAATAAATAAAACTTGCTGAAAGTTTAGTTTGTGCACAAATGTATTCTTTAATACAGTGTTCTAGTGTGGAATGTTTTTTCATATTCAACCACTAGGCAGTTCTACTCAGAACCTTTAATAATTCCACCAGGGTGTGTGAGCGCTGAATGCTTTAACGTTATTCTAAAAGAGCAATTATTATTTTATCTTACAGCTGTGATCAGATCTTAAATCTCTGCTGCAGTTTATAGAGTAAATGGAATTATTCGTGTTATGTTCTTTATGGTCGGAAGAGGGCGCAGGAGGACCAGATCTGATTATCATGACCATTTTTTTATATTCACATCTACATAAACTGTACAGTACATATGTACATATACAACATTTAAAACCCTTAGATATGTGTGATATTGTGGCCTGAAATATTGGTGAATTTAAAGACGCTTGTGCTTATTATGTTTCTAATCAGAAATGTAAATGTTCATGTAGAAGATTTGATATATTTATGTGAAATAGTTTCACATCATTAAAAGTTCACATAAACCAACTGAACTAAAAAACATAATTAATGGTGTTAATTATGGTGTTCTATATAATTATGCAGGGAGGATAATATCTATCTATCTATCTATCTATCTATCTATCTATCTATCTATCTATCTATATATATATACAAACACAAACCGGATTCCAAAAAAGTTGGGACACTAAACAAATTGTGAATAAAAACTGAATGCAATGATGTGGAGATGGCAAATGTCAATATTTTATTCAGAATAGAACATAGATGACAGATCAAAAGTTTAATCCGAGAAAATGTATCATTTTAAAGGAAAAATATGTTGATTCCAAATTTCACGTTGTCAACAAATCCCAAAAAAGTTGGGACAAGTAGCAATAAGAGGCTGGAAAAAGTTAATTTGAGCATAACGAAGAGCTGGAAGACCAATTAACAGTAATTAGGTTAATTGGCAACATGATTGGGTATAAAAAGAGCTTCTCAGAGTGGCAGTGTCTCTCAGAAGCCAAGATGGGTAGAGGATCACCAATTCCCACAATGTTGCGCAGAAAGATAGTGGAGCAATATCAGAAAGGTGTTACCCAGCGAAAAATTGCAAAGACTTTGCAGTCATCATCATCAACTGTGCATAATATCACCCGAAGATTCAGAGAATCTGGAACAATCTCTGTGCGTAAGGGTCAAGGGCGTAAAATCATACTGGATGCCCGTGATCTCCGGGCCCTTAAACGATGGGGTTGCATGAGTGCGTGTTGCATGGGCAGCTTGCATGTCTGGAAAGGCACCATCAATGCAGAAAAATATATTCAGGTTCTAGAACGACATTTAGTCATCTCTTTCAGGGAAGACCCTGCATTTTTCAACAAGATAATGCCAGACCACATTCTGCATCAATCACAACATCATGGCTGCGTAGGAGAAGGATCCGGGTACTGAAATGGCCAGTCTGATCTTTCCCCTATAGAGAACATTTGGTGCATCATAAAGAGGAAGGTGCGACAAAGAAGGCCCAAGATGATTGAACAGTTAGAGGCCTGTATTAGACAAGAATGGGAGAGCATTCCTATTTCTAAACTTGAGAAACTGGTCTCCTCTGTCCCCAGACGTCTGTTGAGTGTTATAAGAAGAAGGGGAGATCCCACACAGTGGTGAAAATGGCCTTGTCCCAACTTTTTTGGGATTTGTTGACACCATGACATTTTGATTCACCATATTTTTCCCTTAAAATTATACATTTTCCCAGTTTAAACTTTTGTTCCATGATTTATGTTCTATTCTGAATAAAATATTGACATTTGCCAGCTCCACATCATTGCATTCAGTTTTTATTCACAATTTGTTTAGTGTCCCAACTTTTTTGGAATCCGGTTTGTATAAACCTCATAATCCGAGGTTCCACTGTATATAAGAGGTTCCACTGTATATATATATATGTGTTCCGCAAGACGAGCAAAGATTTTTAATAAATTTTGACTTGAAAAATGAGCATTGTCGTGGTTTACGAGCACCGAGTATCATGTATAACGCATGCATTGTCACGACCCACCAAGCCACAGCTTCACCATGATTTCAGAAGCATTCCTGTTCCACGTTCCATACCACTCCTTACATCTCACCGCCTCACCTCCCGCCCTCCACACACCTGTGCGCTATCTGTAATCATTCCCCCTACCTATTTAAACCACACACTAACAGAACCTCATCGCCAGATTATTGGGTGCCTTCCATAGCCCAATTCTCCAGCGTTTTGTTTCATGCCTTGACTCTGTTACTGACCACGCTTTGTTTTTCTCGACCTCGCTATTGTCTCATGTTTTGGATTTCCCCGCTCACGGATTTTGTTATTGACCATTGGAATTGTTTCAACGACTACGAACTCGGATCACGGACTTTCCCTCGTCTTTCTGGCACTGAACTCTGCTCGCCCCCAACCACGAGAAAGCTTAACGGAACCAGCCACCAACCTGCGCGACGCCTCCATTCGCTCGCCGGCTCTCCATGTCTCTGCATCCCTGCACGAGTCACGCTGCACACAAAGCCCTCTCACAGACTCTTCGCACTTCCGCATTCCTACGCGGGACACACACACCGCTCTCGCCGGCTCACGGCACTTCTGCATTCCGCCCAGGCTCACGTTGCACACAGAGCTCTCACTCTGGCTTCCGCATTCCCGCGCCTCTCTCTCCTTCTCTATGCACACGCAGCTCCCCAACACAGAGCAGCAAGCGCTCCAGTTACAAACACGTTTTCAAAGAAAAACCACTGCCAAGCCGGTTTTAAATCTCACATCCAACATAATAAATTCCTAGAAGTTGCTCCACTGCACTTGGCTCCATCCTGACCTGCAACCGTAACAGTATAATCTGGCCATCTGGAGAGCCAGGGAGCCCTCTTGGGCAATCACCAACAAGAAATCAGGCAGATCACCTCCACGCTTCGAACTATCACAGAAACCTTAGCGTCACTTACCATTCAGCTACAGCAAACACAACCACCCCCGGCACCTATCCCACAGCCTTCTCTCCCAGTACATGCCACTGGTCATGAACCACGCCTACCTGCCCCACCCACTTATGATGGTGACCCGTCTACCTGTCGCTCCTTCCTGTCACAGTGTTCTCTCGTTCTTGAACTGCAGGCCACTTTATTTCCCACTGAACGCTCCAAAGTGGCTTATATAATCACGCTCCTCTCAGGGAAAGCAAGGGAGTGGGGAACAGCATTATGGGATGCCCAGGTCCCTTGCTGCTTCACGTACAAAACATTCACTGATGAGATGAGGAGGGTTTTCGACTGTCCGTTCCCAGGACACCAGGCGGCAGGTCAGATACTTCAACTACGCCAGGGATCTAGCTCTGTTTCCAACTACGCCATTGATTTTCGGACACTGGCGCCCTCCTGTGGCTGGGACAAAAAGGCCCTTTTTGATTGTTTTCGCAATGGACTCTCGGACTCAATCAAGGATGAGCTTGCAGCCCGAGAGCTCCCATCAGACCTGCAGGGCCTAATCAACTTGGCGACACGCATTGACGCCCGTAAACGATCCCGACGCGAGGAACAACGGCCCTTCAGTAAATTTTACACCCCAACGCCCAAATTCACTACCCCTGAGCCACCTCCTGAACCAATGCAAATAGGCCGCGCACATATCTCCCCAAGGGAGCTTCAACGCCGTAGTGATGATGGGGCCTGCTTTTAATGTGGCCAGGTAGGCCATGTTGTGCGCTCCTGTCCACTAAAATGTCGGGCCCCCAGTAGTTCTGGGGGCCCTGCTTCCACTCTTTCCCCGGATCAGCGTTCATGTTTTCCTGTCACCTTGACCCTGGACAGTTGCTCCTACATCACCCACGCCCTAGTAGACTCCGGGGCCGACCAAAACCTGATGTCCACCTCTGCCGCTTCACAATTTAAAATCCTGCTCACTTCTCTGTCTCAACCATTCGTCGTTCAGGCCCTTGATGGCAGTAGACTCGCTCCTATCACTCATCGCACCGCTTCCATTACCTTACAGTTTTCTGGCAATCACATTGAGACCATCACCTTTCTCGCTGTCCAAAACGCTCACGCACCCATTGTCTTGGGCCTCCCGTCGTTAAGATTACATAACCCCCACATAGATTGGTTAAAACGAAGCATCCTGGGCTGGAGTCCCACCTGTCTCTCATCATGTCTGCGCTCTGCTACCACAGGGCGAATCTCTCCCACCTTCAAAGAGGAAATCCCTGACCTGACCAAAGTACCAATTGAATATCATGATCTTCAACAGATCTTTAGCAAATGACGGCTGCCTCTCTACCACCTCACCGCCCCTATGATTGTGCTATCGATCTTCTCCCTGGCACCTCCCTTCCTAAGGACCGACTGTATTCTCTCTCCCGCCCAGAGAGTGAGGCTATGGAACAATATATTAACGAGTCACTTGCAGTAGGTATAATTCACCCCTCCTCCTCACCTGCAGGAGCAGGATTCTTTTTTGTAGATAAAAAAAGACAAGTCTCTCAGACCCTGCATCGACTACAGGGGATTAAATGAGATCACGGTCAAGAATCGCTACCCCTTCCACTAATGTCTTCAGCCTTTGAACTACTCCAGGATGCCTGCATGTTCACAAAGCTTGACCTGAGGAACACCTACCATCTGGTCCGAATAAGGGAGGGCGATGAATGGAAAACTGCCTTCAATACCCCTACTGGCCATTACGAGTACCTGGTTGTTCCGTTCGGCCTAACCAACGCCCCAGCAGTTTTCCAGGCACTCATCAATAATGTCCTCAGAGACTTCCTCAACGTCTTCGTGTTCGCTTACCTTGATGGCATCTTAATCTTTTCACGCTCTGAGGAGGAACACAAGCTCCACATCCGTCAAGTTCTGCAATGCCTGCTAGAAAACAAGCTGTATGTCAAGGCAGAAAAATGCGAGTTTCACTGCACCTCCACCTCTTTTCTTGGTTTCTTTATCTCTCCGTCCGGCATCCAAATGTACCCCACCAAGGTTAAGGCGGTAACTGACTGGCCACTACCATCTCCCAGAAGTGAACTTCACCGCTTCCTGGGATTTGCCAATTTTTACCATCGCTTTATTAAGAATTACAGCATGGTGGCGACCCCACTCACAGCACTCATGTCGACCAAGACACCGTTTCACTGGAACCCCCTGGCAAGCAACGCCTTCGACGAGCTCAAGCGTTGATTTGCTCAAGCTCATTTTGCTCAAGCTCAAGCTCATTGTGGCGGGGGATTTTAATAGTGCCAACCTCAAACGCGCAGCGCCGAACTTTTATCAGCACATCACCTGCCCCACCAGGGGCGAAAGAACACTAGATCATTGTTATACAATGATCAAGGATGGCTACAAGGCGCAATCTCGTCCAGCGTTTGGTAAATCTGACCACGCCGCCATCTTCCTCATGCCAAAATATAAACAAAGGCTGAAACAGGAAGTTCCGGTTCAGAGGGAGGTCGCGCGCTGGACGGACCAATCGGTGGCCGCGTTACAGGACGCACTCGATGACGCAGACTGGGACATGTTCAGAAACAGCTCCGATGATGACGTCAGCGTGTTTACGGAAGCGGTTGTGGGATTTATTGGGAAGCTAGTAGACGATACGGTGGAGAAAAAGACTATCAGAATGTTTCCCAACCAGAAGCCATGGGTGGATAAAACCATCCGCGACGCTCTGAGATCTCGCACCACCGCCTACAACACGGGACTTGCGTCGGGGGACATGGAACCATACAAGGCTGCGTCATACAATGTCCGGAAGGCGGTGAAAGAGGCGAAGCAGCGCTACGGGAGAAAACTAGAGTCACAGCTTCAACAGAGTGACTCTAGGAGCCTGTGGCAGGGACAATAATGGACTATAAAGCACTAACATCCGGTATGACGAACGCGGACGCGACTCTGGCAGACGAGCTCAACACATTCTATGCTCGCTTCGAGGCTGCAGCTAAAGACGCTAGCGATGCTAATGCTAACGGCGCTAATGCTAACGGTGCTAATGCTAGCGGCGCTAACGGCTGCAGACAGGAAGACACTGCCAGCACCGGGAACGCGCTCATCATCTCCGAGCACGATGTGAGGAGAGCCTTCAAGAGAGTGAACACCAGGAAAGCAGCAGGACCAGACGGCATCTCAGGTCATATCCTCAGGGCCTGCGCAGACCAGCTAGCACCTGTGTTCACTGAGATATTCAACATCTCCTTATCTCAGTCGGTGATCCCCACATGCTTCAAAGAGTCCATCATTGTTCTTGTCCCGAAGAAACCACATCCTGCTTCTCTCAATGACTATCGCCCTGTAGCCCTCACCTCAGTAGTGATGAAGTGATTTGAACGCCTTATCAGAGACTTCATCATTTCTTCACTTCCCGACACACTGGACCCACTACAGTTTGCATACCGTCAGAACCGCTCCACAGACGATGCAATCTCTCATCTCCTCCACACATCACTCACTCACCTGGACACTAGGAAAGGGAATTATGTTAAAATGCTCTTCATCGACTACAGCTCTGCTTTTAATACCATAATTCCCTCCACACTCACCACCAAGCTGGAGCACCTGGGACTCAGCTCATCTATATGTCAGTGGATCTCCAATTTTCTGACTGGCAGACCACAGGCAGTAAGGATGGGCTGACATGTCTCAGCTACACTCACTCTCAGCACTGGAGCCCCCCATGGTTGTGTTCTGAGACCCCTGCTGTACTTTTTGTACACCCACGACTGCGTGGCCACTACCAACTCCACCTCCATCATCAAGTTTGCTGACGACACCGTCGTGGTCGGACTGATCACCAACAATGATGAGTGGGACTACCTAGAGGAGATTGGAAATCTGGAGAACTGGTGCCAGAGGAACAATCTCCTCCTGAACGTCAGTAAGACAAAGGAGTTGATAGTGGACTTTAGTACAAAGCAGGAGAGGAACTACCAGACCCCCGTCATCAACAGGAGCCCAGTGGAGAGAGTGGACAGCTTCAGATGCCTCGGTGTTCACATCACGCAGGACCTGTCATGGTCCTGTCACATCAACACCGTGGTGAAAAAAGCCCGGCAGCGTCTGTACCACCTCAGACGCTTGAGAGACTTTAGACTGCCCTCCAAGGTGCTCAGGAACTTCTACTCCTGCACCATAGAAAGCATCCTGACGGGAAACATCACGACCTGGTTCGGGAACAGCACCATGCAGGACAGACGAACTCTACAGAGGGTGGTGCGATCAGCCGAGCGCATCATCCGCACTGAGCTCCCTGACCGGCACTCAATCTACAGCAAGCGGTGCTGGACTAAGGCCAGGAAGATCATGAAGGACCTCAGTCACCCCAGTAATGGACTGTTCTCTTTGTTGCGGTCTGGGAAGCGATTCCGCTCCCTAAAGGCCAACACAGAGAGGCTGAGGAGGAGCTTCTTCCCGCAGGCAATAAGGTCTCTCAATCACACCTCCACACAGGACTAATAACATCTTTTTAAGCTCACAACACTGACTGGACAATCATGGACACATTAATACACACTTGTACTAAATATTTATACATCTGGACAATTGCACATGTCACTTTCATTAGTCACCTTTCATGCATATTTGCACAACCACTGACACTTTAAATTCTATATACATATATACTCCCCCCCCCTATATTTCTATATTTTGCAATATTTTATTATGCCCTTATTGTACAGTTAATTTTACTAGTTAAATTTATTTCTTTAGTATTTCCTTTTTATTGATTATTTATTTTACGTACAAGCTTTTATTTTCTTTTTAAGGTCACTGGCGGTCGTGTAAGCATTTCACTGCATATTATACTGTGTATGACTGTGTATGTGACAAATAAAATTTGAATTTGAATTTGATTTGATTTGATTTACCACGGCACCCATCCTCACCCTACCCGATCCCTCCCTCCAGTTTGTAGTGGAAGTGGATGCTTCTGAGACCGGTGTAGGGGCCATCCTCTCGCAAAGATCACCTAAGGACAACAAACTTCACCCTTGCTCCTTCTTCTCGCGCCAACTCACTCCCCCAGAACGAAATTACGACATTGGAGATCGGGAACTCTTGGCGGTCAAACTGGCCCTTGAAGAATGGAGACACTGGCTGGAGGGAGCCGAACACCCTTTTCTTGTATGGATGGATCACAAGAACCTTGCATATCTAAAGTCAGCCAAAAGACTTAATTCTCGTCAGGCGCGGTGGTCACTTTTCTTTTCTCGCTTCCACTTCACACTATCATACCGGCCAGGCTCTAAGGACATTAAACCCGACGCCCTCTCCCAGCAATTTTCCACCTCCCAGCACACACCCACAGCTGAAACCATCCTCCCACCCCCCATGTCTTGTGGCTACTATGCGGCTAGAAGTGGAAAACCTAGTCCAACAAACCCTTGATCAGGAACCAGGCCCAAGAAATGTCCCTCCCCAGGATGCTTTTTGTCCCTGCGTCAGTGAGACCCCAAGTACTTGGCTGGGCCCACAGCTCTAGGTTGCCTTGTCACCCTGGGGTGACGCACACACTTTCACGTCTACAGCAACGGTTCTGATGGTCTACTATTAAGGAAGATGTCAAGGAATTTATAGCCTGTGACATCTGTTCGAGAAATAAAACAACTAACCGCCACCACTATTCCCCTCCCAGGAAGAGGAAGCTGCAGTTCCCTCTGCCCAAGCCTTCATCCGCCAATGCAGAAGAACTTGGCAGCGTCCAATTACAACGCACTGTCAGCTCCTTCCAGCATCAGGCTAACTGCCACCGTTTACCAGCTCCCAGATATCACATCAGCCAAAGGGTCATGTTATCTACTCGTGACCTTCCCCTCAAAACCACCTCTAGGAAACTCTCGCCAAGGTTAATTGGTCCGTTCATGATCACTCGTATTATCAACCCATGCTCTGTCCGGTTGGCCTTACCTCTATCCATGCGCCGGATCAACCCCACATTTCATGTCTCACAGATTCGCAGACTGGTCTCCTGCCCACTATCTCCACCCGCCCAACCCCCCTTCCTCCTCGACTCATAGACAGAGGTGAGGCCTTCACAGTCCGTAGAATCCTCAAATCTCGCCGGTGTGGACGTGGTCTCCAGTAACTTGTGGACTGGGAGGGCTACGGCCCTGAGGAGAGAAGTTGGGTACCAACCAGGTTTATCCTGGACCGCTCCCTCTCCCACTCCGCCAGGTGGTGTTCATGGGGGCGAGGGGGGTTCTGTCACGACCCGCCAAGCCACAGGTCCACCATGATTTCAGAAGCACTCCTGTTCCACGTTCCCTACCACTCCTTACATCCCACCGCCTCACCTCCCTCCCTCCACACACCTGTGCGCTATCTGTAATCATTCCCCCTACCTATTTAAACCACACACTAACAGACACTCATCGCCAGATTATTGTGTGCCTTCCATAGCCCAATTCTCCAGCGTTTTGTTTCATGCCTTGACTCTCTGTTACTGACCACACTTTGTTTTTCTCAACCTCGCTATTGTCTCATGTTTTGGATTTCCACCAGTTTTCTGCACGTTTTGGAAGATGGCACGCGCTTACACATCCGAGGAAACTCTTCAGAATGTTCTGGAAAGTTGGAGGAGTTTACATTTACCTCAGAAGAAGACTGTGTGACTCCGACGACGAACGGGAGCATTTTGAACAGAGAATAGACCCATGCTACACTGGGTAAGTTATTAAGTCTTATATAACTCTTATTCTGATAATATTAAACTAATATTAGTAAATATTTTCATCACTACAGCTAGCTCTTGTCAGCTTGTGTGACACATTGGCTTTCAATGCCATTTATATAGTTTAGGTAAATCATGCTAACATGCTGCCACATGTAGCACAAACATGATATTTCCCGGTGGCTAAGCTAATGCCTTATGGAGTTTACAGATGTTTATATTCACCTTGTTTTGGATGGCTTTAGATTATGGTTGCTAATGTGTATTTGGCTCCATTTTGGTTAGCTTATAACACTGCTATGGGTAATGTTATTTAGCACAAACAAGCTAGTTCCAGGTGGCTAAAATACTGCCTTATGTAGGATATTTCCATGTCCTGTAACTGCGTACAACCAGCACATGGGGAGTTGATCACTCTGATCAGCTATTACAATACTATACTACACAGCACAAAACAATGAAGTCGTACAGAAATATTTCTCTACACTGCTTGGACATTGCTCCCACCAATGCTTACCCTGCATGTATGTTTTGTACAGTTTTTTCTTTTTTTTTTTATCTTGCACTGTTTTACTCTGAATGTCCGTCTTTTTTCAGTTTTTACTTTGTACTGTTCCTGTTGCAGTTTTACCCTGCATGTATTTTTATCATTAATCTGCAATTATACATAAAATCCTATTAACTTTTGGGAAGCTAAACATAAGAATCAGTATGAAACATGAAAAGTTTCTAAAAGTTGCCAATAAATTAATATTGTGATGTGAAATTATTTTTCAGATTGAAGTTATAAAGGGCTCTGGGGTGTTTTGCCAGGCAGAAGCGTGGAGAGCAGCCCGCCTTGCCACCTCTGCTACTGCCATGGTACGGAATCTGCTGCTGGGCACATTCGACTTGGAGACTTGAACAAATTAAAAAGGTAGCCATTATTGGTGAGTAAATGCATAATGCGTTGAGAAGGGAAAACAAAACATTTAAGACTTTATAAGTTCACCACTTTAACCATAGCCTACTTGTATCAATGTTTATTAGCCATCAATGGAGACTGCATAAAGTAGGGCACCCATTATTGTTACTGTATCTGCTTGGGACCTACTGTATAATACTAATTCATCACTTGCTCACTTCTTAATCCTACCTTTCCTCTTCTAAAGCCACATTATATTGCGCTGTAAGGTGTGTAGTCCTCTATTTTGTGGAACATATAGTGTTGCAAATAACCTCATGGCACTAATTGTTGTTGTCTGAAGTTTTAATAAATAATCATAATGCTGTCAAAAATAATGTCATAAATAGATTTTCTTTATCAGTTAACTTCTATTAACTAAATAAAATTTTAAATGTAAATTTTTTAAGTTTAATGGAATGGCTGTGTGAAAGATGCTGAAGCTGACGTGCCACTGGTCTTTTATATTAATGTTGTTCGGAAGCCTGTGTAATGATGTAGTTTCGACATCTATCGACTGAACAGCATTTGTTCGGCTTGTTTTCACGTTATTGTTGTTCAGCAATGGCATGGACATGATGTTTTGGCAAAAGAAGGGTGGGATGGTGGTTGATGGTGACTGAAAGCGGTGACTGAGTAGATTGGACGTCACAGCAACTCGTGAAAAGGCAGAGCTACTTTATTCAGGCTGTGTGCATTCTACTGTGGATTGACTGTTTTGAAACTTGTATGGTAGTTACATAGCCAGTAGACCTCAGTTACCATGAAAAAAGGCATGAAATTTCTGTTTTGACCATATGGGATCTTAAACAAGATATTGTTTGTTCGGGGAGGAATTATAGACCACAATGTCAGCATGATCTTGCGTTGCTTCCTTATCACTTATTGTGTGCGTTTGGCTGTAGCTTGCACACCAGACAGAGTTGTTGGGGATTCTTCCTATTGTAAAGTCATGCAGTGTGCGATCTCCTGTCACCAATTCATTGTGCAGTGTAGAGACCTGCACTACCGCGGGACCCAGCGCACGGGGTGCGGCGCGGGCCAAAATTTGATAGGTGAATGCAGGTGCGGGCGGGAAGGTCCTCATGTATGTGCGGGATACGGGAGAATAACATTAATCGCGGGACTCCCGCAAAATGGAATTATTTTAAAAAGTATTTATTTTTAAACAAATACTGTATTATTCATCTACTCCGTAGCGGTTCTATAATCAATTAATATTGATGATTGTGGCATACAGCTCAAAATCCCTATCTCAAAAACGTAGCATATCATGAAAAGGTTCTCTAAACGAGCTATTAACCTAATCATCTGAATCAACTAATTAACTCTAAACACCTGCAAAAGATTCCTGAGGCTTTTAAAAACTCCCAGCCTGGTTCATTACTCAAAACCGCAATCATGGGTAAGACTGCCGACCTGACTGCTGTCCAGAAGGCCATCATTGACACGCTCAAGCAAGAGGGTAAGACACAGAAAGAAATTTCTGAACGAATAGGCTGTTCCCAGAGTGCTGTATCAAAGCACCTCAGTGGGAAGTCTGTGGGAAGGAAAAAGTGTGGCAGAAAACGCTGCACAACGAGAAGAGGTGACCGGGCCGTGAGGAAGATTGTGGAGAAGGACCGATTCCAGACCTTGGGGGACCTGCGGAAGCAGTGGACTGAGTCTGGAGTAGAAACATCCAGAGCCACCGTGTACAGGCGTGTGCAGGAAATGGGCTACAGGTTGCAAATTTTGCATGTCATTCGGAAATCAAGGTGCCAGAGTCTGGAGGAAGACTGGGGACAGGGAAATGCCAAATTGCCTGAAGTCCAGTGTCAAGTACCCACAGTCAGTGATGGTCTGGGGTGCCATGTCAGCTGCTGGTGTTGGTCCACTGTGTTTTATCAAGGGCAGAGTCAATGCAACTAGCTATCAGGAGATTTTGGAGCACTTCATGCTTCCATCTGCTGAAAAGCTTTATGGAGATGAAGATTTCATTTTTCAGCACGACCTGGCACCTGCTCACAGTGCCAAAAGCACTGGTAAATGGTTTACTGACCATGGTATTACTGTGCTCAATTGGCCTGCCAACTCTCCTGACCTGAACCCCATAGAGAATCTGTGGGATATTGTGAAGAGAAAGTTGAGAGACACAAGACACAAGAATCTGCAAAAGGATTCCCGACCAAGTATTGAGTGCATAACTGAACATAATTATTTGAAGGTTGACTTTTTTTGTATTCAAAACACTTTTCTTTTATTGGTCGGATGAAATATGCTAATTTTTTGAGATGGGGATTTTGGGTTTTCATGAGCTGTATGCCACAATCATCAATATTAAAACAATAAAAGGCTTGAACTACTTCAGTTGTGTGTAATGAATCTAAAATATATGAAAGTCTAATATTTATCAGTACATTACAGAAAATAATGAACTTTTTCACAATATGCTAATTTTTTGAGAAGGACCTGTATATAAAAAAAATCTAATGTGTGCATTGTATCTATGGAAGATTGTAGGACATTTCAAAACATATGTTGCATATCTGTACATTTGTAAAAGTCACATTTCCAAAAATTTAGGACCCACCTTCTGTCATTCATAAACAACTACCACTCCAAGTTTTTAGAGCATTGTATAGTTCTAACCTTTTGTTTGTTTTTCATTCTTTAGATGCACTACAACAACAACAACTGAAAGCTGAAAAAGAGGAGGCCACAGAGTTTCTTTGCTTCAACAGTTCAGAAATGGCTTCGTTATGCCCCAGAACGGCTGGGGGGAAATGCTCGTGGTGGAAAACCATAAGTTCAGACTTGTGTCTTATTATCTGTTTTGCTGAGTAAATACATTTCAACTTACAAATAATGTTTCAGTCATCTGTTGTGTTTCTGACTTGGTTGTTTCTATTTGCATTTGACTGAATTTTGCTGAGGCAGGTTGCCATTTTTATATTATGGTTTTCCAGTCTCTTCTCTTGGCAGTTAGATTCTGTTTTATGAATTCAGAATTAACAATCTCTTCTAATAGTTCTCTTCTAAAATGTCATTTTGTTTATAATAATTTGTATGCAAGTTGTAGTGTCTTTTATTATATAGTTGTTTTATTGTAAACTCACCGTAGTGATAGACGCACACACATAGCTTGTCCTATAGAAACTGTGTCTGTTCCCCGAATACTGAGAAAAAAGAATAAATTTGTTAAATTTGCCCTGATAACCATAAAACCAGAAAAAGGCAAAATAAGTAGTCAAAAGTACTCTAAAGCACTCTAAAGTTTGGACTACTCAACATTAGATCCCTTGCGCCGAAAGCACTTATTGTTAATGAAATTATCTCAGCTTATTGCCTTGACGCACTCTGTCTCACCGAAACCTGGCTTAAACCAAATGAATATTTTGGTCTAAATGAGTCTACTCCGTCAGGATATTTCTATAAGCACGAGCCCCGTCTAATTGGTCGCGGTGGTGGTGTCACCACTATCTACAATGATGTACTCACTGTTACCCAGAAAATAAGGCCCAGGTTTAATTCATTTGAAGTGCTTATCATTAATGTTGCACTAAATGAAATACGTAATAAACCCTTGCTATATTTTACCCTGGCCACCGTGTACAGACCCCCGGGGCCATATGGCGATTTTCTTAAAGAACTTGGACATCTGCTATCAGACCTACTGTATTGGTTAACTCTGACAAAGTGTTGATAGTAGGAGATTTTAACATTCATGTAGATGATGCTAACGACACTTTAGCACTCACATTTATGGATTTACTAAATTCCTTTGGGGTGAAACAAAATATAATTGGAGCAACTCACCGCTTTAATCATACGCTAGATTTAATTATATCCCATGGTATAGATGTCTCTAATATAGAGATCATACCTCAAAGTGATGATATCACAGATCATCACCTCCTGACATATACTCTACCCGTAGAACAGATTAGCTGTGTCTCCCCACGTTATCAATCTGTTAGAAATATGAATCCCACTACTAAAGACAGATTCACAAGTAATCTGCCGGATCTGTCCCAATTTCTTATTAGACCCCTAAATGCAGATGATCTAGATGAAGTGACTAGCAGCATGGGCACTATTTTTACCAGTACATTAGACATTGTTGCTCCCATCAGATTAAAAAAAGTCAGAGATAAAACACTTGCACCGTGGTACAACAGTCATACTCGCGCCCTAAAGAGAGCAACCCGTAACCTCGAGCGAAAATGGAGGAAAACTAAATTAGAAGTTTTTCGAATTGCGTATAAAGACAGTATGTGCAGCTATAGACAGGCTCTAAAAACTGCTAGGACTGAGCATCTTAGCCAACTGATAGCAAGAAACCAAAACAATCCCAGGTTCTTATTTAGTACAGTGGCTCGCCTAACAAAGCCTAAGATGCCCGCAGAGAGTATCCCATCACAGGTTAGAAGTGAAGACTTTATGGACTTCTTTAATGAAAAAATCAATAATATCAGGAAGAAAATAATGGAGGTTCAACCTCTAATAATATCTCACGATCCAGTTCAGCCTATAGCTTCACATTTAGATTTTCACTGCTTTACAGGTATAGGACAGGAAGAGTAGTATAAACTTATCACGTCGGCTAAATCAACAACGTGCCTGTTAGACCCAATCCCAACCAGATTTTTAAAAGAAGTGATGCTTACGGTTGGAGAGCCACTTCTAAACATTATTAATTCTTCATTACATCTAGGTCACGTCCCTAAACCTTTCAAGTTAGCAGTTATTAAGCCGCTTCTTAAAAAATCTAATTTGGACGTATGAAATAACAAATTACAGACCGATTTCAAACCTTCCGTTCATATCAAAAATACTAGAAAAAGTAGTATCAGCTCAAATTTGCACATTCTTGCAGGATAACAACATCCTTGAAGAATTTCAGTCAGGTTTCAGGCCCCATCATAGCACAGAAACTGCATTAGTTAAGATTACAAACGACTTGTTTTTAACTTCAGACCAAGGCTGCATCTCATTGCTAGTCCTGCTCGATCTTAGTGCTGCATTCGACACTATAGATCATAATATTCTCATAGATTGCTTACAAAATTATATAGGTATTCAGGGACAGGCATTAAAATGGTTTAGATCTTACTGTCTGATCGCTACCATTTTGTAGATCTAAATGGAGAACCGTCTGGTGTAATGCCAGTGAAATATGTGGTCCCACAAGGGTCAGTTTTAGGACCTCTGTTGTTCTCAATATACATGCTTCCCTTGGGTAACATCATTAGAAGACATGGGATTAGTTTCCATTGTTATGCTGATGATACCCAATTATATATCTCAACTAAACCAGACGAAATACCTAAGTTGTCTAGATTAACTGAGTGTGTCCAGGACATAAAAGATTGGATGACCAATAACTTTCTTTTATTAAATTCAGATAAGACAGAGATATTACTTATTGGCCCAAAAACCAGCACACAACAGCTTTCACAATTCAGTCTGCGCTTAGAAGGATGTACTGTTACTACCAGCTCAGCAGTAAAAGACCTGGGCGTAATATTAGACAGTAACTTGTCTTTTGAAAATCACATTTCAAATATCACAAAAACAGCCTTTTTCCATCTTCGAAATATTGCTAAACTTAGGAACATCTTATCCATATCTGATGCAGAAAAACTAGTTCATGCATTCATGACCTCCAGACTGGACTATTGTAATGCATTACTAGGTGGTTGTCCTGCATCCTCAATAAACAAGCTTCAGTTAATCCAAAATGCAGCTGCCAGGGTTCTCACTAGATCCAGAAAATATGATCATATAACCCCAATATTATCATCCCTGCACTGGCTACCTGTTCAGTTTAGAATAAATTACAAAATAGTATTACTTACATACAAGGCCTTAAATGGTTTAGCTCCCACATACCTAACCAGTCTTCTGATGCGCTACAATCCACCACCCGCCTTAAGATCACAAAGCTCCGGACTTCTGGTAGTTCCCAGAATTTCAAAATCTACAAAAGGGGGTAGGGCATTTTCATATTTAGCTCCAACGCTTTGGAATAGCCTTCCAGACAGTGTTCGGGGAGCAGACACGGTTTCTCAGTTCAAAAGTAGACTCAAGACGCATCTTTTTAATCTGGCATACACATAACTCATCCCATAATCTCATACTCCAGTACACCTATACCGAATGGCAACTACGCTAATTCTCCCCATCTGTTCTCTATTTCTCTACCCATCCCGAGGCATCGGGAGATTTTGCCAGCTTCAGTTGACAAAGGCCGACCCTGCGAGGTTCCTGAGGCATCCAGAGAAGGACCAGCTCCAGCTGGATTCAGCTTTATGATGGTTGGAGCTACACATGCTGCTCCTGTGCTTCCAGTGATCCAGACCTCATCTGCCCTCTGCACCTACTGTACTGACTCGTCCCTATGCTGAAGTGGACTTCATGTAATTTAAATAATTTCTGTCATATTGAATTTTCACCTGCACAACACACAATATGTTATATCATTTCTATCTGTTATCGCCCAAATGAGGATGGGTTCCCTGTTGAGTCTGGTTCCTCTCAAGGTTTCTTCCTAATGCCATCTCAGGGAGTTTTTCCTTGCCACCGTCGCCGTCACCCTTGGCTTGCTCATCAGAGAAATTTCATTCATTCGTCTCATTATTATTATCTGCACATTTTTCTCACACATCCACACTTCCAATTATTTTCTTTTCTATATATATATATATATATATATAGTCTCTGTTTTAAAGAAATAAATCAAAACGGACATGATTTACTGTCATAGAATCTTGCTGTACATAAAGCAAGACTAAACTATAATTGCTTCAATGTTGATTCAATGTAAAATAAGTGATTGAATTTAAGTTGAACAAACATTGATTTTATGCCCATCTTGATCTATTTTTCATCATTGAAATAACATTATTTCAAGGTGCAAACCTGATGAAAAATCAACATTTAACATTTAAATTTCAACATTGATTCAATGACAAGTTGGTTGATGCTTTAATGTTGATTCAATGATGATTCAATGTTGTTCTGCTATCTGGGATAAGTTCAAACACAGAACACAGATGTCAGATATTGTGCACTTCATGTTATAATTACACTTAAAAACACAAAAATTACATAACACAAAAATTACACAAAAACTCAAAAATCCGGATTAGAACTACAGTAAGGTACTCCACTCCATCCATCCATCCATTTTCTTCCGCTCATCCGAGGTCGGGTCGCGGGGGCAGCAGCTTCAGCAGGGATGCCCAGACTTCCCTCTCCCCGGCCATTCTTCCAGCTCTTCCGGGGGGATCCCAAGGCGTTCCCAGGCCAGCCGAGAGACATAGTCCCTCCAGCGTGTCCTGGGTCTTCCCCGGGGTCTCTTTCTGGTGGGGCGTGTCCGGAACACCTCACAAGGGAGGCGTCCAGGGGGCATCCTAAATAGATGCCCAAGCCACCTCATCTGGCTCCTCTCGATGCGGAGGAGCAGCGGCTCTACTCTGAGCCCCTCCCGGATGACTGAGCTTCTCACCCTATCTCTAAGGGAGAGCCCAGACACCCTGCGGAGGAAACCCATTTCGGCCGCTTGTATTCGCGATCTTGTTCTTTCCGTCACTACCCACAGCTCATGACCATGGGTGAGGGTAGGAACGTAGATCGACCGGTAAATTGAGAGCTTTGCCTATTGGCTCAGCTCCTTCTTCACCACGACGGACCGACACAGAGCCCGCATCACTGCAGACGCTGACCCGATCCGCCTGTCGATCTCCCGCTCCATTTTACCCTCACTCGTGAACAAGACCCCGAGATACTTAAACTCCTCCACTTGGGGCAGGATCTCACTCCCAACCCTGAGAGGGCACTCCACCCTTTTCCGGCTGAGGACCATGGCCTCAGATTTGGAGGTGCTGATTCTCATCCCAGCCGCTTCACACTCGGCTGCGAACCTATCCAGTGAGAGCTGTAGGTCACAGGGTGATGAGGCCAACAGAACAACGTCATCTGCAAATAGCAGTGACCCAATCCTGAGCCCACCAAACTGTACCCCCTCAACGCCCTGGCTGCGCCTAGAAATCCTGTCCATAAAAATTATGAACAGGATCGGTGACAAAGGGCAGCCCTGTCGGAGTCCTACTCTCACCGGAAACAGGTCCGACTTACTACCGGCAATGCGGACCAAGCTCCGACACCGGTTGTACAGGGACCGGACAGCCCTTAACAGGGAATCCGATATCCCATACTCCCGGAGTACCCCCCACAGGCCTCCCTGAGGGACACGGTCGAATGCCTTCTCCAAGTCCACAAAGCACATGTAGACTGGTTGGGCAAACTCCCATGCCCCCTCCAGGACCCTGCTAAGGGTGAAGAGCTGGTCCACTGTTCCGCGACCCGGACGAAAACCACACTGCTCCTCCTGAATCCGAGGTTCGACCATCCGATGGACCCTCCTTTCCAGGACCCCTGAATAGACTTTCCCAGGGAGGCTGAGAAGTGTGATCCCTCTGTACAGATGTCGCCATTAAAAACCCGCGTTTCGAGAAAAGGGATCCAGTGACTTGCCGCGGCTTTGCGCGGCTGCGTGCGGGAAGCTGTGAACATGCCCTTCATTACCTGTAGGGGGCAGTCGTGTTTCAGTCTGAAGTATTGTGTGTCTACTGAAGCCGAAAATGTGTGCAAATTAAACTGCGCATGCGTGTTCGGAGACGCTGTGCCCGCGCTGTGGATCAGTCGGTTGTGGATCATCACGGAGGTACAGTACAACACGGCGTGGCTGGAGCTGGAGTTTGTCGTGTTCGAGGTAAGTTTAGCTTTCTTTTTTGGATGTGATTCTCGCTTTCATGACTCCCAATTAATGTTCATCTTAATCTCAGGACGTACAATTAGCAATTTCAGTTTTTAATAGTGTGGAGATTCACAAAACACCGTTTTCGTGTAAAAACCTGAACCTACGGAGCCCCCATGGGTCCTGTGGTAAATAAATAAATAAATAAAATAATAACGAACCGAGCGCGCGGATTAATACACCGAGATGTGTGTTTCTTACCCCCACCCCGAGTGAAATCGGCGTGTTCAGACAAAGGCTCGCCAGTTAGATGCCATTTCTGAACAAACTGAGTCGTGTGTGTTAAAGCATTAAATGGTAAAAGAGCACTAGCAATAAACGTTTTTTTTTCTGAAGCCGAACTTTATTAATGAGTTACGAGTAAAGAACCTGTACATATGTTCATACAGTATTGACAGCAGCTCTAATTTACTGCGGTAAAGCCAGCCGCGGTTCAGAAAAACACGGTCAAGCCAGCCGCGATTGATTTTAGTGCGCGCGCATATTACAGTGATTACGGTAGTTTCATGAACAACACAGAGAGAATGCCCCATATCTGAAAAATCCTGCAGTAAAATAGTTTCATATGTGGTGTGTATATAGTATGGGACGTCCTGAATAAGAACTGATCATTGTTTTTTTCTACTTATTAGAAATGGGGTCTTTATACCCCTTTAAAGTGTAATAATGTCCAATATCTCAAAAATGCTGCAGTAAAATAGTTTCATATGTGGTGTGTATATAGTATGGGACGTCCTGAATAAGAACTGATCATTGTTTTTTTCTACTTATTAGAAATGGGGTCTTTATACCCCTTTAAAATGTAATAATGCCCCATATCTGAAAAATGCTGCAGTAAAATAGTTTCATATGTGGTGTGTATATAGTATGGGACGTCCTGAATAAGAACTGATCATTGTTTTTTTCTACTTATTAGAAATGGGGTCTTTATACCCCTTTAAAGTGTAATAATGTCCAATATCTCAAAAATGCTGCAGTAAAATAGTTTCATATGTGGTGTGTATATACTGTAGTATGGGACGTCCTGAATAAGAACTGATCATTGTTTTTTTTCTACTTTTTTTTTTTTTTATCATATAATGTGTGTACATTATATGGGATAAAAACTGACCATGGCGTTTTATACTTACCAGAATTTATTTTTTCATAGGTCTCTGAAGTGAAATAAAGGCATTTTATTTAACTTTTTTCCCCCATTGTGAACATTTGTTTATTTGACCTCTCTTCCAAAGCAGACGTTAATCCTCATTATAGAAAACATTCATTGAAGAATAACTGCTACTTTTGAACAGTAAAACAAAATAAAAATCAATTCTGGTATTTAGAAAGACTAAATACATTATTTTGTCTGTTTTCTACGAATTCTGCTGTAACTTATCTACATAAAACAATTATTTGAATGGTGAATATTTAAGAAAAATATTGTAACAGACAACCGTCAAAGTCACCAATGAATAACACGGATATTAAAGCAGAAATGCAAATAAATAAGCAAGTAAAAATTGACGAGCATGTTGTATTATCTCTCAGTCCTGGGCGTCTAAATGAAAAGCGCTCTGAAAGCGCGTTGTCTCTGTGTCGGTCCTGAAACTACCGTAATCACTGTAATATGTGTGCACACTAAAATCAATCGCGGCTGGCTTGACCGCAGTTCTAATTTGTCTAAATCGCATTGCAGACAATAAAAATAAGTCGAGTCATCCTGTGACCCTGCATGCTTAATCTTTCCACACATGATTCTTGCTTCTTACTTTTTCCTTAATCCCTCGCTGATCTATCTTGTATTTTTCTAACGGTGTCAGAAACTTTGTGTTAGTAGCACTGCTTGACATGCTTGATGCCTTCCTCTTTTGTAATTTGCTTTGGATAAAGGCAAACTTACAAAAGATGAAGAAATGCCTAAATGTAGTTGTACGAATAAAAGATTATGTAATGATACAATGTAAATATTTTCACAGAAACAAAGCGTAAAGATGAGACGTGAATCTGAAGAGGATCTCTTTGATGATTGCCTGGTAAAGCATTGTTTTCTTATTAATTATACAATTTATTAATACCTGGAATATAGTGTTTGTTGTATTGGACAGAAGCATATAAATGCAAATGAATATATAAATATGAGTAATTATTGAACAAATTTTCATGTTTGGACTAACCCTTTAAATACAAACTCAGCATTCATCATAGGATTTCCTGACACTGTAAAGGTGCAGAGTAATCTATGGAGTGTAGCCATCTCATGCCATGTTTTACAATGTTTTAGTGATGCAAGATTATTGCTAAAGCAATTTAACCCAAGTTTAACAATCTGAAGTATATGAAGTGATGGTCATTTTTTATTATCAATTATTTGTATTTTTTTTTTTTCTCTGTGAAATGAAGTCAGCACAGGTTGAAGCAATTCAGATTTTTTTTTTGCTTCTCAAAATAAATTATTTATTTTCTTGTACATTTTATGCAGGGGGACAGACGAAGTGATGCCAGTATGCACCTTCTTAAAATCCTTGTCGTCTGTGCTGTTGAAGGGGAAGGACCAGTTGGTGTATCCATAATCCTTGAAGGAGAGGAAATTTTGCAAGAATGTGGCAATAGCTCCGAGCACTGCGCTACACATTTGAGCTATTTTCAGAAAGTTCTTCTAGAACTTGATGGGATTTAGCTATCACCAAAAGTGCAAGCTTTAAAGATGAAGTTATCTTAAAACATTTGATTTGGCTTGACTACAAGTCTTTACATGTTGTGTTTACATGTTCAGCTTAATGTTTTAATGCGTTATGGTTTCAATGGCATACTTTTAAGTGCACTAGTCCAGAGTGCTGATTTGAATGTTGCAACTTCACTGCTTCCGAGGGCTATTACGTTTTAACTTTTATTCTACAGTTTGTTTAATGTATTTTCTGCTGTATTTTATTTCTAAATGAATGCTGTATTTTATTTATTTATTATTTTACACAATTTTGTTTAAAACAAGTATTTCAGGCCCTGGTGCCGTGCAGTTTTTTTTCTATGGATGCAAAATTTAGCTGAATGCACTTTTATTAAAAAGACAACTTGGATCTAGACTGTGAATGTCACAAATATTTGGTAATGTTGGTGAATAAACTGTTTAATTATATTTTAGTTGTGTGATTTATGAAAGATATAGATGAAATAATTACTTAAGTTTCTTTCCAAAACATAAATTAGCAATGTTTACATTATTATAGGGAGTAATATAAATTGATAAAACCAAGTTAAGGGAAAATCTCACAAAACAAAATGATAGTAATTTCATAAAATTAAGGTTCCTGCAACTTTACTTGATTATTTTAAATAAATCTAATTTGTGCATTAAATATAATTATGTAACTTTTACTTGATTTCTTTTATTGTTAATTTAATTAAGTAAATTTTACCTGACAATTACGGGTGAGTTTTACTTAGGCTGAATCACAATTCTATTTTCTTCCCCTTGTCCCTTGAAACGAAGTGGAAAGGGGAAGGGTATAAATATTTCCCCTAAGAAATGGGACAACACTGTTATACGTCATCATACGTTGTCGCTGGTTCCTAATGTTACGTCAGAGGACATGCGCCGATGTTTATCACACATTCCAATAAGAGAGATTACTCACTCCCAAAGGTTTTTTGCGCCGTATTTCGATTTTTAAAAAATTTGCTCATTTTCACCACGAACACGGATGAGTCTTCGGGTTTCCTCAGCCGTCCATATACAGAATATAAATTACAAAACTGTGGTCACGTTGCAATAAGTAAGAATAGTGTAAGCAAAACAATAGTGTATGGCCGTAAGCAAAACAAACAATGCGTTATCAAATGCTCGGCAAAATGCCGTGCTACTGAACTTTCATATTTGTTTGTAGCATGCAGTAAAGTGTATGTGACATAAAAATATATATTTGTAATATTGTGCAATATGTGCTATCCGCTAGCAAACTTTAGCGATTTTTTTTGCAAACGTTTCTTTACAGAACATCACCATAAACACAAACACAAGACTAAAGGTAATATACATATAATGAAAACTTGTCATAAAAATCTTTATTAATGGCAAAAATGACTTAACATTTATGGGTCTGTTTGCTCGAGTGAGCAGCCATGTTGAAAACTTCGCTTAGCCCTTCGTTTGAAGTGAGGTCCTGAAAAATCTTCGTTTGGAGGGCTATCTGGCCCTTCCCCCCTCCCCCTACACCTCCAACCAAAAGAGAAATGAGACACCACTACCCCTGCACGTGAACGCGTCAAATGGAAGGGTAGGGGGAAGGGTTGGGATTCAGCCTTCCCAGATAGCAGAACAACATTGAATCATCGTTGAATCAACATTAAAGCATCAACCAACTTGTCATTGAATCAATGTTGAAATTTCAATGTTAAACGTTGATTTTTCATCAGGTTTGCACCTTGAAATAATGTTATTTCAATGATGAAAAATAGATCAAGATGGGCATAAAATCAATGTTTGTTCAACGTAAATTCAATCACTTATTTTACATTGAATCAACATTGAATCAACATTGAAGCAATTATAGTTTAGTCTTGCTTTATGAACAGCAAGATTCTATGACAGTAAATCATGTCCGTTTTGGTTTATTTCTTTAAATCAGAGACCATGTAGGGCTGAAAAGCTTTTTTTTTTTTTTTTTTTTAACAAAAAGTCAGTAACTCAACATCCTTCAGTTTACATGTAAACATATTTATTTATTTATGCTCCATACCCATTTAAACAGGAAGTAACATCACAATTACAATAAAACAACTATATAATAAAACACACTACAACTTACATACAAATTATTATAAACTGGATGACAAAATGAGTTTTTAGAAGAGAACTATTAGAAGAGATTGTTAATTCTGAATTCATAAAACAGAATCTAACTGCCAAGAGAAGAGACTGGAAAACCATAATATAAAAATGGCAGCCTGCCTCAGCAAAATTCAGTCAAATGCAAATAGAAACAACCAAGTCAGAAACACAACAGATGACTGAAACATTATTCGTAAGTTGAAATGTATTTACGCAGCAAAACAGATAATAAGACATAAGATAATAAACTAAAAACATACATGTATGCAATAAACATCATCCTATTAAATGTTCTTAGAAAAAACATTTATTTTTCAAAAGCACAAGAACAGATAATCAACAGTGACATCATTACTATACTATTACTGACAAGGGCAGAATGGAGTAATTGAACAAATAGGCTGAAGCAACTTCTACAGAGCAGGATCAAAACTATCCAGCCCTGGTCTCATTTTAACATACAAACACTGTCTATGACTTTTCAGGTAGGTCTCGTTATTTCATAGCAACATTACAACATTACTGAGAGCAGTGCTGGTCATTATCTCCCAACGTCAGGATGTAGGGGTACGGCCTTGACACTTCAGCCTGCTGGAGGTATTCCACCATGTTGGTGCCAACCTTAGAAAGAAAGAAATGAAAAAGTTAAAATTTTGTTGAATAGCAAAGATTAAACTGAATAAGACTATCAATTTCATGTGAAATACGATTGATACTAAAAAATTACAAAGCTGCCCATTAAGATAGTGTATAGGTAACCAGAAACAAAAACATGGAGACCGCTACTACCAAACATAAAACAGCAAAATAAGCATGGCTTTTAGGATACAGCTCTTTATGTCAGACTAGTTGATATTGTAGTCTGCATTGATTTTAAGCTAATTACCGAAAAAATGTCATAGCTGGTGTCATACTGGTACATTACAATCACCAAAATATTAATACTTCATCTAGTAGTTATCTGTACCGCTGTGGTACTTTTTCCTGTAGTTGGCGCGCTGACTGATAGTTAATTTAACTTTGGTTAAAGAGGGCTACCTGGTTAGCTTACATGCTATTACTGGTGATACATTTGCATACTTGCCAAAGGGGGAAAGGTGTAAAATATTGTTATAACTCGGGAGAAACGCAGGAGAAATTTGACCGCAGAGTAAATTACTAGCTAGTGAAAAACGGGAGGGTTAGCAGGTCTGTATATTTGTGAGAGGGTCAGTGTTTTGTAACACACCAGCATTTTATTGTCTCAAGCAGTGAGATTAATAAAGTTCTAAAGTGGTTGCTAATGCTAGCAAACTAACTAAATGCCTGGTCATGCTAACACTACAGTTAACAGTTTAGCATTCATTCATCACTTCACCATCTTCGTAACCCTGCAAACATTCTACAGAGAAAGCTAAAAAGCTCAGACATCTTAGCCGTTTCTTTCATACACAGGTGGGGTTTATGGCTAGCAGCTATTCTCAGCTAAATTATCATCCAGTACCTCAGACCAGCCGGAAAGTTTGTGTGTAACCTTAACACGGTAACAGTAATAAATGTTACATATAGTAATAATTTTTCAGTCATATGTGAATTAGGTGAGTGAACATGTGTATACAGACCTTGTATTTAACGCCATTTTCCCTTAAATGTCCGAGGAGGATGAACCGTCATCAGCGGTGTGGGAGCTCAAGAGTCACGAAGCTGAGTGACAGCCGCTGAATCCACCGGTGAACTTTGGGGGAGGGGCCAAGCAAACTTTAACCCAGCAGCTGGGTTACACAAAAACTACCCAACTCTCTGTAAATAACCCAGAAAAATGACCCAACAGCGGCAACCCAGCGTTTGGGTAGAAAAAACAACCCAGCATTTTTTAGAGTGTAGGCAGCAAGGTAAATACACAAAACTTACCGTCAAATTATTTTTTCCCTTAATAACTATATATATATATATATATATATATATATATATATATATATATATATATATATATATATATTATTTTTTTTTTTTTAAGCACCATGGCAAATCTCTCGTAGTCAATTTTTTAACCTGTTTTAAACACATACACACATGCATACACATTTTTATAGAAATGCACTTAGTTAATTTAATTTGCCTTACATTGTTGAATGAGGATGGGTTCCACAACCAAAAATCAACATTGATTCAATGTTTGTCTTTTCAACACAGAAAAGCATTGAATTATCAACATTGATTCAACATTATTTAGCATTGAAAAATCAACCTCAACCAAAATGATGATTCTGATGAAATTTCAACATTGAATCAATGTCACCTTGCTATCTGGGTTAATATTGGAGCAATAAAATTTACTTAAAATCTGTGTCCAAATTGTTATGAGGATTTTATCAAGTAAATCTTACAAGTTCTTTTTTTCAGTGCATGGGTGAACACGATGTTTTAAGAATTTAATTATATATATATATACATATATATATTTATTGTGAGGCGGCACGGTGGTGTAGTGGTTAGCACCGTCGCCTTGCACCTCCAGGGTCTGGGTTCGATTCCCCGGCCAGGCTCGATTCCCGTCTCTGTGTGCATGGAGTTTGCATGTTCTCCCCGTGCTTGGTGGGTTTCCTCCGGGTACTCCGGTTTCCTCCCACAGTCCAAAGATATGCAGGTTAGGCTAATTGGCGTTCCTAAAATTGCCCGTAGTGTGTGATTGGGTGTGTGAATGTGCGTATGAGTGTGTGCCCTGCGATGGATTGGCACCCTGTCCAGGGTGTACCCCGCCTTGTGCCCGAAGTCTCCTGGGATAGGCTCCAGGTCCCCCGCGACCCTGAATAGAGGATAAAGCGGTATAGAAGATGAATGAATGAATGAATATTTATTGTGTGTGTGTGTGTGTGTGACCGGTGCAACTCACACGTCCTATTCCATTGTCATTCATACTGCCGTAGTTTTTAGAGCCCTAAAAAAGCATTCGCTAGTAAGTAAGTAAATAAAAGACAAATGAATAAATAGTTTTAAATTATATATATACAGGGGCGTAGATTTAGGGTGGACGGAGGGGATGTGTCCCCACCAATATCCTCCGACCATTGAAACTTTTTTTTTAATCGTTCTGTCAACATTAACCTAGACACGCAGAAAGGGATAAATCACGTTCTCTCCTTGAGTCCTCCCGCCCCCAAAACACATATGAACATTTTGATTGGCTGTGCCTTTCCCTGCCATCATGTGATAGACGATTGGCTGCGTTCAGACACAAGCAGCGCCAAATGCAGTGGAGTCACATTCAGTACAGCAGGCCAGGATATAGTCTGTGAATACGGACGTAAAACTAACAGCAGATTAAATAGCTAAATGTAAAAGTATAAATATGATCCCTGTCAGTCTCCTAATCTAGTGATTGTTTGTCAGAAATCAGTATTGTGAAAGAAATTGATAAACTAATATACTAATATTGCCATATGGCTAGAATTTTGTTGACACCAATAGACAATCCACTTCAGAAAAATGGTTTTTAAAATGCATTCACTTACTTGGCGAACATTAATGATTTGATTCGAGGTTTGCACACTAAGACTCAGAAAAAGTGAAATAAAATGATTGCTGTTTAAATGGCATGTGTTTATCCTGTTTTGTCAGGTGACAGAACCTAAACACCTGTGCTGTAAATCAGACAGCGATGGAGAGAGTGTAGATTACACACAGGTGCTCTCTAGTCATTAGCACTCATCAGGCAATGTCTATGGCCAACTGACTGCACTCAGACCAAAGGGGGCTGAATAATTACACACACCCCACTTTTCAGTTATTTATTTGTAAAAAAAAAAAATTTTGAAATCATGTATGATTTTCGTTCCACTTCTCGCGTGTACACCACTTTGTATTGGTCTTTCACGTGGAATTACAATAAATTTGATTCATGTTTGTGGCTGTAATGTGACAAAATGTGGAAAAGTTCACGGGGGGCGAATACTTTTGCAAGCCACTGTAGTTGTCCTGAGATTTAACATTGTTACCAATAATAGGCTGAGGCATTCTCTGTCCATGCTCATAAGGAATCCTTCAATGTTTTTCAATTAGGGGACAGAAGCAGATCAGCCATGTTGTAGTTCAGGTGAAGAGGCGAGTTCACAGGAGGTCAATCTGAATGTTGATTATACAGTATATAACATATAATATGTGTGCGTGTATTATACATGTTGATTATACTAATATTTAGCATTATGAGGAGTGATAGGCTGAGGATGTAAGTGATTCATTAGTGTTTTTGGCAAAAGTTTGGAACTGACATTTCACTTTTTTGTCACGCTATTTCATCAGGTGGCAATGCTGTCCGGTCCTAGTGCAGTCAGAGGGGAAGAGTTAGGGTCAAAGCCATTGTTCACCCCCAAAAAAACTTTGCTCACTATTTACTCCTTAAGTGGTTCCAAACTTTAATGATTTTCTTTATTTTGTTGAATACAAAATAAGATATTGGGGAAAAAAGCTGAAAACATTGACTTCCGTAGCAGGAAAAACAAATACTATGTAAATCAATGATTACAGGTTTTCAGCATTCTACAAAATATCATCTTTAGTGTTTATCAGCCTGGACAATATTGATGTCAAACAAATATGCCAGCAGTTTATTTTTGTTAACGAGAGGCGAAGGCATGTTTTTGTCTCCTTCATATAGGAGCAATAGGCATTGAGCTGTTGTGTGGTACTCTACCTAGTAGTTCATGTTTAGATGTAATCTACTTTTATATATATACAGATGATTGAGATGTTTCATTTGCACTAGGGCTCAATAAAGAATAGTTTTTATTTTATTAAAGTCTATCTTTTTGTCAGTTATGAAACATTCCTTTAACTTTACACTATTCCTTAATTTAACTTAATGAATTGCATTTCGAGTGGATTAATATAAATCGAAGCATTGCTAGTATTAATGTAAAGTGATTTCGCACCATATTAAGAAAAACATGTATTCAGTGGACATAGTTGGGGTGGGAGGTTGGTAGGTGGATGGGGCAGGGGGTTGGGGGTTGGTGGGTGGAAAAGGGGATTGGGGGATGGGGTATTAGTTGGAGTCATAGGTAGCAAACCTACGCCCTTGTGTGTGTGTGTGTGTGTGTGTGTGTGTGTGTGTGTGTGTGTGTGTGTGTGTGTGTGTGTGTGTGTATGTGTGTGTATATATGGAAATATAATTAATATTTCCGTGTTTAATTACAAAAAAAAAACATTTTAATGGTTAGTGATTGTTGCAGACATTTACACTATTTTTGAGAACTATTAAGTTCTCCCTCAACGTGTCATAGCCGATAACTGCCCCTTTGAATGGTGTTCAAAATACTTGCAAAACAAGTATTGCAGCCATACATTGGAGGGAACTTCTGAGGTGGTCAGTGATTGATGGCACGGTCGGTCGGAGGGGGTTGTGATCACACCTATAGATCTTTTGTTCTAGGCTATCGGTCAAATATCTCTCCACTTGGAAGCAAAAACATGCAAGGGATTTCAGCATCTCGACGCACATACTAAGCTGTTTATAAAGTAGACACTGTTTGTTTTTTCATTTTGTAATCTTTCCTGTGTTTACCGTGTACTGTACAATGTATATTCATTTTTTAATGAATTACTGTAAATAAACTACACATTCCGTTGATTTACCAGAAATGACTTTTCTGTTTTTTGTGTGTGCTAAACTAAACTTCAGGGTCAAAGTAATAGCGATTTTATTTGAAAAGTATTATATATTTACAATGCTGATAAGTTCAAGCTTAGATTCATATATAAACTGCTTCAAAGTCTTTCCGTGACCGCTGAAATCCGACAGACGCAGGGATCAAGGGAGGTGTGTCTGTGTGTGTGTGTGCGTGCGGGTGTATGTGTGTGTGTGCGGTGCGCTGCAGCCTGTCCTATTTTCAGCGGATTTTTCCGCTACCGCAGATCAGTTTATCAACTTGTAATATATACATTTTAGGAATATATTAACATGTGCAGACATTTAAGGGTGCGCTGCCCTCTCTTGCCCCTGTGTAGAGCCTACACACACACACACACACACACACACACACACACACACACACACACACACACACACACACACACACACACATCTATCTATCTATCTATCTATCTATCTATTATATAAATATACATTTGGAATCTGCATCTACATTTTCTGTTACAAGTATAGAATTAGGTTCAGCTGAGACTCATGATCAATGGTGTTAGGGTACTTATGTAGTGATAATTAGTTTCAGCCAGATCATTAAAACTAACAATGGACTATGACACGCTTGAGAGGGGATATGAAGGTGTTATTCATTTATTTATTCTCTACAAGGGTGCGAACTACAGTACAGACCAAACTATAACTTTCTCTTATACTACTATAAAAATTCTAAATATAAACAAACAAAATACAGCTTTTTTTCCTCAGAGGTAAACGGAAAAGTGAAGTTGTTCAGCTGTTTACTGTCACTGCAGCTTCTTCAAAGTCTTCCCACTCCGTGACCACTGAAATCCGACACGACACCACGTTAGACTACGTCTTGACTCATTTGTATACCGACGGTGATTGGATGTTTCCCGAGGGCTCAGGGGAGTGTGTGTGTCTGTGTGTGTGTGTGTGTGTGTGTGTGTGTCTATGTGTGTGCGTGCGCGCTGGTACTTGTTCTACTGTTATAAAAACTCTAAATATAAACAAACAAAATACAGCTTTTTTTTCAGAGGTAAACGGAAAAGTGAAGATGTTCAGTGTCACTATGCAGATGTTACACTCAGTGGAGTTACCGAAATCTTTGGTTTAGTCCTCATTGAGTTGCCACACATCATTTCCACATTTCACTCGCTTTTATTACTCTTATGTGAACATAAGCAGTGAAACATTCCACAGGTTTATAATACACCGCGGCCAAGTGAACCACGTTCCCGTCGAATGAAACGAGGCATAATCGTGGTGTTTGCTTCGGTTATGACACACCATAGTTTATTACCTGCTGTGGTAGATCTGAATATTTATTCAAACACAATAATAAAGCTTTATATCCTCAGGAGGGCTCAGTACATTGTTTTAGCGATAGTTTCACGGAAGCGAGTTCAGAACTAATCTAACCAAACCAAAAAAAAAAAAAAACATCCGAAGCTTGTGAAACTAATGAAATTGATATATATGTAATTGATATACTGTATATACAGACGTGTGTGTGTCATTTTAATTCAAATGAACATTTTAATGCTTTCTGATACACTTATCAACTTATCCACATACACTTATCAACACAAACTCTCCGTGCACGCGCACACAATCTCTAAAAAATTAATATTAATAACATACATATACAAATAAACAAATGTAGGTGTAATAAAAGTAGTCGTGATGTCAGTACTCGCCCAGCAAACCAGCCTTTTGCAGCGGCTTAAAACGTATGAATTATCTTCAAATATACAAAAAAAAAGCGAAAAGACACTCGATTATTATGCATAGGTTATTTGTTTAATTCAAAAAGTTCATAAAAACACTTTAAAACGAGAGAAAAACTGTTAAAATCCTCGTTCGCCTTCTCAGCGTTAGGTAGCGAGTGACGTCATGATTTGAATCTGCGCGCCACCGGGGAAACATAGGGAAACTGACTTTCCCGGACCACCGGCTTTTAGATAAAGTCCTTCTATGCGCCATCTGGCGGATATTCAGTGAAGCACAACACATTTATTTTAAATTCCCGAATGTTGCCTCCGGCAAGTCGCGGCAAGCCGCGCGCTAAATTGCGGCATCCCGCGGGAAAACACGCAGGTTTTTAATGGCGACATCTGTAGTTGGAACACACTCTCCGGTCCCCCTTCTTGAAGAGGGGGACCACCACCCCGGTTTGCCAGTCCAGAGGCACTGTCCCCGATGTCCATGCAATGTTGCAGAGACGTGTCAACCATGACAGCCCTACAACATCCAGAGCCTTGAGGAACTCAGGGCGGATCTCATCCACCCCCGGGGCCCCGCCACCGCGGAGCTTTTTGACTACCTCGGCGACCTCGGCCCCAGAGATGAAAGAGTCCACCTCTGTGTCCCCAGACTCTGCTTCCTCATCGGAAGGCATGTTGGTGGAATTAAGGAGGTCTTCGAAGTACTCCCCCCACCGACCCACAACGTCCCGAGTCGAGGTCAGCAGCGCACCATCCCCACTATACACTGTGTTGACCGTGCACTGCTTTCCCCTCCTGAAACGCCGGATGGTGGACCAGAATCTCTTCGAAGCCGTCTGGAAGTCATTCTCCATGGCCTCCCCAAACTCCTCCCACGCCCGGGTTTTTGCCTCAGTAACCACCGAAGCCGCGTTCCGCTTGGCCTGCCGGTACCTATCAGCTGCCTCCGGAGTGCCACCAGCCAAAAAGGCCCGGTAAGACTCCTTCTTCAGCTTGATGGCATCCCTCACCGCCGGTGTCCACCAACGGGTTCTTGGGTTGCCACCGCGACAGGCACCGACCACCTTACGGCCACAGCTCCGGTCGGCCGCCTCGACAATGGAGGCGCGGAACATAGTCCATTCGGACTCAATGTCCCCCACCTCCCCCAGGACATGGTTGAAGCTTTGCCGGAGGTGGGAGTTGAAGCTCGTCCTGACAGGGGACTCTGCCAGACGTTCCCAGCAGACCCTCACAATACGTTTGGGTCTACCAGGCCTGACCGGCATCCTACCCCGCCAACGGAGCCAACTCACCACCAGGTGGTGATCAGTTGACAATTCCGCCCCTCTCTTCACCCGAGTGTCCAAGACATGTGGACGCAAGTCCGACGACACGACCACAAAGTCGATCATCGAACTGCGGCATAGGGTGTCCTGGTGCCAGGTGCACATATGGACACCCTTATGCCTGAACATGGTGTTCGTTATGGACAATCCGTGACGAGCACAGAAGTCCAATAACAAAACACCGCTCTGGTTCAGATCGGGGGGGCCGTTCATCCCAATCACGCCCTTCCAGGTCTCACTGTCATTGCCCACGTGAGCATTGAAGTCCCCCAACAGAACGATGGAGTCCCCAGGAGAGACGTTCTCTAGCGCCTCCTCTAGAGACCCCAAAAAGGGTGGGTACTCCAAACTGCTGTTCGGCGCATAAGCGCAAACAACAGTAAGGACCCGTCCCCCCACCCGAAGGCGGAGGGAGGCCACCCTCTCGTCCACTGCGGTGAACCCCAATGTACAGGCCCCGAGCCGGGGGGCAATAAGTATGCCCACACCTGCTCGGCGCCTCTCACCGGTGGCAACTCCAGAGTAGAAGAGAGTCCAGCCCCTCTCAAGGAGACTGGTTCCAGAGTCCAAGCCGTGCATCGAGGTGAGTCCAACTATATCTAGCCGGAACTTCTCAACCTCACGCACTAGCTCAGGCTCCTTCCCCGCCAGAGAGGTGACATTCCACGTCCCTAGAGCCAGCTTCTGCAGCCGAGGATCAGACCGCCAAGGCCCCTGTCTTCAGCCACCGCCCAACTCACACTGCACCCGACCTCTTTGGCCCCTCCTACAGGTGGTGAGCCCATGGGAAGGGGGACCCATGTTGCCTCCTTCGGGCTGTGCCCGGCCGGGCCCCATGGGTGCAGGCCCGACCACCAGGTGCTCGCCATCGGGCCCCACCTCCAGGCCTGGCTCCAGAGGGAGGCCCCGGTGACCCACGTCCGGGCGAGGGAAAACGTTTTCCAAAGTTTGAATTCATCATAAGAGGTCTTTTGAACCACTCTTTGTCTGTTCCCTCACCTAGGACCAGATTGCCATGGGTGACCCTACCAGGGGCATGAAGCCCCCGACAACATTGCTCCCAGGATCATTGGGACGCGCAAACCCCTCCACCACGATAAGGTGATGGTTCAAGGAAGGTACTCCACTGTAAAATAATATTTCTATTCAGTTTAAATAATACATCGGACGCGAAAGCTTTGTTTTTGACAGTTTTAGATTGAATATGTATATATATTGTGCTAAAACAATATACCATTCTACCATTATTATAAAATTATACACATACACTTTTTCAAAATGTTTTACTAATCGCCTAAATGCCACATCTGACTACAACATACACCGGATTTGCAAACTAAAAACTAGTTTAGAACACCGATGTGCTATCAGTGGCGACACATAGGTCGGCGCTGCGCAGAGTGACGTCGCAGTCTAGCGAGTGGTACTGAGCATGCGCAGTGATCAGCCTTTCCTGGATCCCGTTTTTTAAAGTGGAAGCGCGAAACATTTATAGCTAATAAAAATAAATTAGAAAGTTAGAAATGTGTTTATATTTGTGGTATGCAAAGTTACAAAGTATCCGTGGCAATTGTGTTTCATACAGAGAACATTTGTGTGTGATGTTACAAGGTGAGCACTGAGGTAAATAATAGGCAGTAATATTCTAGAATGTTCTGTGGCAGTTAGATTCTAACGGACGCAGTTAGCTTGATTCTATGTAATATGTAGCTAACGTACTGTAGGTTTCAAAGCATAACAGGCAATTGCAAACATTAATTTGTCAAAAATCATAAAAACAAGCTATAGTATTTGATGTACTGATATAATTTGTCATAAATGCAACACCATCACCATGTATAATATATATGCACTTAGGAGTTCTGACCGTGAACACTAACATTCACTTGCAGAATATATATGTTCCATTGAATTTGAAAGAATGAAAGAAGGAACTTTTCAGTGTAACTTATGTGGTACTCTACCCATTTATTTGAATAATTTTAGAAGCACTATGTTAGAAGTCACAAAAATGACCCCCACGTTTCCATTGCCTGTTGCATTGAACAACAAAAAATGGCCTAATTACAAGGTTCGTGTATATTGATAGTATTATATTGGAGAAACCATTACCATGGGCTTTGCTCATCATCTAATACAGTATTACTACACAAAATATCTCAGACTATAGACCATGCCAATCTGTAAAGTTTGGAATACCACACATACTTTAAACAAAGCCGTTGCAGCATCATCATTAAATGATTTGAAGGAGAAAGGTGAGTCCAATATTATTTATTATTTATGCATTTCAATTAATTTTTTACTTACAATTTTGATATATTAATATTCATTGTAATTAATGTTATTGCTGTACTTGATTTTAGGTGCCCAAAAGCTTGTCCTCCTACCATGCACCCACACCATCGACCTGACAGTAGTGTTGGAAGAAGATGGGACTGTGATTGACTAAGATGAAATTCTTCTCTCACCTGAGCTGAGTGGTTCCAACCTGCTTCTCCTACTAGACTTGGACAGCAGCACCAAAGATGACATCCACGCCTACCCAGAGTCCACTACAGACACTGCCAGAATCACTGCCTACCACTAGCACAGACACAGCTAGACAAGAATGCCCCAATACACCAAGAACACCAAAGACACCAAGTGATGCAGGCTCTCCAAGTGATTTACATTATCTAAGGATAGCATTAAATAAGCATTTGCTTACTTAATTACTTAATGATTATCTGCCCACTTATAAAATTCTCCTGATTTCAGTTTGCCTCCAACAAGAGCCTATCTCAAAAAATAAGGCACATTCGCTGTGCGCTCAAAAAAAAAAAATAAAAAAAGTCACAGACTCAGCCTAGCAGCTCCAACGAAATCCACCTACCAAGAAAGATGTCTCAGGCCGCTTGGCTTTGCGAATCAACAGCCAGAGGTCGTTTCCGCAGAGGATGTGGCGAGACATGTTGAACTGGGGAAAGAGTGGAGTTCCAATGAAATTGATTCATGTTTGTGGCTGTAATGTGACAAAATGTGGAAAAGTTCAAGGGGGCCGAATACTTTTGCAAGCCACTGTATATATGAGTTTCACTTTTTGAATTGAATTACAGAAATAAATAAACTTTTCAATTATATTCTAATTTATTGAGATACACATGTAGGAACACCACCAATAACTTATAATGTTTTAACAATCAAATCAGTTTTGTTTTGGTTATTTGTTAGATTCTCTTGGGAGGAGAAATTACAGTCCGTAAAGAGGCCTGGTCCAGTATCAAAAACAACACCAAAGACTCTTTGTTTATGAAGGAGTTAGCAGTGACGTTTTGGGGTACAAAAACATTGGGGGAAAGGAGCCTAACAGTGAAAGAGTGTCCTACTACAAAAACCACCAGACAGCCTTTAACACCACAGAAACTCACAACGTTAAAAGGTATGTCATCCTTGGTAGCAGATTCCACTTGCTGTTTGAAGGAAGCCAAAAGATTCTATACTATATTGTATGTCACAGTGTACAGACAAACAAGAATGCACACATACTGTACACAAAAAACTACAGTTATAGCAGTTTATCATCTTTTCTTTGTATGGATTATTGTCGATACTCTTATAGACTGCAAACATTTTGATGATAGATTTGGTACTAAGGTTATAATTTTTCTGTCTAACCAATCCTATTTGTTTAACATATCTTTTTAGTCTGCTTCAAAGAATGGCTTCAAGACAAAAACATGAAGGAGACAGAATTAGAAGCCAGACTGGGGAAAGTTGTACGTTACATTACAGAAAAAATAATGGACATTAACAAACAAAACGTTGGGGTAAGTTGTTATTGTCATGTTTGTGTGCAGGGTTGTGTTATCAATAGGAGAAGCAATAGTGTGAACGTAACTGTGTGAATGTGTCCATGAGAGGTTTCTGTCATATTTTGTTAAGTTATTAATCTTTTGTCAAAACTTGTTGATTGTTAAGAAATCATATTGTTACAAATGTGCATATTTGACATATTGCTACATATTGTTACTGTTTATGTTGGCTAATAAAGTTGATTTTATAATAATTCTATTCTATATTCTATTTAATGATCTGAATATTGTCTTGTAAATAATGAGTTAGTAATGTACATGAAACAAAAGAAGCGTTGTAATATTTGCATGTATTCTGGCTTTTATACCATCCCAACATTTGATGGGTTAATGAACAGCCTACCATCAGATGTTGGTATGCTGGTGCTGGTATGCTGGTCACCCTGCTGATGCTGGTGGAAAAAACAGCATAGAACAGCAAAGCTGGTGACCAGCTTGACCAGCATATGTTGTGTTTTGGTGCTGGTATGCTGGGAACCAGCATCAGTAAATTGAACAGCATACCAGCATCATGACACTATAATGCTGGTCACCAGCATACCAGCACCAAAACACAACATATGCTGGTCAAACTGGTCACCGGCTTTGCTGATCTATGCTGTTTTTTCAGCAGGGAAACTTTCAGGCTGGTCTGAGGCAGTGGCGGTTCTACACTGAATTGCTCCCCGGGTGAGACTCCCCCCCCCATTTCCTCTCTCCCGCCCCCTTTCATCCCCCTCCCCCCCTTTCCTCCCCCCACCCCGTCATCCACTCTCTGCCCCGCTTGCTTAACTTCTATGCAGCTGCTTCAGCAGCAGGGGCGGCGCGGTCAAAGCGCAGGTATTGGAATAGAAAACCGCTTAGCGGCACAGATTATTATTTTTTCCTCCAGGTTCGTTTGCCGCCCCCCACGTGACACGTAAAAATGACGACCTGGGCGGCTGCCCAATTCGCCCATGCCTAAAACCGCCACTGGTCTGAGGTATGATAATTTAGCTGAGAATAGCTGCTATAGTTAGCCAAAGAACCCCACCTGTGTATGAAAGAAACGGCTAAGATGTCTGAGCTTTTTAGCTTTCTCTGTAAAATGTTTTCAGGGATATGAAGATGGTGAAGTGATGAATGAACGCTAAACTGTTAACTGTAGTGCTAGCATGACGCAGGCATTTAGTCAGGTTGCTAGCGTTAGCCACATATCTTTCTAAATAGAAACGAAATACTGAACATAAATGTCTCTGTTGTTTAGCGATGTTTAGTCACGTTATTTTTGTTTAAGCTATTTCTTGTATTTTAATCACACTTAAAATACCGACGGTTATATGCGCATGCTTAATCTGCGGTTGTGTTCTGGTTTCGGTCTGTTCTCATGTTACGTGCAGAGGAGTAGTGCACGTATGTGTGTGTGTAGCGCGGGTATGTGCGCATGCGCGACGGCGGCGCATGCGCGATCTTTCCCCCCTTTCTCTCTCCCGCTCTCCTTTTCGCAGGAAGCCCCGCCCCGATGGAACGTGCCGTGACGTGCGCCGCGATTGGCTGGCTGTGGATCTGCACGCCTTCTTAAGCTCACGGGTGGAAGCAGACAATGCGCGACTTATACTTTGTGTGTGACTTCCGTGCTCTGTTGATTGGTGAATTGTGAACGTTGGATTGTGTGGTTGTTGGATTGTGTGGTTGGTTGAGTGATTGACTGTATGTTGAAGTGTTGGAGTGTGATTGTGTATTTGTTTGTTATTTTGTATTTGTTTTGGGTGATTGTGTGTGTGTTTTTGTTTGTTTGGTTGGGGAGAGAGCCTGTGTGTCGCGCCTTGCCTCTCTCCTTCCTGTTTGTTGTTTTGGGTTTTCTTTTTGTTTGTTTGTGTTAGCGTGGATGGTAGTGTTCCTCCCGCTATTGTATATAGTTTTCTTTCATTGTAAATATTGTATATATATTGTTTTGTTCTTTTTTTTTTGTTTGTACATAGTTGCAAGGAAGCAGTAGGGGTTGAGTGCCAATTTTGTTGTCCCCTGTTTTCTCCTGTTTTTGTGGATAGTTAGGTAGTTAGTTTAGTTGATGTATTTTGATTTATATTCGTTTCTTTTGGTAGTTTAGTTAGCTTGAGGGTGGAGATAGAGGGGGGGTTTTGTTTATTGTTTTGGCCTGGCTCAATCCTGAAGCCCAGAGCTTCCTGTATGTGTCAGTGCGTGTGTATCAAAATAAAGACCACACACGAAATCTTGATTGTAGGTTCATTTATTTATCCTAAATTTATTATTTTCTTTGTTGCGTCCCTTGACCCTTGACCGGGGGTCGTAACATCTCATGAGTTGTGAAGCGATAGGAACAAAGTATAAATATTGTTCATTTGCTAAATTAAGTATCATGAATTTTAATTGAATATTTATCTCTATATTTTTTCACAGCAGTTTGTGACTGAAAGTGTCCTTTTTTGTGGTGTTTTATGTTTTGTGCACATACACACACACATACACACACACAAACACGCTTTTACAGCCCCCCTCTCAGGTTTCCAAACAAACACACATACTCTCTGCCTTACGCACACACACACACACACACACACACACACACAGAGGTGGAAAGTAATGAATTACATTTACTCGCGTTACTGTAATTGAGTAGATTTTTTTGTGTACGTCTACTTTTTAAAGTAGTTTTTAAAATTTTACTTTTACTTAAGTATGTTTTGTTTAAAGTATTATACTTCATTACATTTTTCAAAACTACATTTTAAATCATATTCGCTACTGAGTAAAAAAATTAATGAATGAAAATGAAAATCAATACAAAAGGGAAGGGAAGAAATTGCACCCCAGAAACCACTGCACTGATTGATTGATGGAGAACAAACGTGCTAAATTCACAAGAACGATGGAGAAGGACAAAACAGATGCCAGTGATGCAGACACAGCTGAAAGTGAAATGGCAACAAATTCTTATGAAGCAAACCCCTGGTCATATTTAAGCGACCACTTTTATTTCAAGCACAACAAAGGGAACAGATTTATTATGCAAGGGTGTTCCATCCCCCATCTCACCCCTGCAGTTAAAAAAAAAAGTAACTCAGTAACTTTTACTCTGAGTAAATTTTTAATGAGCTACTTTTTACTTTTACTTAAGTAGGTTTTTATAAGGGTAACTTTACTTTACTAGTAAAAGTTCACTAAAGTAACAGTACTTTTACTGGAGTACAAAATTTTATTACTCTTTCCACCTCTGCACACACACACACACACACACACACACACACTCAAAAACTCTGCAGGCACTAAGACCCAGCAGGAGAGACGATAAATCTCGGCTTTACAGCTCCCCCTCCTCTCGGCTACAAACACAGGAAACTCTTCTCTGTCGCAACTGTTTTCAAAGGTTAGGATCTGATTAATTCGTTTTTTGTTGTTGTAGGTGTGTTTGTGTGTGTGTGTGTGTCTGTGTAAGGCAGAGAGTGTGTGTGTGTGTGTGTGTCTGTTTAAGGCAGAGAGTGTGTGTATTTGTTTGGGGACCTGAGAGGAGGGGGGCTGTAAAGGCAAGTGTGTGTGTGTGTGTGTGTGTGAGTGCACTCATTCACTTACACCAACATACATATACACACACTCTCTCTCGGCTTTACAGCCTCTCTCCTCTCAGGTTCCCAAACAAACACACAGAAACTCTGCTCTATCGCGGTAAGGTGCTGGTTAATTTGTTTTGTCGTTGTTGTTTTACTTTACAGCAGTGATTCCGTTAGTATGCGCTCACACGAGTGTGACTAGCAATGTTCCTTGCAAATTTTTTAAACGGTTAATTTTTAAACTGTAACAAACTTCCAACTATTACTTATCAGGGGTAGAGTAAGGACCACCACAGGATAATATTGATATCATAAACAATGTGATCACATTTATTTACCCAAAGTCACACCATTCACTCCTCGTATCTTCCAACATACACATACATACACACGCATACAAAGTTTATTGGCTTCGCGGGCGATACGAGTCCTTAAGCCCTTTCCTGGACAAAGTCTATTTAAAAGCGGTACCGTCCCGGGATGCGCTTTGCCCCGCTCTGGTTGTCCTCCGGACGCAAGTCCCCTTAATGGCTGCGCACGCCGAGGTAGAAGATGTCGGGTCTAGAGTCCAGGCAGTAGAGAGCAGGAGAGATAAATATAAACAACAGGAGGAAAAAAAACCTCCTGCATAGCCACAGCAGGAGGGATATCCGTAAGTGTAAGGCATACAGATGTCGGCCTTAAAACCCTGCGTGTTTTCCCGCGGGATGCCGCAATTTAGCGCGCGGCGTGCCGCGTCTTGCCGGAGGCAACATTCGGGAATTTTAAATAAATGTGTTGCGCTTCACTGAATATCCGCCAGATGGCGCATGGAAGGACTTTATCTAAAAGCCGGACCAAGTACAACAATGAATGTAAGGACGCGGATGAACAGTGCTGAAGCGAACATGAATTTTATTTTGTTTTATAATAGATCTTTCATGATGAATGAGTGTATATGTGCTTCACATTATCAAACACAGGCAAAGGAGACAGAAATTATTGAGGAATCCACTGAAAAAAGTAAACCTAGTTTAATGTGTTTTTTTTTTCTCATTCCATTAGTAAAAAAAATAATTTGCTCTTTTTAACTGAAGTGTCTAATTTATGCTTATGGGTGAATCTTTTTTTTTTTTTTTTTTTTTTTTTTTAGTATAATGCTGTTTACAGCAGGAAACCAAAGTGAAATATTTCATTTTGATCAAGGTACTCTTATTAGGTTGAGTGTGATTTGCGCATGCGCAGTCTTTAGGCCATAGTTTTGCCGGTATAATTTTATTTCCGCCTCAAACCGGAGCATGACGTTGAAACAAGTAAGGAAGGATATCAGAACCTGTATTTCAGTTACTGTTAGTTAAAGCCCCTGATTAAACTTAAATCTAATCCATTCACAAAGGACATTTCTGCTTCAAACCGTGTCTCATGACCTCATGACGCAGCATTTTCACGGACTGAATCACATGCGGGTGGAGATTCTCAAAGAAAACTCCTTTAAACCAGGTAAGAAAGCAAACTCATGTCATTTCTATGTTAAATGTATCTCTTCTATGAGCAAATTCATGATTTATGTCAGGAACAACTACTTTGTAGATTGAGTTTTGTGTCCGTGTTTGCTACTGTAGCTAAAACCACCTATATTACCTGCATTAGCTAACTAACGTGGTGATTTTCAAAAACACCGGAGTTTATACAGTAAGTCAGCGGCGCCGAAGAAAATAATTATATTTAAGTACCGTTGGTTAACGATGTAAAAATTAATAGGAAAGTGACGTAAACATAGAACAAGCTAATTTGGAGTGAGTGCTGTTTGTAGTGTACTGCTTTCTATACTTCATACACACTGTAATTAAGATTTGCTAACATAAGAACTTGAGCCAGTCCAATTTTTGTTTTTACCTTTTTTTTTTTTTTTTAAAGATCAGTAATGAGTTTCTGAGAATTATATCTGCTCCACTTCAAGCAAGATTACTGGTTTCCTTGGACAAGCAACACTACAAACTAATTGAGATCATCAGAAACTAGGGAGGAACCCGGCAGAGAGAAGACCAGAGATATAATCTTCATCTTCAAGTTCTTGATCTGGTATGTATGGTACGGTTCAGGACCAGGGAGGGAGCCGGAGACAGCAGAACAAAGAGATGATATTGCCAGCACCAGCACAGGGAGCACAGTTTTTAGTTTAGATCTCATGTTTACATTTTATTGTATGTTGATGGCTTGACTGTAAACAACAAACAATGCAATAAATGTATAAAAATATATATATATTTATTGTCTCTTTCCAGGACCAGGCATATCGTTCAATTATTTTTTGGCCAAATAGGCAGTCGTAACAAGAGGTGAGGGCGCGCGCGTCATCACATGTGCTTAGCCGACTCTGCGTTCACTGTAAACTTCAATATACATAGACGTTTATATTTTTGTTTATTTGTATATGTATGTTATTAATTATACTTTTTTAGAGATTGTATGTGCGTGCACGGAGAGTATGTGTTGATAAGTTTACGTGGATAAGTTGATAAGTGTATCAGAAAGCATTAAAATGTTCATTTGAATTAAAATGACACACACACGTCTGTATATACAGTATATCAATTACATATATATCAATTTCATTAGTTCGTTCATTCTATTTGAAGCTTCGGATGTTTTTTTTTTTTGGTTTGGTTAGATTAGTTCTGAACTCGCTTCCTTGAAACTATCGCTAAAACAATGACACACACACATAGACACACACACAGACACACACACTCCCCTGAGCCCTCGGGAAACATCCAATCACCGTCGGTATACAAATGAGTCAAGACGCAGCCTAACGTGGTGTCGTGTCGGATTTCAGTGGTCACGGAGTGGGAAGACTTTGAAGAAGCTGCAGTGACAGTGAACAGCTGAACAACTTCACTTTTCCGTTTACCTCTGAGGAAAAAAAGCTGTATTTTGTTTGTTTATGTCTAGAATTTTTATAGTAGTAAGAGAGAGTTATAGTTTGGTCTGTACTGTTCTTCGCACCCTTGTAGAGAATAAATAAATGAATAACACCTTCATATCCCCTCTCAAGAGTGTCATAGTCCATTGTTAGTTTTAATGATCTGGCTGAAACTAATTATCACTACATAAGTACCCTAACACCATTGATCATGAGTCTCAGCTGAACCTAATTCTATACTTGTAACAGAAAATGTAGATGCAGATTCCAAATGTGTATTTATATAATAGATAGATACTGTAGATAGATGTGTGTGTGTGTGTGTAGGCTCTACGCAGGGGCAAGAGAGGGCAGCGCACCCTTAAATGTCTGCACATGTTAATATATTCCTAAAATGTATATATTACAAGTTGATGAACTGATCTGCGGTAGCGATGACGTCACAGTCCGACAGCTTTAGAATGATGTTTGATCAGGTCTACTGTATATTCTGAACATAGAACTGCAAAATGTCTGATACAGTACTTTGGGGGAAACAAAGACTTAAACTGTTAAGTAATAACATTATTAATAACAAATATGTAATAGTTTTGATATTTGAAAATTTTTTATTTTAATGTAAAAGGACTATAGATAGAGACTTATAAGCAGCTGGTGTATCCGGGTTGTTTAATGAACTTTAAGCAAAAAGACAACATGTATTCATCTGTTTTATATAAATTACTGTTTTAACTTTGACTAGTTTTGGAAGAATAAATTGAATTGTTAAAGTCATGTTTTGCGTGTTTTAATTTTGGGGGATTGTTTGGGTATTTAAAAATTGTTTAGTTGAACCAACAACTTCAATGGGCAAAAAATGGGACACAACTTTGTTTTAAATAGTCAAAGAGTTGGGCTGAAAATAATAATAATAATTATTGATCATAGAAACAAATGAAACACTTGATTATATGTATTTGTGATTGTGACCCATAATAATTTTTTCTCAGTATAAATAAATGTTTTGGGTTTTAAGAACTCCAAAAGAGCAACGACAAACTTGGTATTCTCCATTGAGGTTTCTCACCTTCCACTCCTGAGTATGACATGGTGTTAATTGCTCTGTGTGTGCGTGTGTGTTTTTGGCGGGGGGATGGGTGTGTGTGTGTTTTCGGCTGTTCAGCAGTTCTAAACACAAGCACAGTTTTTGTCCTTAACTAAAATACTTCAATACGTTAATAATGAATTTATTTTGTTGAATAAGGTAATAAGCGATATTTAAACCAAACCAGTAAGTTAAGTAAGTGTTCCATACATTAAAGTACTGTGTATAACCAAGTGCCCTAGCAAACACAGTTACAGTACAGTTTACAGTACAAACAGAGTGTGTGCGCTGGGGGGATTGGAAGGTGAGTGAGAATACTCATTTACAAGACAAAAGACGGTCAGAGGCAGCGCCGTTCTAGACCAGACAACACGGGGTGGGGGGAGGGGGGCATCATGTTCGAGCACTGTTTTTACCTGGCCTTACTGTATAGTAACAGTATTGTATTTGCTGAATTGTGTTGAGGCACGCAAACCCCCAGACCACAATAAGGTGGCAATCCCTCAGGGGGAAACTAAAAAATAAATAAATAAATATATATATATATATATATATATATATATATATATATATATATATATATATATAATAAAATATCCTTAATCCAGATTTTATCAATCAATGACATAACATTTATCTAAGCTGGATGGTCTAATTCTCAAAACCGTTTAACCTAAAGAAAAACATAACACACTATAACTAGAATATTTACAAAACTGAAATGTTTTCTTATGAATAATAAAAAAAAACATTATAACTCAAAAAGATCATATTATGTTTATATATATATTTTTTATAGTAACTGTAAGACTTAACACACTATAACTAAAATATTTACAAAACTGAAAGGTTGTCTTATGAATAATAAAAAATACAAACTAAATTAAAACAGATGGGCTGTTAAACAGATCATAATATGTTTTATGTTTTCTGATTATAAATGATATATGGGTTGATTTTAGAAAGGCTAAATCAAATAGCTAGTTTTGGTAATGTCAGACCAGTAACTATACTATGTAAAAGTAATTATAATATGAATTAATTAAGGGCAGGACCTAACCTAATGTTAATAATTTACACCATGATAACATTAGTATTCATGTTTTTGTATTTTTGTATTAACATTTTAAATGTTCAAATGAACGTTTCAGAGTATATAATTTGTCGTGTCATCTGTGATTGAGACCCATGAGTTAAATTGAAATATTTTTTATAGGTAGTAAGCCAGGTTTTAGTAACCTGCTTTAGTAATGGGCTCTAAAAGACAATGGAACATTACAGAACGTGCGAGTTGACGCCCATGCACAGATTAAAATGTTCATTTGAATTAAAATGACACACGCATGTCTGTGTGTGTGTGTGTGTATATATATATATATATATATATATATATATATATACAGTGGTGTGAAAAACTATTTGCCCCCTTCCTGATTTCTTATTCTTTTGCATGTTTGTCACACTTAAATGTTTCTGCTCATCAAAAACCGTTAACTATTATTCAAAGATAACATAATTGAACACAAAATGCAGTTTTTAAATGAAGGTTTACATTATTAAGGGAGAAAAAAAACTCCAAATCTACATGGCCCTGTGTGAAAAAGTGATTGCCCCCCTTGTTAAAAAATAACTTAACTGTGGTTTATCACACCTGAGTTCAATTTCTGTAGTCACCACCAGGCCTGATTACTGCCACACCTGTTTCAATCAAGAAATCACTTAAATAGGAGCTACCTGACACAGAGAAGTAGACCAAAAGCACCTCAAAACCTAGACATCATGCCAAGATCCAAAGAAATTCAGGAACAAATGAGAACAAAAGTAATTGAGATCTATCAGTCTGGTAAAGGTTATAAAGCCATTTCTAAAGCTTTGGGACTCCAGCGAACCACAGTGAGAGCCATTATCCACAAATGGCAAAAACATGGAACAGTGGTGAACCTTCCCAGGAGTGGCCGGCCGAACAAAATTACCCCAAGAGTGCAGAGACAACTCATCCGAGAGGCCACAAAAGACCCCAGGACAACATCTAAAGAACTGCAGGCCTCACTTGCCTCAATTAAGGTCAGTGTTCACGACTCCACCATAAGAAAGAGACTGGGCAAAAACGGCCTGTATGGCAGATTTCCAAGGCGCAAACCACTTTTAAGCGAAAAGAACATTAAGTCTCGTCTCAATTTTGCTAAAAAACATCTCAATGATTGCCAAGACTTTTGGGAAAATACCTTGTGGACCGACAAGACAAAAGTTGAACTTTTTGGAAGGTGCGTGTCCCGTTACATCTGGCGTAAAAGTAACACAGCATTTCAGAAAAAGAACATCATACCAACAGTAAAATATGGTGGTGGTAGTGTGATGGTCTGGGGTTGTTTTGCTGCTTCAGGACCTGGAAGGCTTGTTGTGATAGATGGAACCATGAATTCTACTGTCTACCAAAAAATCCTGAAGGAGAATGTCCGGCCATCTATTCGTCAACTCAAGCTGAAGCGATCTTGGGTTCTGCAGCAGGACAATGACCCAAAACACACCAGCAAATCCACCTCTGAATGGCTGAAGAAAAACAAAATTAAGACTTTGGAGTGGCCTAGTCAAAGTCCTGACCTGAATCCTATTGAGATGTTGTGGCATGACCTTAAAAAGGCGGTTCATGCTAGAAAACCCTCAAAGAAAGCTGAATTACGACAATTCTGCAAAGATGAGTGGGCAAAATTCCTCCAGAGCGCTGTAAAAGACTTGTTGCAAGTTATCGCAAACACTTGATTGCAGTTATTGCTGCTAAGGGTGGCCCAACCAGTTATTAGGTTCAGGGGCAATTACTTTTTCACACAGGGCCATGTAGGTTTGGATTTTTTTTCTCCCTAAATAATAAAACCCCTCATTTAAAAACTGCATTTTGTGTTTACTTGTGTTATCTTTGACTAATAGTTAAATGTGTTTGATGATCAGAAACATTTTGTGTGACAAACATGCAAAAGAATAAGAAATCAGGAGGGGGGCAAATAGTTTTTCACACCACTGTATATATATATATATATACCCTAAAAATGCTGGGTTAAAAACAATCTGGGTTGTTTTTAACCCAGCTGCTGGGTAAATATAGGACTAACTAAATGCTGGGTTAATTTAACCCAGCAAGATGGGTTAAATATTCAATCCAAATGCTAGGTCATATTTAACTATAATGCTGGGTTAATTCTACCACATAAATGGTTCAAATGTTCTACCCATATGTTTGGGGTTTGTTGGTTCATTTTAACTGGAATGTTGGGTTAATTCTACCTCACAAATAGGTTATTATTATTTTCATGTTTTACAGTGAATCTGTAAAAAAAACACCCATGTCTATTAAACAGTTAAATTATTTTGATATACTTGCCTATTACAAAAAACATACATATATGCAATAAACACCATCCTATTACATGTTCTTAGAAAAAAATATTTATTTTTCAAAAGCACAAGAACAGATAATCAACAGCGACATCATTACTATACTATCATTGATAAGGGCGGGATGGAGTAATTGCACAAATAGACTGAGGCAGCTTCTACAGAGCAGGATCTCTCTGTGACTTCAGATATCTTTTCTGAAGAACAAAACTATCCAGCTATTTTTTTTTTTTGGTTTGGTTAGATTAGTTCTGAACTCGCTTCCGTGAAACTATCGCTAAAACAATGTACTGAGCCCTCCTGAGGATATAAAGCTTTATTATTGTGTTTGAATAAATATTCAGATCTACCACAGCAGGTAATAAACTATGGTGTGTCATAACCGAAGCAAACACCACGATTATGCCTCGTTTCGTTCGACGGGAACGTGGTTCACTATTATAAACCTGTGGAATGTTTCACTGTTTATGCTCACATAAGAGGAACAAAAGCTCAATGAGGACTAAACCAATGATTTCGGTAACTCCACTGAGTGTAACATCTGCATAGTGACACTGAACATCTTCACTTTTCCGTTTACCTCTGAAAAAAAAGCTGTATTTTGTTTGTTTATATTTAGAGTTTTTATAACAGTAGAACAAGTACCAGCGCGCACGCACACACATAGACACACACACACACACACACACACACACACACACACAGACACACACACTCCCCTGAGCCCTCGGGAAACATCCAATCACCGTCGGTATACAAATGAGTCAAGACGCAGCCTAACGTGGTGTCGTGTCGGATTTCAGTGGTCACGGAGTGGGAAGACTTTGAAGAAGCTGCAGTGACAGTGAACAGCTGAACAACTTCACTTTTCCGTTTACCTCTGAGGAAAAAAAGCTGTATTTTGTTTGTTTATATCTAGAATTTTTATAGTAGTAAGAGAGAGTTATAGTTTGGTCTGTACTGTTGTTCGCACCCTTGTAGAGAATAAATAAATGAATAACACCTTCATATCCCCTCTCAAGAGTGTCATAGTCCATTATTAGTTTTAATGATCTGGCTGAAACTAATTATCACTACATAAGTACCCTAACACCATTGATCATGAGTCTCAGCTGAACCTAATTCTATACTTGTAACAGAAAATGTAGATGCAGATTCCAAATGTGTATTTATATAATAGATAGATAGATAGATGTGTGTGTGTGTGTGTGTGTAGGCTCTACGCAGGGGCAAGAGAGGGCAGCGCAACCTTAAATGTCTGCACATGTTAATATATTCCTAAAATGTATATATTACAAGTTGATAAACTGATCTGCGGTAGCGGAAAAATCCGCTGAAATAGGACAGGCACACTAACCCGCACACACACACACACAGACACACCTCCCTTGAGCCCTGCGTCTGTCGGATTTCAGCGGTCACGGAAAGACTTTGAAGCAGTTTATATATGAATCTAAGCTTGAACTTATCAGCATTGTAAATATATAATACTTTTCAAATAAAATCGCTATTACTTTGACCCTGAAGTTTAGTTTAGCACACACAAAAAAAACAGAAAAGTCATTTCTGGTAAATCAACGGAATGTGTAGTTTATTTACAGTTATTCATTAAAAAATGAATATACATTGTACAGTACACGGTAAACACGGTAAAGATTACAAAATGAAAAAACAAACAGTGTCTACTTTATAAACAGCTTAGTATGTGCGTCGAGATGCTGAAATCCCTTGCATGTTTTTGCTTCCAAGTGGAGAGATATTTGACCGATAGCCTAGAACAAAAGATCTATAGGTGTGATCACAACCCCCTCCGACCGACCGTGCCATCAATCACTGACCACCTCAGAAGTTCCCTCCAATGTATGGCTGCAATACTTGTTTTGCAAGTATTTTTAACACCATTCAAAGGCTTCAAAGGGGCAGTTATCGGCTATGACACGTTGAAGGAGAACTTAATAGTTCTCAAAAATAGTGTAAATGTCTGCAACAATCACTAACCATTAAAATGTTTTTTTTTTGTAATTAAACACGAAAATATTAATTATATTTCCATATATATACATACACACACACACACACCCAAGGGCGTAGGTTTGCTACCTATTACTCCCTATAATAATGTAAACATTGCTAATTTATGTTTTGGAAAGAAACTTAAGTAATTATTTCATCTATATCTTTCATAAATCACACAACTAAAATATAATTAAACAGTTTATTCACCAACATTACCAAATATTTGTGACATTCACAGTCTAGATCCAAGTTGTCTTTTTAATAAAAGTGCATTCAGCTAAATTTTGCATCCATAGAAAAAAACTGCACGACGGCACCAGGGCCTGAAATACTTGTTTTAAACAAAATTGTGTAAAATAATAAATAAATAAAATACAGCATTCATTTAGAAATAAAATGCAGCAGAAAATACTTTAAACAAACTGTAGAATAAACGTTAAAACGTAATAGCCCTCTGAAGCAGTGAAGTTGCAACTTTCAAATCAGCACTCTGGACTAGCGCACTTAAAAGTATGCCATTGAAACCTTAATGCATGAAAACATTTTAAGCTGAACATGTAAACACAACATGTAAACACTTGTAGTCAAGCCAAATCAAATGTTTTAAGATGATAACTTCATCTTTAAAGCTTGCACTTTTGGTGATAGCTTAATCCCATCAAGTTCTAGAAGAACTTTCTGAAAATAGCCTCTCCTTCAAGGATTATGGATACACCAACCGGTTCTTCCCCTTCAACAGCACGGACGACAAGGATTTTAAGAAGGTGTCACTTCGTCTGTCCCCCTGCATAAAATTTACAAGAAAATAAATCATTTATTTTGAGAAGCAAAAAAATCTGAATTGCTTCAACCTGTGCTGACTTCATTGAGAAAATAATAATAATAAAAATAAATGATAATAAAAAAATGACCATCACTTCATATACTTCATATTGTTAAACTTGGGTTACATTGCTTTATCTTGCATCAGTAAAACATGGCATGAGATGGCTTTACAGTGTCAGGAAATCCTATGATGAATGCTGATACAACAAACACTATATTCAAGGTATTAATAAATTGTATAATTAATAAGAAAACAATGCTTTACCAGGCAATCATCAAAGAGATCCTCTTCAGATTCACGTCTCATCTTTACACTTTGTTTCTGTGAAAATATTTACATTGTATCATTACATAATCTTTTATTCGTACAACTACATTCAGGCATTTCTTCATCTTTTGTAAGTTTGCCTTTATCCAAAGCAAATTACAAAAGAGGAAGGCGTCAAGCAGTGCTACTAACACAAAGTTTCTGACACCATTAGAAAATACAAGATAGAACAGTGAGGGATTAAGGAAAAAGTGAGAAGCAAGAATCATGTGTGCAAAGATTAAGCATGTAGGGTCACAGGATGACTCGACTTATTTTTATTGTCTGCAATGCGATTTAGACAAATTAGAACTGCGGTAAAGCCAGCCGCGGTTCAGAAGAACACGGTCAAGCCAGCCGCGATTGATTTTAGTGTGCGCACATATTACAGTGATTACGGTAGTTTCAGGACCGACACAGAGACAACGCGCTTTCAGAGCGCTTTTCATTTAGACGCCCAGGACTGAGAGATAATACAACATGCTCGTCAATTTTTACTTGCTTATTTATTTGCATTTCTGCTTTAATATCCGTGTTATTCATTGGTGACTTTGACGGTTGTCTGTTACAATATTTTTCTTAAATATTCACCATTCAAATAATTGTTTTATGTAGATAAGTTACAGCAGAATTCGTAGAAAACAGACAAAATAATGTATTTAGTCTTTCTAAATACCAGAATTGATTTTTATTTTGTTTTACTGTTCAAAAGTAGCAGTTATTCTTCAATGAATGTTTTCTATAATGAGGATTAACGTCTGCTTTGGAAGAGAGGTCAAATAAACAAATGTTCACAATGGGGAAAAAAAGTTAAATAAAATGCCTTTATTTCACTTCAGAGACCTATGAAAAAATAAGTTCTAGTAAGTATAAAACGCCATGGTCACGGGATCCCTTTTCTCGAAACGCAGGTTTTTAATGGCGACATCTGTAACATAAGCTGCATACGCTTCATAAAATGCCTCGGCGGGCTTTACACAAGCAAATATACAAATAATTCAAACATACTCACATGCGCTTGGACATTCCTATCCCGCATTCGGGTTTATAGTATGTTTAGCTCTAGCATTAGCGTTAGCATAGGCTGTGTCATGGCTGCTGTTACCTAGGCCCAGCCTCTCTTCTTCTTTTATTAATTTTATGGAGAAAGCCCCCACTGCGCCCCTGCTGGCCGGGAGCCCGTAACTAGGCAACCGACTGTTACAAAACGATTTTTAAAAAGGTCTCTCCATTAATGTGTGTGTGTTTGTGCACGCACATCTCACACACACACACACACAGCGCCTGTGTTCAAAAACGGAAACACCAATCTGTCCGGATTTATTTTTAAGTTTTTTTTAAAGGTAAAGTGCAGGTTAATATGTTTTATTTTTAATTTATATTTTTTGTTAATTATTTTTATGTATTTATTTTTTGGGGGCTGTAGAACGAATAATTTGAGTTTCCAGTATTTCCTATGTGAAAATTAAATTTGGTTTACGAGTGTTTTGGAATACGAGCCCGCTTCCGGAACGAATTATGCTCGTAATCCGAAGTCCCACTGTATATTAATTATTTTTTATTTTATTTTTGTATTTTATTTATTTATTTATTTTTGATAATTGATAACATCCCTAATGTCTTAACGGAGAATTACTAAAATAAAAAAGGATTAATTGCTTACTAATTATATATACATACATGTGTAATTTTAGATTTGTAAAAAAAAAAAATTTTTAAGGAAAAAATCAGAATATGCAGAAGATTAGTACGGTTGCACTCATCCAGACATAACACAAACATATGAAACAGTGTAAAGAAAAGAAAAAGAAAAAAAACACTTTTGCATCATTTGGTGTCATCAAGATCAACAGGGAAAATGGTTAGTCTCAAGTGAAAGAGAAATGTCTTTCAGTTGTGGCACACTGTATTTAAAAAAGGTAAGGTATGATTTTAGGTTTTCTTAATGAAGATGTTTCTTAGACACTAACCTGACCTAATCATGAGCAATTTTATGATAATATAAATAAATAAATAAATAAATAATGTGAATAACCTCGCTATAACACAGAGGTTTTGTTAATTCCAACTCATCCACATGCTGGTGCGTATGTGCAGATCTGTGTGAGAGAAGATCTGAGACGAGGAAGTTAACTGAGGCTGAAATGTTTCAGACATCAAAGGAGATGAGATGCGAGTGTGTTGACCAGGTGAGCACAGGGATTAAAGTTCTCCGTCGTTACGACGGATTTCCGTCAATCACACTGTTCCGCCTGTCCTTAATGTTTAAAATTCACTTTTCATAATTTTAATGCTGTGTATATATAGGCTTACATGGGTTAAGGAAAGACAGTGTATTCAGTCTGCTGAGGAGGATGTGATCAAAGCCTGGAGTGGACCGACTGCACGTTCCTCTCTCCACTCTAAGCGTTTTGTTATCACTCCGGTATGGATCCACTCCGGGTTTTGGTTTAGTTTTGAAGAACTACATGTCAGGCTGAGGTATAACTATATTTAAGATAGCATGGACACACTTAATGCAGGAAGGCTCCGATGTTTCGGAGATTGATAAAAGTGTAAATAAATAAATGGAGATGGGCTTGGCTTAGCGAAATTGGGGAGAATGGCAAGCCTTTTAGTTCGTGGACTAAAAAAATCAGACATCCAGGTAGGTGTCTCTGCACAGTATGCCACAGGAAACTTCAATATGGCAATAATGGCAAAACAAAGTGCGAGTTGGCCATCAGTCAGCAGCTCGTCACAATGCTGCGGTTCGTGCTCTAACAGTACACATGCTCCCTGTCTGCTGCGACAAGAACCACAACGGAGATTCACACATCTGTGGCCGACCGTGTGCGCGATGTAAAAGTGCGTCTATGTTCTTTCATAGCGGAGCATGACCTGTCGCTCACAGTCAGTGGCGGTTTTAGGGTAGGGCGAAGTGGGCAGCCGTTTTTTTATGTCACGTGGGGGGCTGCACACGAACCTGGAGTAAAAAATAATAATCTGTGCCGCTAAGCGGTTTTCTATTATCTGTGATACCTGCGCTCGCGCCGCCCCTGAATGAGCCGCACAGAAGCTGAGAAGCGGAGAGGGGGGGGGGGGGTTGAGCGGAGAGGAGAGCGGATGACGGGGGGGGGGGGGGGGGGAGTACAGTTCACCTCTCCCAAATGAAGCGGACATGAAGGGGGCTAAATGATGTCTACCTGACTTTCTTACAAATAACACACATTTCATTCAAAATATTATAAACACACAGTAATTTGCCCTTTTTTCATGTATTTAATTGTGTGAAATGTCTAATAACAATAGATAATAAAGCGATGATGATGTGGAGGTGAATTGGTTTAGTCTTGACTTCTGGTCGTGAGTGACAGCGTTGGGGGAAATCTGCTGATTGTCGAATCGTCGATTATAAAGTATAAACACAGCGATGGAGAGAAAAAGGCCAAAACTGTCAGGGGCCCAATTTAGGAAAAATAGTAAAGAAGATGAGGAGAAACGGATTAAAGATATACTATAATGTTCTCTCTGTATGATTAAGTTATTCATGTCATCATGTTAATTAGTGGTATAACATTAACTCTTAGGTTTGTTAGCCTTCTTGCTTATGATGCTTGCTATGCTTACCTTGTTAAAAACACACACACACACAATAAAAGCCTAATTTACAAACCATCACAGAAACTCTAATGGTTTCTATTAAATACCACAAAATGATGCTTTGCAGCAAGACTGCAGCAAGTACAGTTATTTATTTCCATTGTTTATTATGTTAATGTTGGCTATAACCAATATATTTACAATATATTTACAGTATACTGTAAATAGCCAGTTTAATTTACATATGTGTAGATAGTTTAAAAGACATTTTCCATTTGCTATAACTCTGTTACGTGACAAAGCATATAATTTGAGACAGTAAATTAACCAAGGAGCTAATTATTCCTCCATTAGATTAGATTATATTAGATTAATAAAGTGTCCAATGACTGCCATCAAAAACCATGAGCCTCTTTGAGCTTCTCACTTTTCTGCACGATAAGGATCTATCTGAGATCTACCCCAACTTTTGGACTGCTCTCAGGATTGCACTTACATTGCCAGTGACTGTAGCTCAAGCAGAGAGGAGCTTTTCCAAACTCAGGTTAATCAAGACATACCTGAGGTCCACCATGTCTCAGGAACGGCTCACTGGCCTCGCTGTCATAAGCATAAATCATGCAATAGGGGAGCAGATCTCATATGATGTCATTTAGGGCTGCACGATATATCGAAAAAATATCGTTATCGCGATAATGGCATGCGCGATAACCATATCACAAGGAGTTGCGATAAATACTTTATTTGCCAAGCATTTGTGTGTCCAAATTTGACCAATCAGATGGGCCCTTACTATGTTTATACCCGCTTATATCTTGGCCTGTATAGCTTGGCCTGAAAAAAGTTCAGTCAGAAGATTTTTTTTCACTTTAATCCCTGTGAGCATGACTCAAGGCTCATAATTACTCTGTGGTTCAGATAGGGTTTAAAATACCCCAACTCCCAGGTTTGAGTCTTCAGGGTGCGAAAAATGTGAGTCATGGTGAGTTTAAAAATGATGTGCATAATTACACCTGCCACTAACAAATAACTTATAATTATGTTGATAATACTGTATATAAAACCTTTTAATTGAAATACACAAATGAGTTTAAGGACAATAAACAACAGAATAAAATTATTTAAACAAACAGGCAAATCACCCAGTCCGGGAGTATCACTGTCATGTTTCTTACGGTGTCTGCGTCGGAGGTGTGTGCGAGGCATGATCGCGGAGGCGAGCTGACGGTTTAACAAAGTTCTTTATTTTTTGCTTTAAACATAAACAAACCCACTCCAACACAAACTAAACTTAATAGACTAATGCTAGACGCCTGACTGAGATTCAGTCAGGCTATTTATAGAACTAAACATAAATCATCAAATTAACTTCCCTCGGTTCAGGTGAGCTTCTACGTCACCTGACCGAGGTGCAAACTGGGAAACGAAGTCAAAAACGAAACTTAAACTAAACTACAAAACAAAAACCAAAACCGGGCGTTAGGCGCCCTCTAGGGGTCAACCGTCACAGTACCCCCCCAAAAAAAATGCTCCTCTGGAGCATCCTCGGAGGCCCCGGACACCCACCCCAATGTTCTACCTTCCACCTCTTGGCCAGGAAGCTGGGTGACGGGGCTGGAGACGTGCTCGGCCGTGGCAGGGCTGGAGACGTGCTCGGCCGGGGCAGGGCTGGAGACGTGCTCGGCCGTGGCAGGGCTGGTGACGTGCTCGGCCGTGGCAGGGCTGGTGACGTGCTCGGCCGTGGCAGGGCTGGTGACGTGCTCGGCCGTGGCAGGGCTGGTGACGTGCTCGACGACGGCGTTGGAGCGGTCACTGCGCTCGACGACGGCGTTGGAGCGGTCACGGCGCTCGACGACGGCGTTGGAGCGGTCACGGCGCTCGACGACGGCGTTGGAGCGGTCAGGGCGCTCGACGACGGCCTTGGAGCGTGCACGGCGCTCAACGACGGCGTTGGAGCGTGCACGGCGCTCGACGACGGCATTGGAGCGTGCACGGCGCTCGACGACGGCGTTGGAGCGTGCACGGCGCTCGACGACGGCGTTGGAGCGTGCACGGCGCTCGACGACGGCGTTGGAGCGTGCACGGCGCTCGACGACGGCGTTGGAGCCTGTGCAGAGCTCGACGACGGCGTTGGAGCCTGTGCAGAGCTCGACGACGACGTTGGAGCCTGTGCAGAGCTCGACGACTGCGTTGGAGCCTGTGCAGAGCTCGACGATTGCGTTGGAGCCTGTGCAGAGTTCGACGACTGCGTTGGAGCCTGTGCAGAGCTCGACGATTGCGTTGGAGCCTGTGCAGAGCTCGACGACTGCGTTGGAGCTTGTGCAGAGCTCGATGACTGGGTTGGAGCTTGTGCAGAGCTCAACAGCGGCGTTGGAGCGTGCACTGCGCTCGACGACGACGTTGGAGCTTGTGCAGAGCTCGATGACTGCGTTGGAGCTTGTGCAGAGCTCAACAGCGGCGTTGGAGCGTGCACTGCGCTCGACGACGACGTTGGAGCTTTTGCAGAGCTCAACAGCGGCGTTGGAGCGTGCACTGCGCTCGACGACGACGTTGGAGCTTTTGCAGAGCTCAACAGCGGCGTTGGAGCGTGCACTGCGCTCGACGACGACGTTGGAGCTTTTGCAGAGCTCACCAGCGGCGTTGGAGCGTGCACTGCGCTCGACGACGACGTTGGAGCTTTTGCAGAGCTCAACAGCGGCGTTGGAGCGTGCACTGCGCTCGACGACGACGTTGGAGCTTTTGCAGAGCTCAACAGCGGCGTTGGAGCGTGCACTGCGCTCGACGACGGCGGTGGAGCGTGCACTGCGCTCGACGACGGCGGTGGAGCGGTCACTGCGCTCGACGACGACGTTGGAGCTTTTGCAGAGCTCAACAGCGGCGTTGGAGCGTGCACTGCGCTCGACAACGACGTTGGAGCTTTTGCAGAGCTCAACAGCGGTGTTGGCGCGTTCACTGCGCTCGACGACGACGTTGGAGCGTGCACTGCGCTCGACGACGACGTTGGAGCTTTTGCAGAGCTCGACAGCGGCGTTGGAGCGTGCACTGCGCTCGACGACGACGTTGGAGCTTTTGCAGAGCTCGACGACGGCGTTGGAGCGTGCACGGCGCTCGACGACGGCGTTGGAGCGTGCACGGCGCTCGACGACGGCGTTGGAGCGTACTCGGCGCTCGACAGCGGCGTTGGAGCGCACTCGGCGCTCGACAGCGGCGTTGGAGCGCACTCGGCGCTCGACAGCGGCGTTGGAGCGCACTCGGCGCTCGACAGCGGCGTTGGAGCGCACTCGGCGCTCGACAGCGGCGTTGGAGCGCACTCGGCGCTCGACAGCGGCGTTGGAGCGCACTCGGCGCTCGACAGCGGCGTTGGAGCGCACTCGGCGCTCGACAGCGGCGTTGGAGCGCACTCGGCGCTCGACAGCGGCGTTGGAGCGCACTCGGCGCTCGACAGCGGCGTTGGAGCGCACTCGGCGCTCGACAGCGGCGTTGGAGCGCACTCGGCGCTCGACAGCGGCGTTGGAGCGTGCAGTGCGCTCGACGACGACTCTGGAGCGTGCCGTGCGTTCGCCAGTTCAACGTCGTCCTCAAAGCCGGGAGGCGGCGGCAGAACAGGTGCATGGGACAGCGGCTGCTGGCGTGCTAGCTCGCTATCCTCGAAGCCGGGAGGCGGCGGCAGAACAGGTGCATGGGACAGCGGCTGCTGGCGTGCTAGCTCGCTATCCTCGAAGCCGGGAGGCGGCGGCAGAACAGGGGCATGGGACAGCGGCTGCTGGCGTGCTAGCTCGCTATCCTCGAAGCCGGGAGGCGGCGGCAGAACAGGTGCATGGGACAGCGGCTGCTGGCGTGCTAGCTCGCTATCCTCGAAGCCGGGAGGCGGCGGCAGAACAGGTGTCTTGGTCGTTGGAGCTTGTGCAGGGCTCGACAGCGTTGGAGCGTGCACGGCGCTCGACTGCAACGGTGGAGCGTGCACGGCGCTCGACTGCAACGGTGGAGCGTGCACGGCGCTCGACTGCAACGGTGGAGCGTGCACGGCGCTCGACTGCAACGGTGGAGCGTGCACGGCGCTCGACTGCAACGGTGGAGCGTGCACGGCGCTCTCCTGCAGCGTTGGAGCGTGCACGGCGCTCTCCTGCAGCGTTGGAGCGTGCACGGCGCTCTCCTGCAGCGTTGGAGCGTGCACGGCGCTCTCCTGCAGCGTTGGAGCGTGCACGGCGCTCTCCTGCAGCGTTGGAGCGTGCACGGCGCTCTCCTGCAGCGTTGGAGCGTGCACGGCGCTCTCCTGCAGCGTTGGAGCGTGCACGGCGCTCTCCTGCAGCGTTGGGGCGTGCACGGCGCTCTCCTGCAGCGTTGGGGCGTGCACGGCGCTCTCCTGCAGCGTTGGAGCGTGCACGGCGCTCTCCTGCAGCGTTGGAGCGTGCACGGCGCTCTCCTGCAGCGTTGGAGCGTGCACGGCGCTCTCCTGCAGCGTTGGAGCGTGCACGGCGCTCTCCTGCAGCGTTGGAGCGTGCACGGCGCTCTCCTGCAGCGTGGGAGCGTGCACGGCGCTCGCCTGCAGCGTGGGAGCGTGCACGGCGCTCGACTGCAGCGTGGGAGCGTGCACGGCGCTCGACTGCAGCGTGGGAGCGTGCACAGCGCTCGCTAGCGTGCACGGAGACTGGATGATGGACGCGCCGTTTTGCTCTTCGCGCAGACACGGCGCGCAGACTTCCTCCGCGACGGGCTCAGGCAGTGGTCGGGGGATGAGCGCATCGTCCAGACCCGGGAGGGGGATCGCTTCCGGGGCTATAGACTGGTTCTCCCGAACCTGGACGAACTGCAGTTGGAGCTGCAGCACCTGCTCGCGCAGGTCACGAATGCGCTCCTGGTTGGACTCCGCCCACTGCCTGTAGAAGCCTACCTCGTCGCCGTGCTGAAGCGGCGTCCAGTCCTCCGTGCTCAGCTCCGGTGTGCTGTCCGCGCCACCTTCAGGCAGTGGCCGTGGGAGGAGTGCATCGTCCAGATCCGAGAGAGGGATCGCTTCCGGGACTACAGCTTGGTTCTCCCGAACCTGGACGAACTGCAGTTGGAGCTGCAGCACCTGCTCGCGCAGGTCATGAATGCACTCCTCGTTGCGTTCCGCCCACTGCCTGCAGAATCCTCCCGTCTCTCCCTCGGCCGCTACACCTCTCGGCGGTGTGCGCCGGATGACGGGTCCGCAGCCTTCCCAGCTTCGCCTCGCCTGTCTCTCTCTGGCTGTCATGCTGTCCTTCCCTGAGCTCACCGACTCGATGTGTTCGCCGTTTCTCCATCCCTGCTCCACTTCTATTTCGCCGTGCTCCTCGCCGGCCTCCAGCAGTTCCGCCAGCTCGTTGGAGATGATGATTTCTCCTCCTAAGTAATTCCTTAGGAGGGGATCCTCCGCCATGCCTCTTGGTAGGTCTAGCATTCTGTCATGTTTCTTACGGTGTCTGCGTCGGAGGTGTGTGCGAGGCATGATCGCGGAGGCGAGCTGACGGTTTAACAAAGTTCTTTATTTTTTGCTTTAAACATAAACAAACCCACTCCAACACAAACTAAACTTAATAGACTAATGCTAGACGCCTGACTGAGATTCAGTCAGGCTATTTATAGAACTAAACATAAATCATCAAATTAACTTCCCTCGGTTCAGGTGAGCTTCTACGTCACCTGACCGAGGTGCAAACTGGGAAACGAAGTCAAAAACGAAACTTAAACTAAACTACAAAACAAAAACCAAAACCGGGCGTTAGGCGCCCTCTAGGGGTCAACCGTCACAATCACATCTACCGTTAAACTCTTTTTAAACTCTAACATATGGATTAACAGTTGGATTAGCATGTACAGTATAGCATCAAAACATGGCTAAATTTCCAGAACTGTTAGACTAAACAGAAAAATGCAGGATGTCTACCATAAACACCCTAGCTAACAAACGAGGAATTGTCATGTTAGCACATATAGCATAAAATCATATAAAATAGAAAAACTAGTAGAAGTGTTAGAGTAGTATTTTGGAAAAACTATCAAATAGACAAAGTAGCAGAACTAGCATGTCTACATAAAAACCTATTAAATGGACAAACTACTAGATAGTAATAGTATGTCTGCCCTAAACACCCTCAAAATATAACCAACTACCATAAGCGCAGAAGTAGCACACCTACAGAAAAATCTCTAGCAAATGGACAAACTAGCATAACCATTGGATTAAATGGGGGGGAAAAAAACTAGCAAGCAAACGCTTTGGTTTGCTTGTCCTTCACAAAAACCTAGTAAATTAATAAACTAGCATACCTGTCAAATTAGCACAAGTCAAGATACCTGTCAAGATAGCATAAAACCATATAAAATTGGAAAAACTAGCAGAAACGTTGGGCTAGCATGTTTACCATTAAAAAAAATTGCTCAAACTAGTAAATGAGCAAACTAGCAACTTTAGCCAAAAAAGAAACTCTAGCAAATGGACAAACTATTATAACTACTGGAACAGTTGTCAGAAACAAATGTCAGAAAATTATTTTGGTGCCTACCATTAACACAGTAGCAAATTAACAATCTAGCATAACTGCCAGATTAGCAGTTATCGCATATCAAATGGAGGAGAAAACAAACAAAAACTGTATATATACAGTGGTGTGAAAAACTATTTGCCCCCCTCCTGATTTCTTATTCTTTTGCATGTTTGTCACACAAAATGTTTCTGATCATCAAACACATTTAACTATTAGTCAAAGATAACACAAGTAAACAGAAAATGCAGTTTTTAAATGAGGGGTTTTTATTATTTAGGGAGAAAAAAAATCCAAACCTACATGGCCCTGTGTGAAAAAGTAATTGCCCCCTGAACCTAATAACTGGTTGGGCCACCCTTAGCAGCAATAACTGCAATCAAGCGTTTGTGATAACTTGCAACAAGTCTTTTACAGCGCTCTGGAGGAATTTTGGCCCACTCATCTTTGCAGAATTGTTGTAATTCAGCTTTATTTGAGGGTTTTCTAGCATGAACCGCCTTTTTAAGGTCATGCCACAACATCTCAATAGGATTCAGGTCAGGACTTTGACTAGGCCACTCCAAAGTCTTCATTTTGTTTTTCTTCAGCCATTCAGAGGTGGATTTGCTGGTGTGTTTTGGGTCATTGTACTGCTGCAGCACCCAAGATCGCTTCAGCTTGAGTTGATGAACAGATGGCTGGACATTCTCCTTCAGGATTTTTTGGTAGACAGTAGAATTCATGGTTCCATCTATCACAGCAAGCCTTCCAGGTCCTGAAGCAGCAAAACAACTCCAGACCATCACACTACCACCACCATATTTTACTGTTGCTATGATGTTCTTTTTCTGAAATGCTGTTACTTTTACGCCAGATGTAACGGGACACGCACCTTCCAAAAAGTTCAACTTTTGTCTCGTCGGTCCACAAGGTATTTTCCCAAAAGTCTTGGCAATCATTGAGATGTTTTTTAGCAAAACTGAGACGAGCCTTAATGTTCTTTTTGCTTAAAAGTGGTTTGTGCCTTGGAAATCTGCCATGCAGGCCGTTTTTGCCCAGTCTCTATCTTATGGTGGAGTCGTGAACACTGACCTTAATTGAGGCAAGTGAGGCCTGCAGTTCTTTAGATGTTGTCCTGGGGTCTTTTGTGGCCTCTCGGATGAGTTGTCTCTGCGCTCTTGGGGTAATTTTGTTCGGCCGGCCACTCCTGGGAAGGTTCACCACTGTTCCATGTTTTTGCCATTTGTGGATAATGGCTCTCACTGTGGTTCGCTGGAGTCCCAAAGCTTTAGAAATGGCTTTATAACCTTTACCAGACTGATAGATCTCAATTACTTTTGTTCTCATTTGTTCCTGAATTTCTTTGGATCTTGGCATGATGTCTAGCTTTTGAGGTGCTTTTGGTCTACTTCTCTGTGTCAGGTAGTTCGTATTTAAGTGATTTCTTGATTGAAACAGGTGTGGCAGTAATCAGGCCTGGGGGTGACTACAGAAATTGAACTCAGGTGTGATAAACCACAGTTAAGTTATTTTTTAACAAGGGGGGCAATCACTTTTTCACACAGGGCCATGTAGATTTTGAGTTTTTTTTTCTCCCTTAATAACGTAAACCTTCATTTAAAAACTGCATTTTGTGTTCAATTATGTTATCTTTGACTAATAGTTAACGGTTTTTGATGAGCAGAAACATTTAAGTGTGACAAACATGCAAAATAATAAGAAATCAGGAAGGGGGCAAATAGTTTTTCACACCACTGTATATATTATATTTATGCAATAATTTTGGAAAAACTCTAGCAAACAGACAAACTAGTAGAACTATTGAACTAGCCTGTCTGATGTTAAAATCTAGCAAATGGACACAGTCTTCCATGAACACCGTTGAAATTTTACCAATTGGAAAAGTGGAACCTCGGATTACGAGCATTATTCGTTCTGGAAGCGGGCTCGTATTCCAAAACACTCGTAAACCAAATTTTATTTTCCCATAGGAGATAATGGAAACTCAAATTATTCATTCTACAGCCCAAAAAATAAATACATAAAAATAATTAATATAAAATAAAAAGTAAAAATAAAACAAATTATCCTGCACTTTATCTTTTAAAAAAATGTAAAAATAAATCCCGACAGATAAGTGTTTCCATTTGTGCACACAGGCGCTGTGTGTGTGTGTGTGTAAAATGTGCGTCATGGTGTGCGTTAACGGAGAGACCGTTTTTAAAACTGTTTAAAAATTAGCAAGGAACATCACTAGTCACACTCGCGTGAGCGCATACTAACGAAATCACTGCTTTAAAGTAAAACAACAACAAAAAAAAAATTAACCAGCTCCTTACCTTGCGAGCGAGTGTGTGTATGCTGGTGTAATTGAATGAGCGTGCGCGCACACACACACACAAACACACACTCGCTCGCATTTACAGCCCCCCTTCTCTCAGGTTCCCAAACAAACACACACACTCTCTGCCTTACACAGACACACATACATGCACACAAACACACACGCACACTCAAAAACTCTGCAAGCACTAAGACCCAGAAGGGGAGACAATAGGTCTTGGCTTTACAGCCCCACTCGTCTCAGGTTCCCAAACAAACAAACACACACTCTGCTCTGTTGCGACTGTTTTCAAAGGTGAGGAGCTGGTTAATTTTTTTTGTTGTTGTTTTACTTTACAGCAGTGATTCCGTTAGTATGCGCTGACTAGCGATGTTCCTTGCTAATTTTTAAACGGTTTAAATGTCTCTCCGTTAATGTGTGTGCGGTTGTGATACATGACACTCGGTGCTCGTAAACTAAGACAATGCTCGTTTTTCAAGTCAAAATTTATTAAAAATCTCTTAAACCGCGTTACTCGTAATCCGAGGTTCCACTGTACTGTAAAGGCTAAGGTACCACCTGTACAAATAGCTCGCAATAAAAAAAAATAGCTTACCTGCTGGTGTAGCATCAAACTGCATCGAATCAAATGACTCTTGAAGCATCACTGGAAACTCCTCCAGTAAATGTGACCTAAACAGTTCCTTACTTCAGGAAAAAAAGTCCAAATGTCCAAATTCAAGCCTGTAAGATCTCATCAAATGTTGAGAACTATGCAAACATAACCCATGCAAAGTCATTTTACCTTTACGCGATCATGATGTACAACATTGCACTCACAGTCCTAGACAAACAATTGTGCCTGATTCTGACTCAGACACACAATTATTCCCTCTCAGCCTCAGTGGACATAATGAACGCGGTATTTTACCCCCTCTGTAGGAAACCAAGGGACACTTTTAGCACCGCGGCTAATGGAGGGGAAAGAGTCAAAGGGCTACAGGACACTTACTGCCTCTTCTTCATCTCCGTCCTCTGTGTGAGACCTCGTGGCCAAGAGAGGGACAAAATCAATAACCTATAAGCACCACTAGGGCCTGTACTTACTCATCTCCCCCACACACACCCCCACACACACACACACATTTACAGTGCAAGTACAAAGGCTAGTCTGATCTGTGTGTTTGTTCTTGCGTGTCCTTCTGCTCCCAGCAAAGGTGAACTAAATTAACAGTTCAAAAATCTCATTTCCCGAAGACCCAAAGTCAGAGACACTGCCCCGGAGTGCTAACCGATTCATATAAAAAAAAAAAAAGCTAAAGTGCATTCAGCTGACTGCATCGCTCTTACAGACAGGAAATAGAGCTCGATGTCTTTGTGCTGCAAAAACAAGTGCTATGAAAGAGCATTACATGAATAGAGGAGGAAAGCTATTCAAATAAAGTCCAAACTTATTGCCTGGGTTTACATCAAACAACCAGGAAGGCATTCACAATAGAATAGGGCAGAGCTCCCTTCACACAGTGTGCTGTAACTCCTGAACCGTACACTCATTATTCTGTTCATTCTATTGCAGACAATCCAAGCTTTCAAACACTATATAGGTTCTGATGACATGAGAGAGTTTTGTATGCAGTATTTACCAAATCAGCATGATGTGAATTTTGAGAATTTTTTTGAGGATTTTCGGAAATTCGGTTTATTCACAATCAGGAAAGATTTACAGGACAGACATTTTGTATTATTGTGCTCCCAGACTGATTCATTGAAACTGCTGAGACCGATTCATTTCTCCGCATTTTTGGTAGTTTTTCTGCATATTAGTGTATTTATGGAAGGCATACTTCTTTAATAATATCAGTAATTTGGGTGTCTGACATTAGGTGTGCTTTTCCACTGCTTTTTTACAGCAGTTGGTTGGTAGATTTACATTTCTCCAGTTGTTCTGTCCATTTTCTTCCATTTTTATGGTAGACGCACTAATAAAGTAATTACAGTGATTTATCTGTGTGATTGTTTTTATGGTGGATATGATACTTTAGCAGTTATGGTACTTTGTCCTTTATTTATTTATTTATTTTACAGCAGACACGCTGCTCCAACAGTTTCTGTTTGTTCCTGTTTTTACGAGAGATCATGGGGAAATGTTCTGAGGCTTTCTGGTTGTCCTGGGATTGACCACAGCGACATCAGCTCTGACCCAGGCTCGTTCAAACACAAGCCCAAAGCGCTCCTTTCATATAATTATTCCTGCAAATTTTTTTGCTGTGAATAACCACTTCCTGCGATGGTCACCGAGCAAATCGATCTTGTCCCGTTTTATTGCAATCAATTAAAACCCTGAGCATACATGACCTGAAAGCGCCGGCTCTCAGGATCCGTGTTACGATCTGCCGTCTCATCAGTCGTGTTCGCAGCCGTTGTGGAAAGAGACTAATGAGTGGAAAACAGCCCTTATGGGAGCGATATCTTCCTCAGCGCTGCAGTTGTTGTTCCCCGTGATAGATTTTACGCTTGGCAGGAGCAGCGGCAAGGCAGAAGACTGAAGGCTCTCCTGATATTTCGAGGCATTAATGCTGTGAAGGCGTTTGCTACAGAATAGCCGAGACGCAGAGTTCACAAACGCAGAGGAGGTTAATGATTTATCTGCATACGCCGTGAGAGAGACAGTTGGTTTTTGTTTAGTACTACACCTGAACACTACTGGTGGAGAAGCTGGAGTTCCCAATGTGGAGATGTAATGTTTTACGACAGATATGATGGTTTAGAAATAAAAAAAGAAATCTTTGCTGCTGTTTTAACAGTTCCAGGGATCATAAATGTTTTTGAATCCTATATTATTTTTGGAATGAATGCCCCAGTGTCATTGTCATGCTGCCACACGATAATAATCAAGTACGGTGTGGAATAAAAAAATCTGCTTTGTTCTCACCCCAAAACTGATTATTTATATCCTGTAATTCTGCAATGCTTTATTCTCCTTACAATACTGCAATTTCTTTATTTTTTATCTGTTTATAGCTACATTTGATATTGCACAGCATCCATCTGACTGAGCTACACACACAATATTAGCAGCTAGCCTGATGTTAGATTGGTTTTAAGTACTCGATATAATACTTATCCTAAAACTAGCAACAGTACAGCATTGCAATCTCACAAAATATTTGTAGAGCAATTTTTCTAATAATCTGCCATGTTTTTACCCAACCAGAAAAGGCCAGTTTAAAAAAAAGAGAGCATAAACATTTCAGTCCAACGACTTGTCCTGCTGGAGTAAAATCTTCAGCATCTTCATACTGATCTCCGTGATAGTCTGTGTGTGAGCACCTCTCTGCGTCTCTCTCTCTCTCTACATCTGGCTGTAGTATTTTTGGATGATTTGTCACCTTTTCACATTTGCACGCAGAATTATTTTTCATCCCCAGGGTACGAGAGAGCAAATTAGAGAGCCGGCCCTCCCTCAGGCTTCTCACGGCGTGCAATAAAAATAGTTTTTAATGATGCTGAGAAAAACTCAGTTATGAACAGGATGCTACACAGGATGCCCTCGTGCAGGAATAATCCCTTTGAGTTTTTTTTATCATCGGTTTTGACAGAGAAATATGCTTTATGGCCCTGCAACTACCGCTAATTGCATTATTCGAGAAACAGCATATTCATTAAATGGGAAACAATTCCTGACCTGGACATTTTGTTTTCAATAAGAAATTTGTGTACAGAAACAAAGGCCTGTAATAAACTGACACATGTTTTGATTATTTAATGATTATTGTATTTATTAGGTTATTAGCCTGTATTACTTTTCATAATATTTTTCAGAATTTGACTTCTTTTTCTGATTTAAAAGTAATCTCATATTACTGTATTCCTGTATACATTGATTTACAGTAGAGGTGGAACCTTACTAAGTACATTTACTTTCCTACTGTACAAAAGTACAATTTTCATATCTGTACCTTTACTTTTACTCCTACAACGAATATCTGTATTTTCCACTTCACTACATTTGTGCATAGTGTTGTGTTACATAACTGTAGTAATGTGGAGCATGTGCACCGCTTTATACTGTAACCTGCTGACTGTGCTACATACTGTCATTGCCCTCACTGTGTAAAATGCTCAGCCATGTAGCAGGTGTTTGAAATAAGAAGTGGAGATGGTTTTAAGACAGCCAAAAAAACAGTACATTCACAATCTGGAAGCAGAGAGAGTGAGAGTGAATGACTTAAAGGCTACAATAAGCTAAAAACAAGCTCAGTACATTTGATCCTTAAGTAAATTTGAAGGTGAGCACTTCTGTACTTTTACAAGTAGAAATGTAAATGGAGAAGTTCTACTTGAACTCAAGTACATGATTTGTGTACTTTGTTCATGACTGCATTGAATTGAGTAATTTCTAAGACATGCTGCTTTATATTAAGTTTTATTCCCACCACAATAAACTCAGTAGTTAATATGATTGTCCTGATTACTTACTCAATATTGCAAAAATGTCATCATCACTGTCATTGTCTATACCGCTTTATCCTGTATTCAGGGTCACAGGGGCCTGGAGCCTATCCCAGGAGACCTGGGGCACGAGGCGGGGTACACCCTGGACATGGTGCCAAGCCATCGCAGGGCACACACACATACATACACACACTCACACACTCATTTACACACTATTGGCAATTTGGGAACACTAGTTAGCCTAACCTGCATGTCTTTGGGCTGTGGGAGGAAACTGGAGTACCCAGTGGAAACCCACCAACCACGGAAAGAACATGAAAATTCTATGCACACGAACCCCGAGGAGGCAATCAAACCCTACCCTGGAGGTATGGACAGTGCTACACCCTGGACAGTGCTAACCACTACACAACTGTGCTGCCTATTGCAAAAATTTATTTATCCAAATTAATTTATCAGTTTATTTACCCAAAAAATAAACAAAAACATTGAAAAAAACGAACATTATTCCATTCAGGTATAAAATTATACTGTAATGCCATAATTATATTTTAAGTTATATATATTTTCTTATTTTTATATTGGGTCTCTTCACTGTTAACTCTCTCTCTCTCTCTCTCTCTCTCTCTCTCTATCTATCTATCTATATATATATATATATATATATTTTTTTTTTTTTTTTTTTTTTTTTTTTTATAGCAGCATACGATACCATAGAGATTTACAAAATGTTACAGTTTTTATTTATTCTAGACCAGCACATCATACTTGTATATCATATCCTTTTATAGTTACATTTAATAATGTGAAAGGTAGTTATAGTTTTTTACATTATAGCAGCAATAAACACTAGTCACCCATTTCTCTTTATTCTCTCTTAAACCAAAAATAAAAACAAATAAAAAAACACAGCTATTCTGTTACTGTGCATCTGTAAATACGTGCTGTATGTTTTTATGTATAAACTCAATTGCACATATTGACTACTTGATTTAATTTCTTATACTCCTAATAATGTTCCCTGATTTTTATTTAATTTTAACCAACTATACAAATATGACTGAGCAAAAAAATTGTTAAATATGTCACACAGGCAAAAACATAACACAGATACACGTCATCATGTGTGTTTCTGGTAGTTTCTATGAACAGATAATAATAATAATATGATTATTTTGAGAGTTATATGTTTTTGCTACGTCATTCCCATAATCCTGTAGCTGTGAGGGTTGCCCACTAGAGGGCAGTGTTTAGTGTTGTAGTTTTTGGTGGTAGACCCAGTTTCCCAGAAGGCACCTCGGTCAGCTGACGCGGATGCCCAGCTGAACCGAGGAAGCTCATTAGCATTAGTATAAATACCTGTTTGTTCTGGGAAAACTGGGTCGAGCATTAATTTAATTTCAGTTCTGTTAAGTGGGTTTTGTTTTGTCTGGTTCTGTTTTAGTTTGTTTAATTATAGTTGACCTTTTTGGTTTCAGGAGCACGTTAAGTTAAGATTGTATCTCTCTTTATTTTATGTTACTGTGTTTCTTTGTCTCCTAGCAGGATTAGCCTCTAGGAGAATTAGCCTTTTGTGTTTACCCTTTCGTGTAAGTAACCTCCCTTGGATGTTTAGTTCTTAGTCTGTATAAATACTAATGAGGGCACTACTAACCTGATTAGATATTAGTCTGTCTAGTCTTCGAGTCTGTCTAGTCTCATCGTCTGATTCGCTCTTAGGCTGTTTAGGTACTAACCTGTTTAGCCACTAACCTTTAGAGTTCTTAGTCTGTTTCATACCTAGTCTGCTGTGTACCTTGTCTGTTCATCCCTTGGGTCTCAGGCTACTAGCCTGTTTAACCATTAGTCTGATTAGTTACTAGCTAGCTTAGCAGCTAATGTGCAGAACAGCTAGTAAGCCTAGCCAAGCCTGTCTTGTGTGTTTATCCCTTGCATGTGTAGTCCCTTGTGTTTAGTCCTCTAGTCTGTTTAGTGTCTTGTTTCGTCCAGTTTGTATCCCATGTCGGTATTGTATATTAGTTTGTGCAATCCCTTGTCTGTATTAGTTGATTATTGTTTTTGTTTATAGCATCCTCCAAGTTCACGCCAACTTCCTTTGTTCATGGTTTGTTTGTTTGGTTTATTATTAAAAGACTTTGTTACACCTTAGCCCCTCTGCGTCTATGCCTCAACTCATGCCCACAGTCCAACATCTAGCAGAACGTGACAGTAGCAGTAAAACTTACATTTTATAAAAGTAATGATAACTTTCATTCTACCTGACAAAACGCCCAAATGCAGTTTGATGTCTGATGCCTTCCCGTTAACACACACCGGCAAGGCTTCCCTATAAATACACACATTATTTGACCTATGAGGTGTTGCAGGCACAGATCTGTGTCACTTAGGTTTTAATTAAAGAAATCGTAACTTTATTATTTATTCATTAATTTTCTATAGCGCTAATTCCACACAGGGTCACGGGGGGCCTGACTTTCAGGAGACTTCAGGCATGACGAGAGGTACACCCTGGACAAGGTGCCAATCCATCACAGGACACATGTGCACACACTTGATTATTAATCTGCAGGTCTCTGGACTGTTGGAGGAAACCGAAGTACCCGGAGGAAAACCACCAAGCCCGGGGAGAACATGCAAATTCCATGCACACAGACCCAGAGGTGGGAATCAAACCCAGACTCTGAAGGTGCGAGGCCACTACGCCCTACCATGCCACACTTCACCATATTAATGAAGTTTTAATTAATTTAGCATTACTGTCAAATCTGTTGTACAAGTCTCTGTTACTATGGAAACGATAACGTGGAAAAAAGAGCGCATTAAAATAAACATGTGATTTGATCATTATGCTTAAATAATGACTACAGATGAGAAAAAATAATTAAATCAGGTGGGATTTTAGTCACTTCGTGCATTAAAGATAATGAGGGTTAAAAAGATAAAAACTGGTATTGAGTTGAAATTGTTTGTAAATCATTAAATCTATTAAAAATAAATTGTAAAAAATTGTTTTATTTAAAATAAAAGTCTGGATGATGTAAACAGGCGAGATATCTTCATGAAGACATTGTAGATGTGAGTGAGGGTTTCATCTTCCTGCTTGTTCTGACTTTGATTCCTGTAAACGCTGCAATTTCTGCTGGACGTCCATCATTTCGAGGTTCTTTCCTCTCACCATGACGCATGCAGTTAGGGAATAAATCTCTTGCTTTCTCTCTCTCTCTCTCTCTCTTTCGCTGTCTCGTTCCCTCACTCCACAGTAATCGTCTCGCCTTGTTAAATCCATGTGCAGCTCACACAGCAAGCCGAGTGCACGAGGGCTGTGATTCCTGAGCGCAGATCCAGAGAGACCGTTTGTGCTGAGCGTGGAAGGGATTAGAGAAGGACAGAGGCGAGGGCTGGACTCAGGACTCATTAGACAGGACAGGATTGAAGTAGGCTATTTTCTCATCCAAACTTCTGATCGAACACAATGAAGTTCCTGTGTACAAGGAAACAGCTTTGACTTTAGGCTGCCACAGGCGAAGAAGGTGAGATCTTGAAAGAGGACACATCCTTGACAGAGTGCAAAATGATCTCATCACGTCTGGTGAAGCCATCGAAGCAGTCACGGAAGGAGCCACCGGGGGATCGCTCGAGGATGCTGATCGTGGGCGAGAGGCTGATGAGAGCTGGCAGTGAAGGAAATCTGCTGAGATCCACACCGAACCATCAACAGGAGCTTCAGAAGCAGAGCCTGGAGATGATCTCCAACCCAGGTAATGGCTCATACTTTTCACATATAGCTTTTATCATCTCAAACAAGACTGCTGTTTCTGCTACAGTATATATCATAATGATATTTGAATTGAAATCAAAAGTAAGCAGAACCAGAGGGGAACCTCAGATTAGTGATGAAATGTCTTTATGATTTTATCACACTATATGGATTGCTAATAGACATCTTGGAGATAAAAGTGCATCACATGACCCCAAATAGCTTTATTGTTTCTTTTCATATACAATAATAATAAAGGAAGTCTAAATCTACCAATTAAGCATACTAAATTGAACAATACAAAGTAGAGAGTAGTTAGAAGTTTAGTGTAAAATTACTAATTAAGACAATGTTTCAGTTAAAATCAATGCAGGTTTATTTATATAATGCTTTTGTACAGTGGTCGTTCTTTCAAAGCAGCTTTACAGAATAAAAAGACAATTGTACTGTGAGTGTCAACATAGTAAAGGCATGCAGTGAATAAATAGATTGAAAATTTAATGCATATTACACTGAAAGCTTTTGTGGGATAAAAGACCTCTAAGTACTCATGGGACTGTAGAGGAATTTACAATGAGTGACTCAAGACATTCCTATACTCATCAAAGTAATAATATGTTTGTATTGTATTGTATTTGTATTGAAATGTATGTGTATGAAAATGGGTTTTGGGATTATTTTGTGTCTCGCGTTTCCACTCAACTAAATGTGTATGTTGATTGATGTATGTGAGGGTTTGACATTGGCAGCCGCCCACCCGCCAAATGCGGGTAAAATTCGGCTCTGGCGGGTAATAACTTTAGTCTCACTAGCCACTTTGGCGGTTACTTTATTCTTTGGTATGACAATATATTTTTGTTGTAGTTTTCTCTAAAGGCATCTGATATAATAAACGCATTGCAACGTAATATTACGCGCATAAAACTTTCATGGCACCGAAATGAGGCACCGAAATTCACGTTCTGTTTCGGTCCGGTACATACCGGTTCTATAGGTACCGGTGCCGTCTTGGCACCGGTGTTCGGTACACAACCCTATTAAGCACTAAGTGGTTTCACATACTGATAGCATCATTGCACTGCTCCCCTAATAGATGCAAAATACAAATACCAATGGACCAAATACTGAGCCTTGAAGAACACCTTAACAGCCAGGTATTACAGAGGCTCCATTCAATCACTGATGTTCACAGAATTCTGTCTCACAGCTTACAATTAACTCAGTGACTGGATCTGAAATTTGAATCATGTCAAATGGAGTCCTTTCTTCATTTTTCATAACTTTTTCAAATATATGATTTATATGGATGTAATGGTATTGTAAATACCGTCGTACCGCAATAACAATTTATTTCGATAATACCGTGGTCGCATGACTCGATAAAATGATAGGTCTTCTGAGAAAAGTTTTCTACCAATTAACTACCAATTCCCATCAGTCCAGGCGTGGCCATCATCCTTTGCGGTCTGTTGTCGCTACAGATCCAGTAATGCGCACATCCGATTTAAAAACCACTTTTCCTTCGCCGCTAATAGCAGCACCCGTCATTTCCGCATTATTGGATCTGTAGCGACAACAATTGAAACTTTATTTTTTTATATGGTTTAATAATTTTCTGTTATTAAAATTGAAAAATTTAAGTTTCTGTTTCAAAGTTTACAGATAGATGGCTAATTTGTATGCCATTGATATGTTCAGTGTTCGTGTATACTGTTTAGTAAACACTTTTGGCACTTTTTTCGAGTCTCTTCATTAGTTTGGTTTTTCCTGTAAATTATTCAATAAATACCGTACCGTGGCATTCATACCGAGGTATAACCGTACCGTGAAGTTTTGATACTGTTACATCCCTAATTATTTAGTTTATAAAAGCATCTTGGATGAGTAGTGAAATGTTTCTAGCCAATGAGAAAGAACTCCAGTTGACACAACTCACCTTCCAGATAACCTCACCTGGATGACTGAGCATCTTCACTGACTTAGTGACCGGATGACTTTTATTCTTTCTAGGTACAAAAAGTGATGCTTAATGTTATTCTGTTGTATTATTTACCTTGCTGAGTTTATACTGCAGCATGACTCAGGGTCCTCTGCTGCGTTATTGTGTGACTTCCCTGCTAGTAGCATGTGTCCATATTGTGTCCTGATTCCCGTCTGTATGGAGGGGATTAACACGACAGACTCTTTTTGCTGTCCAGATGCATTCCCTCGCTGATGATTTCATTCATGCTAATCAAACTGCACACTGACTGAATACACACAGCACAGAGCTGATTATTACAGATGTCCTGTTCTAAGGTGAGTTATAAAATGTAGAAAATTAAAGTTAGTTTTACTTATGTGGAAACTTAAGACCCTTTTTTATCCCAAACCGTGACTGAATGTCTCCTGAAACATGTTCATGTTTTTAGTAAGCGACTGTTTGATGGATGGCAGCTCTCTACTCACGTCTGGTCTGTTTACTGCTCACTTAAAACCCCTGACAGTTGGTTTATTTAAGAACGATAGATAGGCCTGTCCTTGTTCAAATAAAGTCTCTTTAGAAGCCAAAATGGCCCAGAACTCATTTGAGTGACTTTATAACTCAGAGGACCTCAGGGGTTTTGTACCGCACAAACAGGCTTGGTGATTGGCAGCTTGACAGAAAACAGTAGACTGTTTTTATATTTTCCAAATATGAAAGTAGCAGTCTAAGTTGTGTAATGGGCTGCATTTGAGATCATGGTTACTTTAGTAGTCAGGCTTTCAGATGCTCCCAGGACCATCTGATCCACACACAACTTGGCACAGGGTTGCTGGATGCTTTTCCTGATGAAACCCTCCTATTTTATCTGCATCCAGTGGCTGAGGTTTGGGTTAGGGCTAGACAACTGGATTATGAACCATAAAATTCCAATTATAATGTGCTCTGTTGATGCTGTAACTGGATCTAATCAAATGTCATTTTAACCTTAGAATCAAATCTGACTCAATTATGAACTGATCTGATTCAATCATGATCATGTCTGAGATTACAGCCTTATTACACCCTTTGCATTCATCCTGAGAGGCAGATTCCAATTATTTCGTTACCGTTACTAGAGACGTTGAGTATAACAGAGTTGGGTTTCCTCCAGGTCCTCAGATGACATCCCTCTGTCCACAAATCTTGTACGTAGCCAGACTGTCTACACTACAGTACATGGTATAAATGACATGGCATCCTATGTCATAAAATGGATATTTTTTTTACACTAGGCTAACTTGGTGACACATGATGTCACTATATATTTGACATTTGGAAATAATGAATATCTGTAAGATTGGAACATTCTTATAAAAGGGTTAAGAACAGATATTAAACTCTTCATTCATTTTAGAATATATGAAACATCATTAGTTTCTGCTCCTCTTCCTGTTTTTGATTTATGCATTTTTTTTTCAGTTTGTGTTTTGACCCAAGCAGTGTGCACCGGTCCACACATCCAAATTAAAACACTTTTACTTTATGGTTCTTATTAAATAACTCTCGGAAGTGTGACTAGTTTTCCCCTCAGTGATATCGCACTCGATTAGCTGGGTGGTGGAGGAGAACCGAACCCAAGGCACAGGCTGAAATCGGCAGTCCCGGGTCCTCTTGAGGAAAAAGAACTACCCCAGAGTCCTTCATGCTAATGCAGATATTGTGCAGATGATGTACAATTATTCAGCAGTGTTACTCAGTAAAGCTGGCCAGTGTGAAGCTTCAGCCTTGATGAACTGCACACTATTTTTAACATGCACCTCCGGTGGCTGTCGGTGTGCAATGCAGCAGTCCGGTGCTTTGTCATGATTATGCTTGAGTGGTGTAGCATTGGCATTAAACTGCGAGTGCAATCATACGGTGATGTACGTGCAATAATTTCACACCTTCTTTCACATAAGACTGGAGAAACCAAGGCTTTCCATAAAACATTCTTTATAGCCTGGTATACAGGAATAAAATAAACTATTTAACATCCAATCGGGTGAGAGTGGTGACAGTGAGCACAGACTGGTTACTATAGAGGATAAAGACTATCAGTCAGTCTTATTAGTTAGAACAAGAAGATATTGTAAGGCTTAGACCTGAAACATGGTTCACGCCTCCGCCAACATGTCCAATCAACATGAGCTGTTGAAGAGATCAAACTCAGACCACAAGGTGGCAATATAAGGTCCTGAATGTTTAGATCATTTCAGATGATTAAGGATAGTATCCATATTAAGGATAAGTTCAGTTAAGGATATTAACCCCAGAAGAAGGGATCAGGTTTCTTGTGTTGTGTTTATGGTTATTATTGACCATAAACTGTTGTTTAAAGCAATAGCACTCCTTTTTTACCACGGTGTTGATGTGACAGGATCATGACAGGTCCTGCGTGATGTGAACACCGAGGTATCGAAAGCTGTCCACTCTCTCCACTGGGCTTCTGTTGATGATGGGAGTCTGGTAGTTCCTCTCCTGTACAAAAGTCCACTATCAGCTCCTTTGTCTTGCTGACGTTTAGGAGGAGATAGTTTCTCTGGCACCAGTTCTCCAGATTTCCAACCTCCTCCAGGTAGGCCGACTCATCGTTGTTCGTGATCAGGCCCACCACGACAGTGTCGTCAGCAAACTTGACGACAGTGGTGGAGTTGGTAGTGGCCACGCAGTCATAGGTGTACAGAGATTACAGCAGGGGGCTCAGAACACAACACTGGGGGGCTCCAGTGCTGAGAGTGAGGGAGGCTGAGACATGTCCACCCATGCTTACTGCCTGTGGTCTGCCAGTTAGAGAGTTGGAGATCCACTGACACATAGATGAGTCCCAGGTGCTCCAGCTTGGTGGTCAGTGTGGAGGGAATTATGGTATTAAATGCAGAGCTGTAGTCGATGAAGAGCATTTTCACATAATTCCCCCTCCGAGTGTCCAGATGAGTGAGAGATGTATGGAGGAGATGAGATATAGCGTCATCCGTAGAGCGGCTTGGGCAGTAAGCGAACTGTAGTGGGTCTAGTGTGTCCGGTAGTGAAGAAAGGATTGAAGTCTCTGACCAGGCGTTCAAAGCACTTCATCACTACTGAGGTGAGGGCTACAGGGCAATAGTCATTGAGAGAAGCAGGATGGGGTTTCTTCGGAACAGGAACAATGATGGGCTCTTTGAAGCATCACCGACTGAGATAAAGAGATGTCTCCTGAAATCTCCAGCGCTGCAGCTCACACCTACAAAAAATAAAAATAAAAAACATTCCAAGCTGAAAGTCATGACACGTTTAATTAACTTGTCAATCAGGATCAAATCACTTTCTCACTAGGAGACCTTAAAAAACGGACTGAGAACCGCCGCAGTCTGGCTCGCAATGCACTGAAGGTCATCACTGGCTTCTCACCTGTCTGAAGAACCGCAAATAAATTCAATTAAATTTTATTTGTATAGCGCTTTTAACAATTGTCATTGTCGCAAAACAGCTTTTCACAATCAAAAGAATTATTTAAGTTTGTATGGAAGCTGGATGTGTATGAATCAAAATGGTCAGATAACCAGACTCAACAGGGAACCCATCCTCATTTGGGTGAAACAGAAAGCAGGAATTGATCTGCATTCATACTGTGTGTTAGGTGGCAGGCAGTTCCCTTCCAAAAGCTACGCTCTATGCTGCGTGAAAACGCAATGGGAACGCTCTCCACGTGACTGGTGGTTGAAGTCAAAGATTTTAGCATATATAACCTTGGTCAGGTGATGTCATTTGATTAGGTGCACCTGGAGATTATAAATAGGTATGAACCGGAAAGATCCTCAGCTCTTTTTATCTTCATCGACTGCATTGTTGTGTGCGTGTGTGCAACACTTTTTCAAAAGAAAGCGAAAAATAGAAAGTGTCTTATTACTCACCAGGAAGATGGCAGAGTTAGACAGGAGTCCGTCCCTCCGTGTAAAAGAATATCTCACATAGGGCGATCTCCACGCTTTCTGTTTTCAGTGTTTGGGGGAAGAGCACGCTATCCTCGGGCTTGAGGGAGCATGTGAGTATTGCAAATTTTTCCCTATTAAAGTCCCTCGCATTCGGCTCGTCGTCTTTAAAACGAAACTGCGAGCGTGCAAATCTGGCGGAAGCGCACGAGACGGAATCTTCCTTTTCTCTCTCGTTCTCTCTCGCCGATCATTACCGTCCACTTCTCAAGCGTGCTTCTTGTGAAGGGATGAAGAACTTTCTCTCTTGCTTCCGCGGAGATGGAGATGCTCCTCTAGTGATGAGCGAGCGTATTGGTTGTTGTTAGAGGTGGTAACATGCGTGGTCTAACGCGTACACCTCGATTCGCCGAAAAAAAAATTATAATAGTAATAAGATCCCCCAAACGCTCAAAGTTAGACGACAGGTTTCTGTCGGGCGGCCGGAGGAGGGGCCTCAACGATGGCCCCTCCCCTTCTTGGCAACTTCCATGATGAGTTAACAATTTCATGGAATAAGCCGTATTCATCCCGTGTTTTGTGCTATCGACATTGATTTGTTGGAATGTCGTTTATGCGAAAAAAGCACGGTTTTATATGATGATGCCCCAGATTAAAGAGACGCTTGCGGGCTATCTCTCTTCTGGAAGCTCATCCTCTAGAAGTTTCCAATAAGGACTACAAAATCCTTCCTGGTACCCTCAGGAGGCCGTGGATCAATCTCCGCCATCACTGGTGTTTCGGAGAGCAGCGGTCTCCAGTGAAATGTTAGGTGTTCGGTTCCTTCCTGCCATGTTTCAGGATGACGAATCTAACACCCCCCACCACCACAATGCAATCTAGGGGGTGCCAAAACTTATGCCCTTTGTGAGAAGCTGGCAGCGGGGAACCTACTGCCAGGTATGTCTCTCTAGGTACAAAGCACTGTAGATTCTGACTTTGCAGGAAAAGGGGCCATAGAACATGCTCCCCTGCCAGACAGAGAATCAGGCTATTACAGCCAAAATGATTGTTTCTCAAATCCAACCAGAGGATTGGTTTGTGACAATTGACCTGAAGGACGCATATTTTCACATACTGTATAAAATGTGCAGGGCATCCGTATCCTGAATTACTGGTCGATTCTGGCTCAGTCTTAGCAGCTAGCGATTCGACATTGAGTTGTCATCCTACAGATGTGGCCATTAAGAATTCGCGTGTTTTCCTGCGAGAGCCCGCAATTTAGCGCGCGGCTTCCCATGACTTCCCGTAAGCAACATTCGGGAATTTTAATAAATGTGTTGTGCTTCACTGAATATCCGCCAGATGGCGCATGGTAGGACTTTGTCTAAAAGCCGGACAAAGTACAACGAAGAATTGTGTATAATTAGTTAGCCTAAAACAATATTGTTTCCAATGCTGAAGCAAACATGAATTTTATTTTGTTTTACAACAGATCTTTCATGATGAATGTGTGTATATGTGCTTCATATTATTTTCATAATGCCCAAATTCGTGCTTTAAAATTCCTAATAAGTTTCTTATATAGTTTTTATATAGTCTTAACAGGCTTAACGTTAAGACTTAAAGTCTTAAAGTCTTAACAGTGAAAGACATGACAATACCTCGGTTTAAATGGTCTTGAAATGAATAAAAATTTCCTGATAGTAGGCTATCTGATAGTGTTAACTATGCGAATGTCCTGATTCGTGAATATGCCAACATGTCTTATTTTAAAACATAAAAATGTGTCATCATCAGAAGACATGAATGAACAATATATATATTATCATATTAAGTAAATATTATTTTATGAATACGACATTCTTCTGGCTTTCGTCTGTTCATCTTTTGTAAAGTACTTTCACTTTACAAAAAACAGCGTTTTTATCAAAAGGTTGATAAACGCGTCTTGTACTGTATATACTGTACAACACGACAGCGCGCTCAGTAATCCCACTTCTCACCTTTCATGTATCTACTCAGACTTATTAATTCGTTTTAAACCCCTCAAAAATGCGTGTGTATACAGCTCATAACCTCCATCAGTTATTAAAGATACCGTCTATTTATAAAAAATGCCCCAGGGATTTTGGAGCTTCAGGAAATCTCCCGGCGCTCTGCGCATAACACCGGGCCAACTCATGTCGGAAAGAATTTATAAACCTTTTCTAAACGTGGGCTATTGTTTTTTTACTTATAATATTTGTTAATTGAATTTAAATGAGGTTTGGGCTCAGGACTGCGATTCGGCATCGTGATTCTCCTCTTTAATTTACTACATAGTTTTAATCAGCGCTCAGCACTATTCCTATTAATCCTGGTAGCTCAGTGGTAGGTGATTCGCCTGCCATGCGGAAGACCCGGGTTCGATTCCCAACCAGGGAATCGCTATCAAATATTATATTAGAACATAAATTCATAGGTTTATTATTATCATCAAATATGATATTACTATTATAATGAACCCTAGGCACGTGACAGCCGTCAAGAGCATTAATACTAAATCTTGTATAATGTTTATTTTGTGGCACATGTGCAAATAAACATTTATATATAATACAAATAAATATTGTTTATGATGAAACATTAGACATAACTAATTTTATTATAAAATAAACAATATAAAAGTATACATGTATCATTCATTCATCTTCTATACCGCTTTATCCTGTATTAGGGTCGCGGGGACCTGGAGCCTATCCCAGGAGACTCTGGGCACAAGGCAGGGTACACCCTGGACAGCATGCCAATCCATCGCAGAGCACACACACACACACACACACACTATGGTCAATTTGGGAACGCCAATTAGCCTAATCTGCATGTCTTTGGACTGTGGGAGGAAACCGGAGTACCCGGAGGAAACCCACCAAGCACGGGGACAACATGCAAACTCCATGCACACAGAGACGGGAATCGAGCCTGGCGGGGAATCGATTGTGGTGGACCCTGGAGGTGCAAGGCGACAGTGCTAACCACCGTGCCGCCACGTATACATGTATATGAAAAAATATTTCTATTTGGTCGTCATACATGGTCATACATGGTCGTCAACTCGCACATTCTATATTCCATTGTCATTCATATTGCCGTAGTTTTTAGAGCCCTTTACTAAAGCCTTCGCTAGTTAGTAAGTTGTAAAGTTAGTAATTCGCTAGTTAGTAAGTTGGTTGTAGTTATTAGCAATGATAGAGTGGATTATAGTCCAATTGGTTTTACCTGTGTAACCCACTTAACAAAAAAGCTATTGAAAATGTATAATTTTTAAAAATAAAAAATTAATAAAAAAAATTATCAAACTGAATATTGCAAAGGGAATTGTTGTAGTTATTAGCAATGATGGAGTGGATTATAGTCCAACTGGTTTTAACAGTATATTTTTAGGAGAAGATCTAAAAATATATTTATTTGTAATAGTTTCTCTGTCCACTCCGGAGTAAGAAAATGTGCGATTTGTCGTTTTTGGGTATTTATTTCTTGATAAACAGATTAGATAATCTTGAATGTGGAGCGAATGTTCAATATAAAACCAACTTCACCGCGGTTTCATTTACTACATATAGTTTTAATCAGCGCTCAGCCGCATGCATGAAGTTTTCAGAGCGCACGGGCAGAAGTAAACTAATGATTATGAATGCGTCGGGAAAACAGCAAGTAGACTGTCTCTGACCATTTAAAAAAACGTTTGCATTCATTTTCTGACGCGCTCAAGTTCACCAAAAACAATACAGAACAGTGCACCTTATTTGCTTTCAAACATTTACAAAATCACAGTTTTTTCATTATTGTGAGTACGCTTAAATAAAAGTTGAGTCTTATAAAGGCTATGTAGTCTTATAGTTTTATTCATAGTTTTATTATTTAGTTTTTGCACATCAATATGAGTCCTCATGTTACATTTTTGAGGACAATACTGTAGTTTTTTCAGCCTGTCACGGCGTGCGCCCAAATCAATATCGCACCTCGCTGACTAGTTAGGCGGCCTTCCCTTCAGATGATGCGCGCACAACAATGCTGAAGTGCGGCATGCAAGCGGGGCAAATAGAACGCGCCCCACCCAGGAGAAGCCAGCGCGGGCGGAGAGGAGGCAGGAGCTGCTGTCCACGGATGGCCGTCGCACTCGTATTTTATAGCGCAGGGTGCACGGCCGGGATCATTAGCAAGGATAGCTCCCCAGCCGTGCCTAATTCCGTCATGTCATGTGGGCATTATAAGATTTGTACTGAAAACTTTTAACTTAAAAGTGCCAGCTGGCGCGCCTAAAAATAGACGCAGGTTAATTTTTTTTATAGTCTAAATAAAAATCCTGCTATTTAGTGCCTCCTTTTACAATGGCAGACAACATTCAAATGCAAATTATTCACTCTCCTCAAGTGTGAATCAGCTGTTCTCACATATACATTCAGAGGAACTGCACTGTAAAAAAAAAGTTCTAATTTTACGAAAAATAACTTTAAAATTTTATAGTAGTTTTCCTTTTATTTTATAGTAGTTTATAGTACATACAAATCTCTGTAAAATTACAGACATTATCTGTAAATTACTAAGTCAACTGTTTAAGTATTATTCCAATACTGAAAAATTTACTTTTTTTCAAATTTTTAACAGTAAATATACCATATTATTTTGATTGTTTTTGCAAATTACATATAATTTTATGTAAAATTACAATAATAAATTGTAATTAAATACAAAACTCATTAGATAAAGGTTATGTCCATACTAAAAATGAAAATATTGTCTTTATACATAGTTTTATATGTTGTTTGTCTTATTGTTCCTTTGTTTCTTTGTTTTACAAATATGACCCAATATATGTTCAGTGATAGTTTTTTTTTTAAGTTTTTGTATTGTGCTATATTTTTATACTAGTAAGTAGTTTTAAAATTTCATCTCTACTTTAATGAGCCAGTGTATTATGATGTGGGATGTGGTGGGCTGCTGGATCCAGCCTCGCTGTCCCTGACCAGTTACAGTAGGCAGAATCTGTTCATTTGAAGCATTTCACAGCATTTACCTCTAAAGCTTTTTCTTATTTTGGAGAGTAGGAGAGTGGCATGTGAGTGGGGCGATGTGACGTGCCCCAGGGACTTTAGACAAGGAATTCCGCCCTTTTAGGACAGCGCGAGAAAGAGCTGCGTGATGTGTATAAATCAATGTGTGTGTGTGTGTGTGTGTGTGTGTGTGTGTGTGTGTGTGTGTGTGTGTGTGTGTGTGTGTGTGTGTGTGTGTTTTAAAACCCCCAATTCTGCGAATTCCCCCAGCAGTGAAACCGGTTTGATAACTTCACACCTCTCGTAAATGAAAGGCTTTACAGAGCTGTGTCGTTGTATTCAGAGAATAGACTAAAACAAAAACATGTTTGCATTAGTATTGGAAACAATATTGTATTAGGCTAACTTTATTAAAGATTATATTTGAACAGAAAATAATAGTAGGCTGGTAGACACGTTATTTTTCATATAACTTTAACGGCTGAATGTAGTTAAATATACACAATAAATTAATAATTGCGTTTGCTTTATATTTGAGCACTCATGTGTAAATAGCTTTTTCATTGCATATACTACCATATCATATATTTGTGTCTAATACTGTTTTATTCATATTTTACAACATTATGTCACGAACTTAGCCTCGGTGACTAGTTCCCATTCGAAGTCCATTACCCACAACCCCCTGCTCGGGGCTGATCACCAACACAGGTGTCAGTCATTATCCACAGACCTTAAAAGAGCACACTCACACTATCCACGGCGCGAAGTCTTGTTTTGCTGTTGTGAACTTCTGAGCGTTTAACCCTGTTTTGATTTCCTGTTGCTGACCCCGATTGTCTGTTTATTCCTACAGATGTCGCCTTTAAAACACCGCGTGTTTTCCCGCGGGATGCCGCAATTTAGCGCGCGGCTTGCCGCGACTTGCCGGAGGCATCATTCGGGAATTTAAAATAAATGTGTTGTGCTTCACTGAATATCCGCCAGATGGCGCATAGAAGGACTTTATCTAAAAGCCGGTGGTCCGGGAAAGTCAGTTTCCCTATGTTTCCCCCGGTGGCGCGCAGATTCAAATCATGACGTCACTCGCTACCTAACGCTGAGAAGGCGAACGAGGATTTTAACAGTTTTTCTCTCGTTTTAAAGTGTTTTTATGAACTTTTTGAATTAAACAAATAACCTATGCATAATAATCGAGTGTCTTTTCGCATTTTTTTTGTATATTTGAAGATAATTCATACGTTTTAAGCCGCTGCAAAAGGCTGGTTTGCTGGGCGAGTACTGACATCACGACTACTTTTATTACACCTACATTTGTTTATTTGTATATGTATGTTATTAATTTTACTTTTTTAGAGATTGTGTGTGCGTGCACGGAGAGTTTGTGTTGATAAGTGTATGTGGATAAGTTGATAAGTGTATCAGAAAGCATTAAAATGTTCATTTGAATTAAAATGACACACACGTCTGTATATACAGTATATCAATTTCATTAGTTCGTTCATTCTATTTGAAGCTTCGGATGTTTTTTTTTTTTGGTTTGGTTAGATTAGTTCTGAACTCGCTTCCGTGAAACTATCGCTAAAACAATGTACTGAGCCCTCCTGAGGATATAAAGCTTTATTAGTGTGTTTGAATAAATATTCAGATCTACCACAGGAGGTAATAAACTATGGTGTGTCATAACCGAAGCAAACACCACGATTATGCCTCGTTTCGTTCGACGGGAACGTGGTTCACTTGGCCGCGGTGTATTATAAACCTGTGGAATGTTTCACTGCTTATGCTCACATAAGAGTAATAAAAGCGAGTGAAATGTGGAAATGATGTGTGGCAACTCAATGAGGACTAAACCAAAGATTTCGGTAACTCCACTGAGTGTAACATCTGCATAGTGACACTGAACATCTTCACTTTTCCGTTTACCTCTGAAAAAAAAGCTGTATTTTGTTTGTTTATATTTAGAGTTTTTATAACAGTAGAACAAGTACCAGCGCGCACGCACACACATAGACACACACACACACACACACACACACACACACAGACACACACACTCCCCTGAGCCCTCGGGAAACATCCAATCACCGTCGGTATACAAATGAGTCAAGACGTAGCCTAACGTGGTGTCGTGTCGGATTTCAGTGGTCACGGAGTGGGAAGACTTTGAAGAAGCTGCAGTGACAGTGAACAGCTGAACAACTTCACTTTTCCGTTTACCTCTGAGGAAAAAAAGCTGTATTTTGTTTGTTTATATCTAGAATTTTTATAGTAGTAAGAGAGAGTTATAGTTTGGTCTGTACTGTTGTTCGCACCCTTGTAGAGAATAAATAAATGAATAACACCTTCATATCCCCTCTCAAGAGTGTCATAGTCCATTGTTAGTTTTAATGATCTGGCTGAAACTAATTATCACTACATATACCCTAACACCATTGATCATGAGTCTCAGCTGAACCTAATTCTATACTTGTAACAGAAAATGTAGATGCAGATTCCAAATGTGTATTTATATAATAGATAGATAGATAGATAGATGTGTGTGTGTGTGTGTGTGTGTGTAGGCTCTACGCAGGGGCAAGAGAGGGCAGCGCACCCTTAAATGTCTGCACATGTTAATATATTCCTAAAATGTATATATTACAAGTTGATAAACTGATCTGCGGTAGCGGAAAAATCCGCTGAAATAGGACAGGCACACTAACCCGCACACACACACATACACACGCGCGCGCACACACGCACACACACACACACACAGACACACCTCCCTTGAGCCCTGCGTCTGTCGGATTTCAGCGGTCACGGAAAGACTTTGAAGCAGTTTATATATGAATCTAAGCTTGAACTTATCAGCATTGTAAATATATAATACTTTTCAAATAAAATCGCTATTACTTTGACCCTGAAGTTTAGTTTAGCACACACAAAAAAACAGAAAAGTCATTTCTGGTAAATCAACGGAATGTGTAGTTTATTTACAGTAATTCATAAAAAAATGAATATACATTGTACAGTACACGGTAAACACGGGAAAGATTACAAAATGAAAAAACAAACAGTGTCTACTTTATAAACAGCTTAGTATGTGCGTCGAGATGCTGAAACCCCTTGCATGTTTTTGCTTCCAAGTGGAGAGATATTTGACCGATAGCCTAGAACAAAAGATCTATAGGTGTGATCACAACCCCCTCCGACCGACCGTGCCATCAATCACTGACCACCTCAGAAGTTCCCTCCAATGTATGGCTGCAATACTTGTTTTGCAAGTATTTTTAACACCATTCAAAGGCTTCAAAGGGGCAGTTATCGGCTATGACACGTTGAAGGAGAACTTAATAGTTCTCAAAAATAGTGTAAATGTCTGCAACAATCACTAACCATTAAAATGTTTGTTTTTTGTAATTAAACACGAAAATATTAATTATATTTCCATATATATACACACACACACACACACAAGGGCGTAGGTTTGCTACCTATGACTCCAACTAATACCCCATCCCCCAATCCCCTTTTTTCCCCAATATCTTATTTTGTATTCAACAAAATAAAGAAAATCATTAAAGTTTGGAACCACTTAAGGAGTAAATAGTGAGTAAAGTTTTTTTGGGGGTGAACAATGGCTTTGACCCTAACTCTTCCCCTCTGACTGCACTAGGACCGGACAGCATTGCCACCTGATGAAATAGCGTGACAAAAAAGTGAAATGTCAGTTCCAAACTTTTGCCAAAAACACTAATGAATCACTTACATCCTCAGCCTATCACTCCTCATAATGCTAAATATTAGTATAATCAGCATGTATAATACACGCACACATATTATATGTTATATACTGTATAATCAACATTCAGATTGACCTCCTGTGAACTCGCCTCTTCACCTGAACTACAACATGGCTGATCTGCTTCTGTCCCCTAATTGAAAAACATTGAGGGATTCCTTATGAGCATGGACAGAGAATGCCTCAGCCTATTATTGGTAACAATGTTAAATCTCAGGACAACTACAGTGGCTTGCAAAAGTATTCGCCTCCCGTGAACTTTTCCACATTTTGTCACATTACAGCCACAAACATGAATCAATTTTATTGGAATTCCACGTGAAAGACCAATACAAAGTGGTGTACACGCGAGAAGTGGAACGAAAATCATACATGATTTCAAAAAAATTTTTTTTTACAAATAAATAACTGAAAAGTGGGGTGTGTGTAATTATTCAGCCCCCTTTGGTCTGAGTGCAGTCAGTTGGCCATAGACATTGCCTGATGAGTGCTAATGACTAGAGAGCACCTGTGTGTAATCTACACTCTCTCCATCGCTGTCTGATATACAGCACAGGTGTTTAGGTTCTGTTACCTGACAAAACAGGATAAACACATGCCAATTAAACAGCAATCATTTTATTTCACTTTTTCTGAGTCTTAGTGTGCAAACCTCGAATCAAATCATTAATGTTCGCCAAGTAAGTGAATGCATTTTAAAAACTATTTTTCTGAAGTGGATTGTCTATTGGTGTCAAACTAATATACTAATATTGCCATATGGCTAGAATTTTGTTACAATACTTTCACAATACTGATTTCTGACAAACAGTCACTAGATTAGGAGACTGACAGGGATCATATTTATACTTTTACATTTAGCTGTTTAATCTGCTGTTAGTTTTACGTCCGTATTCACAGACTATATCCTGGCCTGCTGTATTGAATGTGAGTCCACTGCATTTGGCGCTGCTTGTGTCTGAACGCGCTGAATGTGTCTGAATGACAATGGAATAGGACGTGTGAGTTGCACCGGTCACACACACACACACACACACACACACACACACACAATATATATATATATATATATATATATATATATATATATATATATATATATATATATATAATTAAATTCTTAAAACATCGTGTTCACCCATGCACTGAAAAAAAGAACTTGTAAGATTTACCTGATAAAATCCTCATAACAATTTGGACACAGATTTTAAGTAAATTTTATTGCTCCAATATTAAGGCTGAATCCCAACCCTTCCCCCTACTCTTCCATTTGGCGCGTTCACGTGCAGGGGTAGAGGTGTCTCATTTCTCTTTTGGTTGGAGGTGTAGGGGGAGGGGGGAAGGGCCAGATAGCCCTCCAAACGAAGATTTTTCAGGACCTCACTTCAAACGAAGGGCTAAGCGAAGTTTTCAACATGGCTGCTCACTCGAGCAAACAGACCCATAAATGTTAAGTCATTTTTGCCATTAATAAAGATTTTTATGACAAGTTTTCATTGTATGTATATTACCTTTAGTCTTGTGTCTGTGTTTATGGTGATGTTCTGTAAAGAAACGTTTGCAAAAAAAATCGCTAAAGTTTGCTAGCGGATAGCACATATTGCACAATATTACAAATATATATTTTTATGTCACATACACTTTACTGCATGCTACAAACAAATATGAAAGTTCAGTAGCACGGCATTTTGCCGAGCATTTGATAACGCATTGTTTGTTTTGCTTACGGCCATACACTATTGTTTTGCTTACACTATTCTTACTTATTGCAACGTGACCACAGTTTTGTAATTTATATTCTGTATATGGACGGCTGAGGAAACCCGAAGACTCATCCGTGTTCGTGGTGAAAATGAGCAACTTTTTTAAAAATCGAAATACGGCGCAAAAAACCTTTGGGAGTGAGTAATCTCTCTTATTGGAATGTGTGATAAACATCGGCGCATGTCCTCTGACGTAACATGGACACACAGGAATGTAAATGAACACTGCATTTATGACCCAAAAAATAAACGCTTTGAGATGATTTATTTGCCGTATGGTGTGTTTATTTGAATATGTTCAGTAAATTTATGAATTACACTCAAAGTGTCAGCGAAACCGGTTTGCAAATAATTTGTAATAATTTTTAGATTACATTTGAAATTTTAAGGGGTTGAATAGAGAACCTACTGTCTTATTTATGTAGCGAAAAAACGAAATTAAACTAGATAACATGATCAGAGTTTTAATATTTATATTTAACTAGATGGAAGGCTTTTCAAGTCACATGGAAAAAAAAATTCTGTTCAGTTCTACAGTTTATCCCACAGTTTATTCCATTGTCCAGCCTCAGGACAATGTAATCAATGTAATATGCTGTTTTCTGGTTAAATTTTTCTGATTGGACCCGTACATAGAAAGTTTATACTGTAAACATACTTTATATTATATAAAAAATAAAAGAATCGCTCAAGTTTGCTAGCGGATAGCAGAGATTGCACGATATTACAAATATATATTTTTGTGTCACATACACTTTACTGCATGCTACAAACAAACTCACCCGTAATTGTCAGGTAAAATCTACTTAATTAAATTAACAATAAAATAAATCAAGTAAAAGTTACATAATTATACTTAATGCACAAATTACTTGATTATTTTAAATAAATCTAAAGTTAATTCATTGTTGTATCAGCAGGAACCTTGATTTTATGAAATTACTATCATTTTGTTTTGTGAGATTTTCCCTTACTTGGTTTTATCAATTTATATTACTCCCTATAATAATGTAAACATTGCTAATTTATGTTTTGGAAAGAAACTTAAGTAATTATTTCATCTATATCTTTCATAAATCACACAACTAAAATATAATTAAACAGTTTATTCACCAACATTACCAAATATTTGTGACATTCACAGTCTAGATCCAAGTTGTCTTTTTAATAAAAGTGCATTCAGCTAAATTTTGCATCCATAGAAAAAAACTGCACGGCACCAGGGCCTGAAATACTTGTTTTAAACAAAATTGTGTAAAATAATAAATAAATAAAATACAGCATTCATTTAGAAATAAAATGCAGCAGAAAATACTTTAAACAAACTGTAGAATAAACATTAAAACGTAATAGCCCTCTGAAGCAGTGAAGTTGCAACTTTCAAATCAGCACTCTGGACTAGTGCACTTAAAAGTATGCCATTGAAACCTTAATGCATGAAAACATTTTAAGCTGAACATGTAAACACAACATGTAAACACTTGTAGTCAAGCCAAATCAAATGTTTTAAGATGATAACTTCATCTTTAAAGCTTGCACTTTTGGTGATAGCTTAATCCCATCAAGTTCTAGAAGAACTTTCTGAAAATAGCCTCTCCTTCAAGTATTATGGATACACCAACCGGTTCTTCCCCTTCAACAGCACGGACGACAAGGATTTTAAGAAGGTGTCACTTCGTCTGTCCCCCTGCATAAAATTTACAAGAAAATAAATCATTTATTTTGAGAAGCAAAAAAAATCTGAATTGCTTTAACCTGTGCTGACTTCATTGAGAAAAAAATAATAATAAAAATAAATGATAATAAAAAAATGACCATCACTTCATATACTTCATATTGTTAAACTTGGGTTAAATTGCTTTATCTTGCATCAGTAAAACATGGCATGAGATGGCTTTACAGTGTCAGGAAATCCTATGATGAATGCTGAGTTTGTATTTAAAAGGGTTAGTCCAAACATGAAAATTCGTTCAATAATTACTCATATTTATATATTCATTTGCATTTATATGCTTCTGTCCAATACAACAAACACTATATTCAAGGTATTAATAAATTGTATAATTAATAAGAAAACAATTCTTTACCAGGCAATCATCAAAGAGATCCTCTTCAGATTCACGTCTCATCTTTACGCTTTGTTTCTGTGAAAATATTTACATTGTATCATTACATAATCTTTTATTCGTACAACTACATTTAGGCCTTTATCCAAAGCAAATTACAAAAGAGGAAGGCATCAAGCATGTCAAGCAGTGCTACTAACACAAAGTTTCTGACACCGTTAGAAACAGATATTTGCATTTCTGCTTTAATATCCGTGTTATTTATTGGTGACTTTGACGGTTGTCTGTTACAATATTTTTCTTAAATATTCACCATTCAAATAATTGTTTTATGTAGATAAGTTACAGCAGAATTCGTAGAAAACAGACAAAATAATGTATTTAGTCTTTCTAAATACCAGAATTGATTTTTATTTTGTTTTACTGTTCAAAAGTAGCAGTTATTCTTCAATGAATGTTTTCTATAATGAGGATTAACGTCTGCTTTGGAAGAGAGGTCAAATAAACAAATGTTCACAATGGGGAAAAAAAGTTAAATAAAATGCCTTTATTTCACTTCAGAGACCTATGAAAAAATTAATTCTAGTAAGTATAAAACGCCATGGTCAGTTTTTATCCCATATAATGTACACACATTATATGATAAAAAAAAAGTAGAAAAAAACAATGATCTGTTCTTATTCAGGACGTCCCATACTATATACACACCACATATGAAACTATTTTACTGCAGCATTTTTCAGATATGGGGCATTATTACATTTCAAAGGGGTATAAAGACCCCATTTCTAATAAGTGTAAAAGCTAAACTTGCAGTACCTCGAACACGACAAACTCCAGCTGCAGCCACGCCGTGTTGTAACCTCCGTGATGATTCCCAACCGACTGATACTGTACACAGCGCGGGCACAGCGACTCCAAACACGCATGCGCAGTTTAATGTGCACACATTTTCGGCTTCAGTAGACACACAATACTTCAGACTGAAACAGAAAAAAAACAATGATCAGTTCTTATTCAGGACGTCCCATACTATATACACACCACATATGAAACTATTTTACTGCAGCATTTTTCAGATATGGGGCATTCTCTCTGTGTTGTTCATGAAACTACCGTAATCGCTGTAATATGCGCGCGCACTAAAATCAATCGCGGCTGGCTTGACCGTGTTTTTCTGAACCGCGGCTGGCTTTACCGCAGTAAATTAGAGCTGCTGTCAATACTGTATGAACATATGTACAGGTTCTTTACTCGTAACTCATTAATAAAGTTCGGCTTCAGAAAAAAAAAACGTTTATTGCTAGTGCTCTTTTACCATTTAATGCTTTAACACACACGACTCAGTTTGTTCAGAAATGGCATCTAACTGGCGAGGCTTTGTCTGAACACGCCGTTTTCACTCGGGGTGGGGGTAAGAAACACACATCTCGGTGTATTAATCCGCGCGCTCGGTTCGTTATTATTTTATTTATTTATTTATTTACCACAGGACCCATGGGGGCTCCGTACTGTAGGTTCAGGTTTTTACACGAAAACGGTGTTTTGTGAATCTCCACACTATTAAAAACTGAAATTGCTAATTGTACGTCCTGAGATTAAGATGAACATTAATTGGGAGTCATGAAAGCGAGAATCACATCCAAAAAAGAAAGCTAAACTTACCTCGAACACGACAAACTCCAGCTGCAGCCACACCGTGTTGTAACCTCCGTGATGATTCCCAACCGACTGATACACAGCGACTCCAAACACGCATGCGCAGTTTAATTTGCACACATTTTCGGCTTCAGTAGACACACAATACTTCAGACTGAAACACGACTGCCCCCTACAGGTAATGAAGGGCATGTTCACAGCTTCCCGCACGCAGCCGCGCAAAGCCGCGGCAAGTCACGGGATCCCTTTTCTCGAAACGCAGGTTTTTAATGGCGACATCTGTATATTAATCCACTCGAAATGCAATTCATTAAGTTAAATTAAGGAATAGTGTAAAGTTAAAGGAATGTTTCATAACTGACAAAAAGATAGTCTTTAATAAAATAAAAACTATTCTTTATTGAGCCCTAGTGCAAATGAAACATCTCAATCATCTGTATATATATAAAAGTAGATTACATCTAAACATGAACTACTAGGTAGAGTACCACACAACAGCTCAATGCCTATTGCTCCTATATGAAGGAGACAAAAACATGCCTTCGCCTCTCGTTAACAAAAATAAACTGCTGGCATATTTGTTTGACATCAATATTGTCCAGGCTGATAAACACTAAAGATGATATTTTGTAGAATGCTGAAAACCTGTAATCATTGATTTACATAGTATTTGTTTTTCCTGCTACGGAAGTCAATGTTTTCAGCTTTTTTCCCCAATATCTTATTTTGTATTCAACAAAATAAAGAAAATCATTAAAGTTTGGAACCACTTAAGGAGTAAATAGTGAGCAAAGTTTTTTTGGGGGTGAACAATGGCTTTGACCCTAACTCTTCCCCTCTGACTGCACTAGGACCGGACAGCATTGCCACCTGATGAAATAGCGTGACAAAAAAGTGAAATGTCAGTTCCAAACTTTTGCCAAAAACACTAATGAATCACTTACATTCTCAGCCTATCACTCCTCATAATGCTAAATATTAGTATAATCAACATGTATAATACACGCACACATATTATATGTTATATACTGTATAATCAACATTCAGATTGACCTCCTGTGAACTCGCCTCTTCACCTGAACTACAACATGGCTGATCTGCTTCTGTCCGCTAATTGAAAAACATTGAGGGATTCCTTATGAGCATGGACAGAGAATGCCTCAGCCTATTATTGGTAACAATGTTAAATCTCAGGACAACTACAGTGGCTTGCAAAAGTATTCGCCCCCCGTGAACTTTTCCACATTTTGTCACATTACAGCCACAAACATGAATCAATTTTATTGGAATTCCACGTGAAAGACCAATACAAAGTGGTGTACACGCGAGAAGTGGAACGAAAATCATACATGATTTCAAAATTTTTTTTTTTTACAAATAAATAACTGAAAAGTGGGGTGTGTGTAATTATTCAGCCCCCTTTGGTCTGAGTGCAGTCAGTTGGCCATAGACATTGCCTGATGAGTGCTAATGACTAGAGAGCACCTGTGTGTAATCTACACTCTCTCCATCGCTGTCTGATATACAGCACAGGTGTTTAGGTTCTGTCACCTGACAAAACAGGATAAACACATGCCATTTAAACAGCAATCATTTTATTTCACTTTTTCTGAGTCTTAGTGTGCAAACCTCAAATCAAATCATTAATGTTCGCCAAGTAAGTGAATGCATTTTAAAAACTATTTTTCTGAAGTGGATTGTCTATTGGTGTCAACAAAATTCTAGCCATATGGCAATATTAATATATTAGTTTATCAATTTCTTTCACAATACTGATTTCTGACAAACAGTCACTAGATTAGGAGACTGACAGGGATCATATTTGTACTTTTACATTTAGCTGTTTAATCTGCTGTTAGTTTTACGTCCGTATTCACAGACTATATCCTGGCCTGCTGTACTGAATGTGACTCCACTGCATTTGGCGCTGCTTGTGTCTGAACGCAGCCAATCGTCTATCACATGATGGCAGGGAAAGGCACAGCCAATCAAAATGTTCATATGTGTTTTGGGGGCGGGAGGACTCAAGGAGAGAACGTGATTTATCCCTTTCTGCGTGTCTAGGTTAATGTTGACAGAACGATAAAAAAAAAAGTGGATTAAATTATTGGTGGGGACATTTCAATGGTCGGAGGATATTGGTGGGGACACATCCCCTCCGTCCACCCTAAATCTACGCCCCTGTATATATATAATTTAAAACTATTTATTCATTTGTCTTTTATTTACTTACTTACTAGCGAATGCTTTTTTAGGGCTCTAAAAACTACGGCAGTATGAATGACAATGGAATAGGACGTGTGAGTTGCACCGGTCACACACACACACACAATAAATATAAATATATATATATATATATATATATATATATATATATATATATATATATATATATAAAATTAAATTCTTAAAACATCGTGTTCACCCATGCACTGAAAAAAAGAACTTGTAAGATTTACTTGATAAAATCCTCATAACAATTTGGACACAGATTTTAAGTAAATTTTATTGCTCCAATATTAAGGCTGAATCCCAACCCTTCCCCCTACCCTTCCATTTGACGCGTTCACGTGCAGGGGTAGTGGTGTCTCATTTCTCTTTTGGTTGGAGGTGTAGGGGGAGGGGGGAAGGGCCAGATAGCCCTCCAAACGAAGATTTTTCAGGACCTCACTTCAAACGAAGGGCTAAGCGAAGTTTTCAACATGGCTGCTCACTCGAGCAAACAGACCCATAAATGTTAAGTCATTTTTGCCATTAATAAAGATTTTTATGACAAGTTTTCATTATATGTATATTACCTTTAGTCTTGTGTTTGTGTTTATGGTGATGTTCTGTAAAGAAACGTTTGCAAAAAAAATCGCTAAAGTTTGCTAGCGGATAGCACATATTGCACAATATTACAAATATATATTTTTATGTCACATACACTTTACTGCATGCTACAAACAAATATGAAAGTTCAGTAGCACGGCATTTTGCCGAGCATTTGATAACGCATTGTTTGTTTTGCTTACGGCCATACACTATTGTTTTGCTTACACTATTCTTACTTATTGCAACGTGACCACAGTTTTGTAATTTATATTCTGTATATGGACGGCTGAGGAAACCCGAACACTCATCCGTGTTCGTGGTGAAAATGAGCAAATTTTTTAAAAATCGAAATACGGCGCAAAAAACCTTTGGGAGTGAGTAATCTCTCTTATTGGAATGTGTGATAAACATCGGCGCATGTCCTCTGACGTAACATTAGGAACCAGCGACAACGTATGATGACGTATAACAGTGTTGTCCCATTTCTTAGGGGAAATATTTATACCCTTCCCCTTTCCACTTCGTTTCAAGGGACAAGGGGAAGAAAATAGAATTGTGATTCAGCCTAAGTAAAACTCACCCGTAATTGTCAGGTAAAATTTACTTAATTAAATTAACAATAAAAGAAATCAAGTAAAAGTTACATAATTATATTTAATGAACAAATTAGATTTATTTAAAATAATCAAGTAAAGTTGCAGGAACCTTAATTTTATGAAATTACTATCATTTTGTTTTGTGAGATTTTCCCTTAACTTGGTTTTATCAATTTATATTACTCCCTATAATAATGTAAACATTGCTAATTTATGTTTTGGAAAGAAACTTAAGTAATTATTTCATCTATATCTTTCATAAATCACACAACTAAAATATAATTAAACAGTTTATTCACCAACATTACCAAATATTTGTGACATTCACAGTCTAGATCCAAGGTGTCTTTTTAATAAAAGTGCATTCAGCTAAATTTTGCATCCATAGAAAAAAACTGCACGGCACCAGGGCCTGAAATACTTGTTTTAAACAAAATTGTGTAAAATAATAAATAAATAAAATACAGCATTCATTTAGAAATAAAATACAGCAGAAAATACATTAAACAAACTGTAGAATAAACGTTAAAACGTAATAGCCCTCGGAAGCAGTGAAGTTGCAACATTCAAATCAGCACTCTGGACTAGTGCACTTAAAAGTATGCCATTGAAACCATAACGCATTAAAACATTAAGCTGAACATGTAAACACAACATGTAAAGACTTGTAGTCAAGCCAAATCAAATGTTTTAAGATAACTTCATTTTTAAAGCTTGCACTTTTGGTGATAGCTTAATCCCATCAAGTTCTAGAAGAACTTTCTGAAAATAGCTCAAATGTGTAGCGCAGTGCTCGGAGCTATTGCCACATTCTTGCAAAATTTCCTCTCCTTCAAGGATTATGGATACACCAACTGGTCCTTCCCCTTCAACAGCACAGACGACAAGGATTTTAAGAAGGTGCATACTGGCATCACTTCGTCTGTCCCCCTGCATAAAATGTACAAGAAAATAAATAATTTATTTTGAGAAACAAAAAAAAAAATCTGAATTGCTTCAACCCGTGCTGACTTCATTTCACAGAGAAAAAAAAAAATACAAATAATTGATAATAAAAAATGACCCTCACTTCATATACTTCAGATTGTTAAACTTCTGTTAAATTGCTTTAGCAATAATCTTGCATCACTAAAACATTGTAAAACATGGCATGAGATGGCTACACTCCATAGATTACTCTGCACCTTTACAGTGTCAGGAAATCCTATGATGAATGCTGAGTTTGTATTTAAAGGGTTAGTCCAAACATGAAAATTCGTTCAATAATTACTCAGATTTATATATTCATTTGCATTTATATGCTTCTGTCCAATACAACAAACACTATATTCAAGGTATTAATAAATTGTATAATTAATAAGAAAACAATGCTTTACCAGGCAATCATCAAAGAGATCCTCTTCAGATTCACGTCTCATCTTTACGCTTTGTTTCTGTGAAAATATTTACATTGTATCATTACATAATCTTTTATTCGTACAACTACATTTAGGCATTTCTTCATCTTTTGTAAGTTTGCCTTTATCCAAAGCAAATTACAAAAGAGGAAGGCATCAAGCATGTCAAGCAGTGCTACTAACACAAAGTTTCTGACACCGTTAGAAAAATACAAGATAGATCAGCGAGGGATTAAGGAAAAAGTAAGAAGCAAGAATCATGTGTGGAAAGATTAAGCATGCAGGGTCACAGGATGACTCGACTTATTTTTATTGTCTGCAATGCGATTTAGACAAATTAGAACTGCGGTCAAGCCAGCCGCGATTGATTTTAGTGTGCGCACATATTACAGTGATTACGGTAGTTTCAGGACCGACAGAGAGACAACGCGCTTTCAGAGCGCTTTTCATTTAGACGCCCAGGACTGAGAGATAATACAACATGCTCGTCAATTTTTACTTGCTTATTTATTTGCATTTCTGCTTTAATATCCGTGTTATTTATTGGTGACTTTGACGGTTGTCTGTTACAATATTTTTCTTAAATATTCACCATTCAAATAATTGTTTTATGTAGATAAGTTACAGCAGAATTCGTAGAAAACAGACAAAATAATGTATTTAGTCTTTCTAAATACCAGAATTGATTTTTATTTTGTTTTACTGTTCAAAAGTAGCAGTTATTCTTCAATGAATGTTTTCTATAATGAGGATTAACGTCTGCTTTGGAAGAGAGGTCAAATAAACAAATGTTCACAATGGGGAAAAAAAGTTAAATAAAATGCCTTTATTTCACTTCAGAGACCTATGAAAAAATTAATTCTAGTAAGTATAAAACGCCATGGTCAGTTTTTATCCCATATAATGTACACACATTATATGATAAAAAAAAAAGTAGAAAAAAACAATGATCTGTTCTTATTCAGGACGTCCCATACTATATACACACCAAATATGAAACTATTTTACTGCAGCATTTTTGAGATATTGGACATTATTACACTTTAAAGGGGTATAAAGACCCCATTTCTAATAAGTAGAAAAAAACAATGATCAGTTCTTATTCAGGACGTCCCATACTGTATACACACCACATATGAAACTATTTTACTGCAGCATTTTTCAGATATGGGGCATTCTCTCTGTGTTGTTCATGAAACTACCGTAATCACTGTAATATGCGCGCGCACTAAAATCAATCGCGGCTGGCTTGACCGTGTTTTTCTGAACCGCGGCTGGCTTTACCGCAGTAAATTAGAGCTGCTGTCAATACTGTATGAACATATGTACAGGTTCTTTACTCGTAACTCATTAATAAAGTTCGGCTTCAGAAAAAAAAACGTTTATTGCTAGTGCTCTTTTACCATTTAATGCTTTAACACACACGACTCAGTTTGTTCAGAAATGGCATCTAACTGGCGAGCCTTTGTCTGAACACGCCATTTTCACTCGGGGTGGGGGTAAGAAACACACATCTCGGTGTATTAATCCGCGCGCTCGGTTCGTTATTATTTTATTTATTTATTTATTTACCACAGGACCCATGGGGGCTCCGTAGGTTCAGGTTTTTACACGAAAACGGTGTTTTGTGAATCTCCACACTATTAAAAACTGAAATTGCTAATTGTACGTCCTGAGATTAAGATGAACATTTATTGGGAGTCATGGAAGCAAGAATCACATCCAAAAAAGAAAGCTAAACTTACCTCGAACACGACAAACTCCAGCTGCAGCCACGCCATGTTGTAACCTCCGTGATGATTCCCAACCGACTGATACACAGCGCGGGCACAGCGACTCCAAACACGCATGCGCAGTTTAATTTGCACACATTTTCGGCTTCAGTAGACACAATACTTCAGACTGAAACACGACTGCCCCCTACAGGTAATGAAGGGCATGTTCACAGCTTCCCGCACGCAGCCGCGCAAAGCCGCGGCAAGTCACGGGATCCCTTTTCTCGAAACGCAGGTTTTTAATGGCGACATCTGTAAATACTGCATATCTAACATCTCTGTTCATTTTAAGATTCTCCACAAAATTTACCCTGTAAACTCAGTTTTATCTAAATACTTGGAGGTACAGTAGAGGATAATTGTTCTTTTTGTGATACATTAAATGAATCTCTGATTCATTTCTTTGTCGAGTGTGAGAAAACAAAAAAATTTGCTCTTTTAAAAGACCACCTCTTGGACCACCTTAATGTATCTCACTCCTTTACTATTAAATATACAATGGTGTGAAAAACTATTTGCCCCCCTCCTGATTTCTTATTCTTTTGCATGATTGTCACACAAAATGTTTCTGATCATCAAACACATTTAACTATTAGTCAAAGATAACACAAGTAAACACAAAATGCAGTTTTTAAATGTTGGGTTTTATTATTTAGGGAGGAAAAAAATCCAAACGTACATGGCCCTGTGTGAAAAAGTAATTGCCCCCTGAACCTAATAACTGGTTGGGCCACCCTTAACAGCAATAACTGCAATCAAGCGTTTGCGATAACTTGCAACGAGTCTTTTACAGCGCTCTGGAGGAATTTTGGCCCACTCATCTTTGCAGAATTGTTGTAATTCAGCTTTATTTGAGGTTTTTCTAGCATGAACCGCCTTTTTAAGGTCATGCCACAACGTTTCAATAGGATTCAGGTCAGGACTTTGACTAGGCCACTCCAGAGTCTTCATTTTGTTTTTCTTCAGCCATTCAGAGGTGGATTTGCTGGTGTGTTTTGGGTCATTGTCCTGCTGCAGCACCCAAGATCGCTTCAGCTTGAGTTGACGAACAGATGGCCGGACATTCTCCTTCAGGATTTTTTGGTAGACAGTAGAATTCATGGTTCCATCTATCACAGCAAGCCTTCCAGGTCCTGAAGCAGCAAAACAACCCCAGACCATCACACTACCACCACCATATTTTACTGTTGGTATGATGTTCTTTTTCTGAAATGCTGTGTTACTTTTACGCCAGATGTAATGGGACACGCACCTTCCAAAAAGTTAAACTTTTGTCTCGTCGGTCCACAAGGTATTTTCCCAAAAGTCTTGACAATCATTGAGATGTTCCTGAATTTCTTTGGATCTTGGCATGATGTCTAGCTTTTGAGGTGCTTTTGGTCTACTTCTCTGTGTCAGGTAGCTCCTATTTAAGTGATTTCTTGATTGAAACAGGTGTGGAAGTAATCAGGACTGGGGGTGACTACAGAAATTGAACTCAGGTAATCACTTTTTCACACAGGGCCATGTAGATTTGGAGGGTTTTTTTCTCCCTTAATAACGTAAACCTTCATTTAAAAACTGCATTTTGTGTTCAATTATGTTATCTTTGACAAATAGTTAACGGTTTTTGATGAGCAGAAACATTTAAGTGTGACAAACATGCAAAAGAATAAGATATCAGGAAGGGGGCAAATAGTTTTTCACACCACTGTATAATCTTTTATTATGAGAACGCGGAAAATAAACCGCTTGAATTTGTTGTTGTTTATTTTATTTTACATGCAAAATACTTTATACATAAACAGAGAATTAAAAAGGAACAATTGCACTTCCATCTTTTCCTTCTAGAAATGACCTCAATTTTAAACTCTGTTAAATTAATTCAATTTAATAAGAAGAATAATATACTTCTAGATTATGATGATATAATTTTTAATTGAAGTGTCTCTTGCTACATCTTTTCACGGTTTATACTTAATTTCAATCCTCTCGTGTATTTTAACCTTTCTTTGGACTCTCCAATCTATAGTTCTTTGTACCTTATATTTTATTTGTTCTAATTAATGTTTTTTGTATTTTGTATTAATGATCTTGATGGCTGTCACATGCCTAGGGTTCATTATAATAGTAATATATTTGATGATAATAATAAACCTATGAATTTTATTTTCTAATATAATATTTGATAGCGATTATCTAGGGGGGGCATTTTAGCGCATAATACCGGCATTTTGGGCACTGGCTGGGAATCGAATCCAGACCTTCCGCATGGCAGGCGAATTACCTACCACTGAGCCACCAGTGCACGTGTATATTTAAAGCGCATAAATCTTTGTAGTATTTTTGCCGCTTTCTGTCAATGGGCGCCTAAGAGTCATAACACATTTTTCGGCTTCAGTAGACACAGTAATTCAGACTGAAACACGACTGCCCCCTACAGGTAATGAAGGGCATTTTCACAGCTTCCCGTGCGCACGTGCGGGAAGTCGCGGGATCCCTTTTCTGAAAATGTGCGTCAATTCTTAGGATTGAGATTCAACGCCATGGGAAAGCGTTCTCTTTCCTGCTCAAGTACGACATATTAGAGGGATTCGGCCGCAATGCGGGCACATCTGCCTGAGAGGTCATCTTCTCGCGTGGCACATCAATTGCCTCGGAACGATGACTCTATTTCTGGCCCTGAAATACTCCCTCCAGCAGCTGAGAGGCTACCGGGTCCTAGTGCGGGCGGACAACACTGTGTAGTCTCGTAAATAATCGCCTGGGCAGACTGTGCTTGTGCCGCTGAGAAAAGCTAGTGTACCAGATTCTGCTTTGAGACATAAGACAAGTTTCTGTCCCTCAGGACGATTTACATTCCAGGGCATATGAATATGGGAGCAGACTTGCTGTTCAGGGAAGCTGTGACACACGGGGTTTGGAAACCCCACCCTGAAGTAGTCATGCGTAGCTCCCTCCACTAGGAGAACTTATGCCCTCAAATGGAGGGTGATGAAAATTGGTGCATAGTAAAACATGTAGACTCAGTCCACTGCCGAATTGTTTCAGTGCTGGAGTTGTTACAAGAAAATTGACCTCGGGCTTATGCCCTAGTATTCTCAGAATGTATGTAACCGCTATTTTGGCTTGTCATGTTCTGACTGATGGCGTTTCTGAGGAAAGCACCCCCTTTTGAACCACTAGAGTCAGCGCCTGTCAGGCTTCGGACACTTAAGATGGTTTTTCTCATGGCTTTGCAGGCTTGGTCAGCCTCCCCATCTTGCTTAGACTTTGCCCCTGGGCTATCTTCCGAAGGTTCCATTCTCGACTATGAAACCTCTGTCCTCCGCCATTTACAACTCCGGAGCAGGAAAGACTTCACTTACAGTACTGTATCCACCTCGTGCTCTTCAGATTTACAGTACATCCACCACTCTAGCCATTGGCGTAAATCAGAGCAGGTTCTTAGATGTTATGGGCCGCAGCCGAGGGGCGGCCGCCCAAATAGTTTGGATGTCCATGCTAATCAGCATCCCAGAATCTCAAAGTTATGTCGGTGACCTCCTTGCCTATTGTGCACACACTACACAACCTTGGGGGTCCAGACACTTGCAGTGCGGCGGAGTTGGTATTCTCGTTCCCATAGCATTTTCACACAGCATCGAGTGTAGCTTTTGAAAGGGAACGTTTCGGGTTACTTTGCTGTAAACCTGTTCCCTGAAAAAGCGGGAACGAGATGCTGCGCTCCAATGCCGCAATGTGGGCGTGACTGGACGTCCTTTCAGACTAAATTGACCTGAGGATGTTTCCGGTTCATGTCTATTTAACTTCCAGGTACACCTAATCAAATGAAGTCACCTGACCGCAGGTATATATGCAAAAAACTTTGGCATGTTTAACACACATGTTAATTGATGTTAATATGGAGTCCAGGTAGTTATTGAAAACTCAGGTAGACTTGTAGGAAGTTCCAGTCCTGAACTATCGAACAAGAAGCACATGTGTGATACATAATACTCGGTGCTCGTAAACCAAGACAATGTCAAAATTTATTTAAAATCTTTGCTCGCCTTGCGGGACACTCGTAAACCACGTTACTCGTAATCCGAGGTTCCACTGTAACTTCTAATTTAAAAGATTTTGGAACATAACCAATGCTGAGTGAGGAATTAATTACTTTCTATAAGAGTGGAGAGATACGTTGATCTAGCTACACTAAGAGCTTTTCTATAGTTCAGGATTCTCTCCTTCCATACTATTTGAAATACTAACAATTTAGTTTGATGCCATTTACGTTCTAATTTCAGAGCTTTCGGTTTTAAAGTATGCGTGTGATCGTTATACCAGGGAGCAAGTTTCTTATCTCTAATAATGTTTCTTTTAACTGGCGCTACACTATCTAAGGTATAATGAAATGTCGACTGATCGAGTTCCGTGGGGTCAGACGGTGATCTAATCAATGTTGGTAACTGGGAGATTACTGATAAAACTCTGTGTGGCAAATAAATAAAAAGAGAACACACCAGTGTTCTGTCTAATCACCCTAAACATTGTGTTCCCCCCTTGCGCCGTTTCTGTTCCTGTGCCTGTATCTAATGCACTGCAGTAATTATACCCAACTGCATGTGCTGGAGGTGAATGGTCAAATCCAAAACCGGCGATCTAGCCTGAGAGATGATTTCTCTCTCTTTCTCTCCAAGCAGCAGCAGTAAGAAAACATGGCGCCTCCTCAGTGCTTCCACTCCAGCTCCCTTCTGGGATATATCATAAGCAATTCTGACACACACACACACACAAACACACACACACACAGAGAGTCATAGGATTGAGTCAGTAGGAGTCAGGCTCAGACTTGTAGCGAACGGAACAAACCTATGAGAGTAATCCCAGCAATCCTATAGACACAGATCGACCGGTTTGAATTTTGGTTCCTGGCAGGTCACGACCGTGTGTGTCACTGATACACTTAAACACTGAGTGAGCAGATTCAGCAGATACGACCCCTCGCCTCAGACACATCAGTGTGATCTGGTTTGGCCCGGTTTTGTCTCAAGACTGTAGTTTTGTTTTTCTTTCTTTTTTAGTTTTTCATCTTTGAGGTTTTTGTGATTTGCATGGCCGTCTTTATCTAATTTTTGTCATTGAAGGTGGTGTGGCCTGTAATAGCTCAGTAAAAAAGTGTTGCCTGTTTTAGCTCATTATTGGGGTGTGGCCTATGTTAGCTCAGAGTGTGGGTGTGGTCTCTGTTACCTCACTATGTGGGTGTGTCCTGTGTTAGCCCAGTAAGGGGGTGTGGCCTACTTTAGCCCAGTAAGGGGGTGTGGCCTGTGTTAGTTCAGTATGTGTGTGTAGTCTCTGTTAGCCCAATATGGACGTGTGGTCTCTGTTAGCTCAGCAGAAGCTATGGCCTGTGTTAGCTCAGTATAGGGCATGGCCTCTCTTGGCACAAAAAGGGGGTGTGGCCTATGGTTAGTCAATGACTGAGTTCTGGCCTCTTTAAAGGTACCATATTTTACTATATCTTTAGTGTGTCTAAATGAAAGAAGACAAGGAAAAAAGTATTTGATGGGTTTACATGAGAGTGACGGGCCTAGAAAAGATGATCTAAACTGAAAGCGTGATGAAGAAGATCAAGACCAGAAGGTGGCAGTAATGCAACATAATGAATGTCAACTTTCAGTAAACACCAAGAAGAAGGAGAAGAAGACATATTTACTGTGTGTGTGTTAAAACTCTGAATTACGCCTGAACTGAACTAAAACTGAATTATGCCACAGATATTCGGAACAAAATATATATAATGTAAAAATAAATAAATATATATATATATATATATATATATATATATATATATATATATATATATATATATATAAATGTAATATGAAATATGAAATTTACAGTATATGTTTCTTTTTTTGCTGAGTATATATACTCAGCAAAAAAAGAAACGTCCTCTGACTTTCAACTGTTTTTACTTTCAGTAAACTTAATGTGTAAATATTTGTATGACTCTAAAAGAGTCAACACTATGAGGCGCCGTATAGGGCTTAAATCAAACTTCACTCATGCACACACATATGAAACACTCACACATACATATATACTACAAACTGCTCACACAACTACATATGAAATGCGCACTCACACACACATACATACTACTAACTGCTCACACAACTACATATGAAATGCGCACTCACACACACATACATACTACTAACTGCTCACACAACTACATATGAAATGCGCACTCACACACACATACTGTATATACTACTAACTGCTCACACAACTACATATGAAATGCGCACTCACACACACACATATATACTACTAACTGCTCACACAACTACATATGAAATGCGCACTCACACATACATACATACTACTAACTGCTCACACAACTACATATGAAATGCGCACTCACACACACATACATACTCTCCGCGTGCGCACATACATTCATACTTTCAGCGCGCGCACATACATATCCTCCATCATTTTAATTTAATTAAGAAACCCTTAGTATTATATAGGCTATTAATCTGTAAAAATAAATACATAAATAATACGTTATATATTTTTAATGGTATCAGTTTTTGTTTCAATAAATTTTCTATATTTAATGCCCGTAGCGTCAAATTTCCACAGCAGCAGCGACAGGTATCCGAGGTGCTTGTGTTACCATGGTAACGCTAGGAGGAAGTGACGTTGCATGGTGTTCTGAATGGTGGAATTTTGTAGAGGGAAGTTCCCTTATCAGACATTTCCTGCGCAGGGAGTAGGGAGTAGTAATTTCAATGTATATGAACTTCTTTCTCCCTGATTAGTAGTAACGTTTCTTAAATAGACCGTTAATGGACAGTTTAGAAGACAACGAGTGATTTATTTATCACAACAAAAGTGGGTGATATGGAGGGTCGGAACAATGTTTGAATTTCCAATTCAGAGTCTCGTGGGATTCTGATGAGTTAGTTATTCCTCGCGAAGGCGAGGAAACACATTTCACAAAACAGTAATTTATATTAGCCACAGATTCCGTGCTTCAATTTTCTTTTTGCAAATCATCACCTGCGTTTTCTGCCGCTGCAATATTGAGTCATTATGTGGACAGTTCTAAATAAGCCTTGTGATTGAGCAGTGATGATCATTATACTGTCCTACTCCGTCTTCTAAACTGTCCAACAGCAGGCTGTTTACAAACCAGTACTACCATTCAGGGAGAATGAAGCGAAAAGACCGTCTACACTGAAATGACTTCCTTTTACACTGAAACGCCTTCCGGTTACACTGAGAATCTCATATGTGTGTGTGAGTGCGCAAAGTATGTATGTGTGTGTGAGTGTGCAAAGTATGTATGTATGTGCGCGCGCTGAAAGTATGTATGTGTGTGTGAGTGCGCATTTCATATGTAGTTGTGTGAGCAGTTAGTAGTATGTATGTGTGTGTGAGTGCGCATTTCATATGTAGTTGTGTGAGCAGTTAGTAGTATGTATGTGTGTGTGTGAGTGCGCATTTCACATGTAGTTGTGTGAGCAGTTAGTAGTATATATGTATGTGTGAGTGTTTCATATGTGTGTGCATGAGTGAAGTTTGATTTAAGCCCTATACGGCACCTCATACAACACCATAAGACATAAACTAAAAATGTTTCACAATGTGTCCCTGAATGAAGGGAGGCTCAAAATCAAAAGTACCAGTCAGTATCTGGTGTGGCCACCAGCTGGTTGAAGTACTGCAGTGCATCTCCTCCTCATGGACTGGACCAGATTTGTCAGTTCTTGCTGTGAGATGGAGGGATTGTGTGTTGCTGGTGTGACTCGGGCAGTTGTTGTGGCCATCCTGTACCTGTCACGCAGGTATCCCACACGGAAATAACCTATATAAACATATATGTTTCAATATAGGTTTTGATATAGGTTTTTAATATATGTGACATATATAAAATTGGCCTTTTTCCTATATTGTATGTACATATATGCGTACGCACGTATATATGTACGCATATATGTCCACATTACTAAAATCTAGGTAAACATAGGTGCATACATGCACACATATAAACATGCATACGTACATGTATGCATGTTTATATGTGTGCATATACGCACCTATATGTTTACCTAGATATTAGTAAAATTACAAAAATCAATATGCTAGACAACGAAGAAAAGCCCAAAATGTAGAAATTAAATTTTTTTATTTTCTTAAGAACAATCACATAGCATAAACAAAAATATAGTACAAGAACAAAAATAAGACAAAAAACTGAACAGGAAGAAAAAAAAATATTTTGAGGACCTTCTCAGCTCCATGAGCTTTCAATTGATAGATGTGCCTATCTGCCCTCGGGTGGCTGCCGGCCACTTCTTCAATGTTGCATCTAGAGAAGACAAAAATAATGAGACAGTATAATAATTATAAATGATTATTAGTGCCACAACAACAATTAGTGCCACGAGGTTATTTGCAACACTATGTTCTACAAAATAGAGGACTACACACCTTACAGCGCAATATAATGTGGCTTTAGAAGAGGAAAGGTAGGATTAAGAAGTGAGCAAGTGATTAATTAGTATTATAGGTCCCAAGCAGATACAGTAACAATAATGGGTGCCCTACCTTATGCAGTCTCCATTGATGGCTAATAAACATTGATACAGGTAGGCTATGGTTAAAGTGGTGAACTTATTACGCATTATTCATTTACTAACCAATAATGGCTACCTTTTTAATTTGTTCAAGTCTCCAAGTCGAAGGTGCCCAGCAGCAGATTACGTACCATGGCAGTAGCAGAGGTGGGCAAGACGGGCTGCTCTCCACGCTTCTGCCTGGCAAAACACCCCAGAGCCCTTTATAACTTCAATCTGAAAAATAATTTCACATTACAATATTAATTTATTGGCAACTTTTAGAAACTTTTCATGTTTCATACTGATTCTTATGTTTAGCTTCCCAATAGTTCATAGGATTTTATGTATAAATGCAGATTAATGATAAAGATACATGCAGGGTAAAACTGCAACAGGAACAGTACAAAATAAAAACTGAAAAAAGACGGACATTCAGAGTAAAACAGTGCAAGAGAAAAAGAAAACTGTACAAAACATACATGCAGGGTAAGCATTGGTGGGAGCAATGTCCAAGCAGTGTAGAGAAATATTTCTGCACGACTTCATTGTTTTGTGCTGTGTAGTATAGTATTGTAATAGCTGATCAGAGTGATCAACTCCCCATGTGCTGGTTGTACGCAGTTACAGGACATGGAAATATCCTACATAAGGCAGTATTTTAGCCACCTGGAACTAGCTTGTTTGTGCTAAATAACATTACCCATAGCAGTGTTATAAGTTAACCAAAATGGAGCCAAATACATATTAGCAACCATAATCTAAAGCCATCCAAAACAAGGTGAATATAAACATCTGTAAACTCCATAAGGCATTAGCTTAGCCACCGGGAAATATCATGTTTGTGCTACATGAGGCAGCATGTTAGCATGATTTACCTAAACTATATAAATGGCATTGAAAGCCAATGTGTCACACAAGCTGACAAGAGCTAGCTGTAGTGAGGAAAATATTTACTAATATTAGTTTAATATTATCAGAATAAGAGTTATATAAGACTTAATAACTTACCCAGTGTAGCATGGGTCTATTCTCTGTTCAAAATGCTCCTGTTCAGATCCTGCCATAGGAGACATATCTTGTATGTACATATAGGGCTTATATGTGGATATAAAGAAGCAATACAGTGGTATGTGGCCTGTATATGCACATATATGCACCTCAATGTTTCCTACATGTGGCATATATACGCATATATGCAGCATATATATTATCATATATATGCATATATACTGCACATAGGTTTCATATATGCGCATATGTCCTCATATAGGTGCGGTTATATGCGCATATATACTGCATATAGGTTTCATATATGCGCATATATCCTCATATAGGTTCTTTCCATGTGGGGTGATATTCGGATATACCCATCCTGTGCAGGTGTTGTTACACGTGGTCTTCCACTGTGAGGATGATCAGCTGTCCTTCCTGTCTCCCTGTAGCGCTGTCTTAGGCGTCTCACAGTCCGGACATGGCATTAAATGCCTACTTTCTGTAAGCTGTTAAGGTCTTAACGACCATTCCACAGGTGCATGTTAATTAATTGATTATGGTTAATTGAACATGCATGGAAAACATTGTTTAAACCCTTTACAATGAAGATCTGTAAAGTTATTTGGATTTGTACAACATTATTGTTGAAATACACAGTCCTGAAAAAGGGGCGTTTCTTTTTTTGCTGAGTATATATACACACTACCGTTCAAAAGTTTTAGAACACTTTCTAACTCCATGATGGTTCCTGATTTTTATTTCTTCCTACATTGTAAAGGAATTCTGAAGGTGTCCAAAAAATGCATTAATCTCCTTTGAACAGTTGATATTGAGATGTGTCTGCTACTTATGCTCTGTAAAGACTTCATAACGCCTCTAAACTGAGGTGCTGTTAACTCTAAATGAACTTCTCATCTGCGGCAGAGGTACAGTAGGTTTTGGTCTCGCCCTCCTGGGATGATGGCCTTCATGAGAGCCAGTTTCATTATGGCGCTAACCTTACTCGCTCTTGTAGATTTCTTCTTTACAATATCAGAAGAATTCTCCCATTTCTTTCTTCACAGGCTACTCAGGTGCTTGTTCATTCCCTTGTTATTTCAAGACTGTACTACTGCAACTCACTCCTGGCAGGTCTGCCTCTGTCCACGATTTGTCCTCTGCAACTGATCCAGAATGCAGCAGCACATCTCATTTTTAACCTCCCCAAGTTCTCCCACACCACCCCACTCCTCCGCTCCCTGCACTGGCTTCCTGTAGCTGCCCGCATCAAATTCAAAACGCTGATGCTTGCCTACAAAGCTAAAAATGGCCCTGCACCCACTTACCTCTCTGCTCTAATCATACCACACACTGCACCACATTCCCTCCGATCCTCCAGCACTGCTCGCCTCATCCCACCATCTCTCAGGGATCGAGGGCGGCATTCATCCAGGCTCTTTTCTGTTCTGGCACCTAGGTGGTGGAACAAACTTCCTCTAGATGTCCGTACAGCAGAGACTTTGACTATCTTTAAACGACGACTCAAGACGCATCTGTTTCTCCAGTACTTGGACTAACCCGCGAGGAACCCTAACTTCCGCGAGGACCGTCAAAAAAAAATGAAACATGTTTAATTTTTCGCGCGGGAAGATGGAAACATACTCACAGCGCCAAAAACTCGCGGTGAATCATAATGAACCGTACTTACGGCCACCGCGTGAAACCGCATAGGTGAGATAGGGGTATTAGTGATTGAGCTTCTCAACCCTGACTGCTATAAAAAAAAAACTAAAAACAGAGAGAGACTAAGAGCTGTTGAGGAAGAGCTTCGTGTGTGTCTTTCTTCAATTCCTGCCAGGATATCAGCTCTGTGTTCATCCAAACAGGCCCAGGTTTCACACCGAGTAGGTAGAAATATGAAAGATCATGTTTTCATTGTGTTTATTTGATTCCTTTTCAAGACACTTTGATAAGAATGACTGTATATTGTTAATTGCACTTTTTATTTGAAAGAAGAAATATGAAAGATCATAAAATACTTTTTCTATGTGTTTATTTGATTCCTTTTCAAGACACTTCGATAAGAATGGCTATATATTGTTAATATAGGCTACAGAGTTTCATTTTTTTTTTTTTACAGTTTCGGTTGTTGGTGTGCCTTGTGATTTTTTTCAATTAAAACTGTACCTTGGCTCAAATAAGGTGGAAAAGCACTGGTTTATTTGATATTGTTATTTTGTATTTCATGTTATCCCATAACAACTAAGCATGTTCCCAGGCTAAATGTATTTATGGTGTTCTTGTGTGTCTGGAGCTGATTCTGTGTTGAGTCCTGTTGTGTTGTTTCTTAGAGTGTAGGTAAGTAGTTAGCTCTGTGTGTCCCTTAGATTAGCCTCCATGTGTCCCTTAGATTAGCCTCCATGTGTCCCTAGTCTCTGTGTCCCTGGCATCTGTGCTTCTGTGTCTCAAGTCTGTAGTGTTGTGGTAGCTATTAGGTAAGTGTAGCTAAGTGCATGTTAGGCTAAAGACATGTTTAGCTAAAATTATATTTTGCTAACTACCATGGTTAGCTAATAGCCATGTTTAGCTGAATCCATATCTTAGTCCTGTCTCGTGACTCGTGTCTCTAGTCGTGGCTCATGTCCCTAGTCGTGTCTCTGGTCCTGTCTCATGTCTCTAGTCTCTTGTCTTGTCCCCGTCTTCAGCTCCAGCCCTAGCTTGTGTGTGTTATGTCAGTAAGCATATGTCTCAACATAGTGCTTATATTAAGTGTACGGGTATTAGAACCTGTGTTATGTCAGTAAGCGTATGTCTCAACATAGTGCTTATATTAAGTGTACGAGTATTAGAACCTGTGTTATGTCAGTAAGCGTATGTCTCAACATAGTGCTTATATTTTGTGTATTGGAGTCTGTCTTGTTAAGCATGTGTTTCCCCATAATGCTTATGTTCTGTCTCCTGTCTTCTAGCCTGGGTATTGTTCAGTTATGAGTTTTATAGTTTGAGTGTTCGTTTCTTTATTTGTTTTGTTCGTGATTCTTGTTTTATATTCGTTTCTGGAATAAAGACTCTTTTGTTGCAAAATACCCCTCTGCGCATATGCCTGCCCTTTTTCTGCCCACAGCATTTACAGCAGCCATCACCCCCCATTCGTGACAGTTCTATTACAGAAAGGCTGACCTCTGTGTCTTAACATAACAACTAACTGTTGTTTTTGTTGTTGTTACGTAATTACCTAATCCCATATGTGTTATTTTATAGTTTTGAAATCCCCAGTATTGTGGTAGAATGTAGAAAATAAATCACTAAACAAAAACAAAGAAATTTGCAAGTGTTCTAAAACTTTTGAACGGTAGTGTGTGTGTGTGTGTGTGTGTGTGTGTGTGTGTGTGCATATATATATATATATATATATATATATATATATATATATATATATATATATCACCAAAATGGGAACAAAACATGCTGTATATAAAAAAATACCCTCCCCCAGCTGGCTGCTTGCTTGTTCTTTGGAGGGGTGTGGCTCTGCAGTAGCACATTTACATAAATACTGAAATATCTGTGGCATACTTCAGCTGGAGTTTTAACACACTTGGGTTAGAGGTGTGGCCTCTTTGAGCTCAGTGATGGGTGTGGCTTCTTTTATGTTCCTGGAGGAGGTGTGGCCTCTGATAGGTCAGTGAAGGCGGCGTGTCTTCTGCCCCAGAGTCTCAGCAAAGCGGTTGTGGCATTGTGTGTTGATTTTACGAAAGGAGGCGTGGCCCCTGTGTCTTACACAAGAAAGAAGGCGTGGCTTCTGCATCAGTCCAAAGGAAGAAGCTGTGTGTAATTGACGGAAATGATACTTCAGTCTCTCCACTGTGTTGGGGACAATCCGATCTGCTCAGTGTGTGTGCGTGTGTACTGTATGTGTGTGTGTTTATTGAAGCGTTACAGCATTGCAGAGCTGAGATCAACGCTCCAGGACATGACTGAACTAAATCAATCAGCTCGGCTTTGTCAAGACAGTAAAATCCCAAATGGTCTTCATGAGAGCAGTGCACACACACACACACACACGCACACACACACATACACAGAGACCTTGAGGAAAGTGTGGAAGTGTAAAAGCATCCTGTCACCATTTTATGCTGGGCTTTAACATGCTTTAGTTTCTGGAAATTGTGTGTGTGTGTGTGTGTGTGTGTGTGTGTGGTGTGTGTGTGTGTGTATAGCAAAAGTTGGGGTAAAATTATGAAGCAGCATTTCTTTAGTTCAGTCTGCTGAGACGAGCACTGGGACGTCTCCGGTCTCTCCCACACCGTTCCGTTGAGACGAGCACTGGGACGTCTCAGGTCTCTCCCACACTGCTCTTTTGAGACAAACACCGGGACGTCACTGGTCCCTCACACACCGCTCTGCTGGGACGCATCAGAGCGACTTTCAGGTTCATCTCAATGTCACAGAAAACACTACATCAACACTTGGGTTAGCAGTGTGCTGATAAACACTTCTACACAGCACCTCCTGCCACACACACAAACACACACACAAAACAAAAAAATATTAGCATTAAACACACACAATATTATCACACACACATTACATAAAATCATACAGTTTCACAAAATATCTCTCTCACACACACACACACACACAATTATCTTGCACACATTTTCATCACACACACATTTTAGACCCTGCATTTATGTAACTTAAAAGATTATGTTAATTATTTTAAATATTCAGATCATGAAACATAGTAGTGTGTGATGTGTGTTTATCATCATAGTGTTTCATTGATTAAAAACATTTCTGATAGAAAAAATTATTTTGAGTTTCGTGCAAATTAGTTTGTGGAAATAATCTGGTTGGCAACTGAAAAATATATATATAAAACACATAAAAATAAAGATAAAAACATATAATAATCATTAAGAGCTTAATGTTTGTTTAAAATGATTTACAAAGTTAGCGAAGTGAAAGGAGAGTGATGTGTAAAGTGTACAAGGTGAGGCATAAAGTTTACAGGACATGGTGTAAATTGTGCAGAACAAGTTGTATAGTTTATAGAATATTGTATTCATCAGAAATGAAAATGTGATGTTTATCTAAATGTAAACAACCTCCAAACATGATTTTACCAAAGAAAACAATAATTATTTCCAATAGGTTTCCATGGAAATCTATCTATCTATCTATCTATCTATCTATATATAGATAATCTATTAGATAATGTTTATTATTAAATGCTATTGATATTGTTTAAAATTTTGGCATTGATTGAACTCGAGATCTTTTTAACAGATCTGCCCAAGTGAAAAAAAGTATGCTAAGTATATTAAATCCAAGCATATTTAAATATGCTTGCAGCAGACTAATGTTTAGTATACTTGAAGTTTGCTATTTTGGAACAACTAATTTTGGACTAAGTGTATTTAAGTTGTAATTAAATTGTATAAAAGCACATTTTTAAGTGTATTAAGTATACTTTTGTGTGCTAAAGTGGACCAACTTTAAGTATACTTTATTACACTTAAAGTATATGGCTGTGTGTGTACTAACGTACATACCTGACAGTAATTAATACAATTTAAGTATATATTTAATGCATTATAAGTATTTTTAAAGTAAAGTATATTTTACTGTTACAAATACATGATTAATATACTATGAGTATGTATGATACTATATCATACAGTACACACAACCTTCTATACTACAGTATTGCAAATGTATTACCAGTACACTAAAGGGGTTTAGGATAATTCACAAATGCTAAATGTATTTTCTACACTATAACATATTTTTGAAACACATTACATCAGTTATTATAAGACAGATTTTATTCATGACTTCAACAGATTTAATTTTCACAAAGTTACTAAAAAGCACTACTATAGTTGATTTGCGCACGAGAGAGTAGTGCATTAAATATAAGTACATATGAATAAGTACATTTAAATTTAACGGATAATATACTGAGACTACCGTATATTTGTACAATGATTATTCCAAGCATGTTTTTATAATATATATATACCAAAATACATTGAAAAACAAGTTTAAATAAGTATACTTTGGAAATTAGACCAACCTTTCACTTAAAGTATATTTTCTCAAGTCTGTAGTGTTGTGGTAGCTATTAGGTAAGTGTAGCTAAGTGCATGTTAGGCTAAAGACATGTTTAGCTAAAATTATGTTTTGCTAACTACTGTACCATGGTTAGCTAATAGCCATGTTTAGCTGATTCCATATCTTAGTCCTGTCTTGTGACTCGTGTCTCTAGTCGTGGCTCGTGTCCCTAGTCGTGTCTCTGGTCCTGTCTCATGTCTCTAGTCTCTTGTCTTGTCCCCGTCTTCAGCTCCAGCCCTAGCTTGTGTGTGTTATGTCAGTAAGCATATGTCTCAACATAGTGCTTATATTAAGTGTACGGGTATTAGAACCTGTGTTATGTCAGTAAGCGTATGTCTCAACATAGTGCTTATATTAAGTGTACGGGTATTAGAACCTGTGTTATGTCAGTAAGCGTATGTCTCAACAACTTATTTTCCAACAATATATTTTTGGAAAGTGTATTATAATACAATTATTTTGAAGTATATTTAAAGTTTAATTTAAATAATTGTAATTATTTAAATTAATAATGTTGTTGGTCCCGACAAGGGGTCGCCATAGCGGACTTTCCAGTCCGCACTACAACTTAAATGTATTCATTTAAATAAGGTTGGTATAAGCATGATGTTAATATACTTTTCATATATTGATATAAAAAAAATCTGATAGTACAACTTTTTGTTAGTATATTTGCAATGTACTATCGAGGATTTCAATATATTTGTAATACACTAAAGTGTATTTTTTTTCACTGGGGTGTACTAAAAGCAGAGTTCTGTTCTTTTTCATCAAGGGAAGAGAGAGAGAGAGAGAGAGAGGAAGAGGAATGAGTGATTGACCTCCTCCTCTCTACACTAAGTAAACGTTTCCATTTCCTCTAAACAATGCACAGGTGCTAGAAGTTAGCGCACACACACACACACACACACACACACACACACAAAAAGCGCACTTATGATAAATAACCAGTGTTATACAATATTTACAATGTGTGTGTGTGTGTGTGTGAGCAGATGGGGAAGTCCGCTGGTATGCAGGTCACTCCCAACTCAAGAATAACTTTTGTGGAACAGATCCTGATCTAAACTCTGACACCCCCCTACACACACACACACACACACACACACACACAGTCATACACACACATCGTAATCTAAACTAGTAATACATAACTAGAGCTCAACTCTGTGTGTGTGTGTGTGTGTGTGTGTGTGTGTGTGTGTGTGTGTGTGTGTGAGGGTTTGGAAAATCCGTTGGGTGACTCCCTCCTCAAGGGTGACTGGTGTTACTGATCCTCATCTAAAACTCTGACCCTAAACACACACAAACACACACACACACACATACGTACACAGTCTCTGTTTCTCTCACCTTTTTATCTTCTCTTACAGAGATGAGGTCACTTGAGGAGATAGAACACCATTATCTACACAATAGCACTTCCTCTGAATGCAGATCACACACACACACACACACACACACACACACACACACACACACACACACACACACACACACACACACAGACTTAAACTAACACTCAATGTGTTAGGAAGTGCACTTGCGCAGTGGAGGTGTTCAGGACACAGTGTTTTCCTAAAGTAGGATTTACAGAGACCAGAAGCTTCCGCTCGGTGAGTTTTGAATTTCATCTGAGAAGTTTTGACAAAATAACTTTTTGTTTCGTTTGAGTCCCAAATATAAAAATTTTAGCAGAACAGCCATATTTTGGTGCTCGTAATAATTTAGTGGCATTTGCTATTTTTAAAATCCCCTTCATGCACGAACACAAATATTAACACACACACAATACGCAATAAATGTGTAGCAATTTTGTATTAAAATTAAAGTTTAACTGGAAAAAATTACAACAGTAAAAGAGAATTAAAGGAGCCATTTGAATGGCATGAGAACAGGACTTGTGAGATGAAAAGTGTAACGTGTGAGAAGTACAACAGTATAAAAATCCCAAAATATAGACGTGTGAATAAGACATGTGCAGGAGTGTGATTTGAAACAGAGAGGATACAGTTATAAAAGGATGTGTGTCAGCCGCAGTGTGTGTCCATGGACTAATGTGCGACAGTCTTTCTTTTTTCTTAATTCATATTGTTAAATATTGCTATACATATTATTAAAAAATAAAAATAAAGAATGCATTTTACAGTAAATAAAAAATACAAACTATGATTTGTTTTGCAAACTTGAATGTGTTTAGAAACTGAAAGTTATTTATGTAAAAAGCTAACAAATATGTTCTAACTTATATTGATTGTTTTATATACCTTGCATTGTTATGAGGTGATGATGTAAGAAATACATCCTGCTCTGTGTGTGTGTGTGTGTGTGTGTGTGTGTGTGTGTGTGTGTGTGTGTGTGTGTGTGTGTGTGTGTGTTTTCTCAATGTCCAAAATTGCTTGTTTTCGGAAAGATTTACTGATTTTATCGTTGGAGGTTACACTGTCATGCACAAACACACATACACACACACACACATACACACACTAGAGCTCTACTCTGCAGCGTAATTATACAAAATTAATCGAGGCAATAATCATGAACTGTATATTATAAATTTTTTATATACATATAATAAAAAATATATTAATTATCTAAGCTGCTTATAAAATAATTCTTATCCAGCATTGTAGTGGTGTGGCACCTTCAGGGTCGAGGGTTCGAATCCCACTCGGGTCTGTGTGCATGGAGTTTGCATGTTCTTCCTGTCTTTGGTGGGTTTCCTCCGGGTACTCCGGTTTCCTCCCATACAGATTAGGGTTATTGGAGTTCCTAAATTGCCTGTAGTGTGTCAGTGTGAGTGTGTGTCTTTGTGTGCCATGTGATGTGATCACATCACCTGACCACAGTGTACCCTGCCCAAAGCCTCCTGGGGGAAAGACTCCAGACCACCCGCAATAGGATAAGCTGTATATAGAATGACTGAGTGAATTGATGTTATTAAGTTTTTAATATTTGCTGTGTGATATAATTAAATATTAAATCACTAAAAAGTCTAAAACCTCTGATTTTAACACCATCATATTGTATGGTGTTAAAATCAGAGGTTTTAGACTCCTAAGTAATGCTAATTGACAGCTTTCAAAGAAATTCAGACTTTTTCGATTAAAGTAAATCAATGTGCTGTTGCCATGGAAACGATACCATATCATGGCGAGCACACTACAGTATAAATATAAACAATTTACAATATAAACCTGTACTTCTGTTAGAGCTGCTGTTCTAGAGAATTAATCAACTCTTTCTGACCAATATGAATCCAGATTTGTTTAAATGAAAATAAACAAGTTAAAAGAATTTAATTTTAGAACGTCACTTGTTCATTACTTATTTTCACACTTTCGCAGGAATAAAAGTTTCAGGATTTGATATCACAACCTTCCGGGTACTAACGGAGCTTTATGCTTGTCTTGGTCGAATATACCAGCAACATGTTCGGAGTGTTTGTACTCTGTTCTGTATTCGATGTGTTACATTAATTCTGGTAGCTATGTGCATGCTAACATTACATCCTTTTTTACACTGTAATGGTTTGCCTCTTCTTCCCATCATGTTAAATGCCCCCAAAATCAATTGTGAGTTATTGTAAGTGACATCTCACTGTAAAGTGATATAACAGCGGGACATCTGTGAGGCGTGCTTTAGTTCCAGTACCATGACGGAAATGTCAACGTAGTCCTGGGGCGGGTTCTGCTGCAGATGACAAAGCTAAGCTGTAGTCCTTAGGTCTTTATACAGGAGTGTGTGGGTGTGGGTGTGTGTGTGCAGCATGATGATGGATTTTCAGGTGGATGATGAAGGTGCAATCATCCAGTGTACTGTCCAGTACAGTAGATTTGTTGGACCCTGTTTCATGTGTACGATCAAAAATTATATAGCATTTTAAATTCTTTTTGCTGTTCTGGGGGAAAAAATGTGAATTATACCTCCGGTGGTATCGTCGACCCCAAAGGGATTATTCACAGCTTAACTAGACCTCAAAATAACATACAAAAGGACCCCAAAAATCTTGTGAGTACACCGTGTTCCAAATTATTATGCAAATTGGATGTGTCATAAACATTAAATGTTTAGTATTTAAATTAAACTCATGGATGGTATTGTGTCTCAGGGCTTTTTGGATCACTGAAATTAATCTCAGACATGTGTGATAATTAGACATGCAGATTAGGCTAATTGGCGTTCCCAAATTGACCATAGTGTGTGTGTGTGTGTGTGTGTGTGAGCGCTCTGCGATGAATTGGCACGCTGTCCAGGGTGTACCCTGCCTCGTGCCCTGAGTCTCCTGGGATAGGCTCCAGGTCCCCGCGACCCTAGATACAGGATAAAGCGGCATAGAAGATGAATGAATGAATGAATGAATGAAAATCAGAGAAAGATATAATTTGCGTAATAATTTGGAATGCAGTGTATAAAAGTCAAGATAGAAGTATCTTCTCAAAATCATGCTCACTGTGGTGCACATGCGGAATTTATCCAATCTTTAATCCCCCTTTTGCCTCACCAAAGCTTTACAGTGTACTGTAACATAAACAGAATAAGATTCAATTATTTGTCACATGTATACAGTGAAATGTTTTTTTTAAATATATATATCCCAGTTAGGAGGCTGGGGTGAGAGCGCAGCGTCAGCCTGTATACAGCACTCCATGGAGCATGATAGCTCAAACCCCCATCCTTCCGATCAGTAACTCAGCACTTTAACCGATTGGGCTGCCACTACACTTTGATGTTTACAGAAATGTATTAGATTTCATTCTGATGATTCGCTATTGAACAGTAATTCGAAGACTATGAATGGGGGAGCAGGATTCCTGCCCCAGTGCACCCCTACTAGCACTTGTTGCAGTTTCTATGTTTAACCACTACAGTAGGTGGAATAATAACCCTGTTGATTTAAATGAGGCAGTTAACATGAGATTGAGCTACATCTAAAGTGAATCAGCAAATTTATTTAAACGTTTGTCATTTAAAAGTAACATTTGCCATTTTAAAGGGAGTTTAGAGTGGACGCGTCAGCACTTCTTTATTTACCAGAATTCTGTAGAATAAATAAAGCACAGACGTACAGTATAAGATCTGATATCAAAGCAGGTGACTGTCTGGATTAATCATAACACTAAAGACCAAATCCTGCTGCCAATGTCAACAAGGTTTTATAATATGGATTAGAAATGACAATTTCTCCATCTTGCCTGAGATTTATCAATGTGTCGTGGTTCTTTATCTGTGAGATTAGATCCAGGTGAACATAATTGCTCTAATTGCTCAGGTGAAACTTTGGCTCTCTGTGTGTTTCTCATTAGAAAGAACTTGGCTCAAACTCCTTGGCTATGGTCCAGTGTTCATTGTGAGATTTCACAGCTTGGCAGGGGATGAAAGATAATTAAAACTGGAATTGATCTCCGGCAACTGTGCTTGTTTGTGAGACCAAATACCAGCCAAGTGTTATTTTAAGCTAAGACATAATCAGGGTTAAAGTTAAGGTGAAGGCCAAAATTGCAGCTTTGAGACACCATACATTCGTTTAAACCTCCTGATGAATGGCTCTCAGACAGCAGGGTTATCTCGACCGTGCTTGGGTCACGTGGATACACAAACCACTAACAATAATAAAGCTTCTTGTTCTGACCAATGCACTTCAAAGTCATGTAATCTGAGAAATATGTATCAGCTGCTGAAGCACTGATGAAGACTAGGGCGACAATAACTAGTTTTTTTTTTTTTTAATGATTACACCAAAGTTAAATGTCTTTGTGGATTAGGCTCTCTTATTGTACTGGAATGGTAGTTCATAATTTAGTCTATAATTGTTTTTCCTGTAAATGTTCTAATTTATTTCCAAAAATGTTTCATTCTATAAAGTTGCTTTGCAACTATGACCACTGGTAAAAGCATTATAAAAATAAAAAAATAATTGGATTGCTATTCTACAAGTTAGCCTGCTTACCTAATACTACAGTATATTGTTTACTTTAGAACTAGTTTATCCTGTGCTAATTTATGACATTGCCTGTTTATTTCTAGTTTGTGGTTATCGACTTTATTGTAATAGAATTATGAATATTGTAATATGAATTAGCCTCTTTACTTTAACGCTAGTGTGAGGATTACACTGTTACAGTATAATGCTTATTAAATCCATCAGTGCTCAGAAATCTAGTAATGACTGGCAATAAGAAAATTAATGTTTAAAAAATGTAATCAGTACTTTTAATATTAATCATTTATTGGTTTATTATTATCCTGAAGATCTGCGTTAATACTATTTACAAAACTACACATTTTTTTTCTTTTTTGGAAGCAGAACAAAAGGTTCTACACAGAACTGTTAAGAGTTCATTAAAATTATTTTGTGTAAAAGATATTATGGCAAGATTTTTTTGTTTGGGGTGGGGGATTATATTTCTCAAGAACAAAACTACACATTCTCTCCCTCTCTGTACAGATTTTAGCTGAGTGATGTATATATAATCTGATAATTGTCCAGCCTTTCAGTCGTTCAACTTTAATTAGAGCAGTGGTTCTCAAAGTGTGGGGCGCGCCCCACTAGTGGGGAATACAGACATGACAGGTGGGGTGCAATGAACGGGAGGAAAAACAGGAAAGTACCTACAGTATTCTAATTCATGCTTTTCTTTATTGATAATGAAGAGCGTACGCTCAAAACTAAACAATCACACACAAATAAATGGATCATTAATACAAGTAAATTTAAAATAACATCAGTTGTGGGCCGGTAGAAAAAGTGGAACCATAGTGGAACAATAATGGTTTAACGTCGGACAAACTTGAGAAGCGCTGCTCGAATCACAAACCTGCGCGAGCCACTGGGCAGCGCTGCGCGACTCTGACAGAAATAAACCGCGCCGACCATCAAATTACATTTTAGCCCGCTGGGATGCGCACGTACAAAACAGGCATGGCAAGGCGGAAACGATATTAAACAGTCCTGACATTTTAAATGAATAGCTTTTAAATAAAACACAGTGGGTCGCGCAGGTTTGTGATTCGAGCGGCGCTGCGCGATCCACCGGGCTGCGCAAATAAACCAGATCATCACTGCGCTATCCAGATAGTCGCGCTATGCTGTATTTGCGCAGATATTCGGTTCAATCGGGTGCCGCGGTTTCGTCCCACTTTTGATGTGTATGGCTTCACATACACTTCGACAATGGAAGAAGACGCTGCAGCAGCAGTGAGTTTACTTACATGTGACAAAACCAAGAACGAGGAGATTGTAAAGAAAAAAGCTGCATCGTCTGTGTTGTGGAATTGGTTTGGGTATAAGAAAAGTGATACGAATGAGATGAACGTGATTTGGAAGGTACACAAGTGCACTGTTTTAACAAGTGGTGGAAACACGTCAAACCTTTTCTATCATCTGAAATCCAAGCATCCAAACGAATATGGCCAAAGTAAAAAAAAATGCGCCAAACCTCAGCAATTCACAGTTTAAATAAAATTACATAATGTAAAACAGTTTCTTTGTGTTTGAATTTTTATTTATGCATTTTCACATACAAATTGCTATATTGTGATCTAGCAATTGTGATCGTTATCGAGGTAGAAAATCGCTTCTACCGTGTTAGAAGATTTTGGTTATATCGCCCACCTCTAATGAAGCCTATCTTGAGCTGGGATTCATGGTGGGGATGGTGGGGGCAGAAGAGAGACCCGTGTATGCTTTGTGTCTTAAACCGCTGGCAGCAGACCGCATGAGACCCAACAAATTAGGAAGACACTTAGAGACAACACACTCCAGTCACGTTAATAAACAACTGGACGTCTTTGAAAGAAAGCTGGCAGAATACAGACAGCAGGAGAATCGCATGGTAACATCTGAATCAGTGGACAGCAAAGCACAAATGGCTTCATTCAAAGTTGCATACAGAATTGGCCAGTGCAAAAAAAACTACAAACGATTGCTGAGCAGCTAATAAACATGGGGTCAATTATGCAAAGATATGTGATAACGTAAGCCTTGTAACAATTGCACGTGTATTTTATCTTTTTTTAATTTGGTGGTGTTTGATCTTATTGGTTTAGAAATTGATATTTCAATAAACAGTAAACTTGGCCGATTTCGTTATTATTTTGTTGACAAGTGGGGCTTGAAAATTCGCTCACCCCCTTAAGTGGGGAATGACAGAAAAAGTTTGAGAACCACTGAATTAGAGGCAGTTTTCTAGACATCAGCATGTGGAGATATAACACAGTATTCTTTATTATTTATTTATATGCATTTAATAAATCTGTATTTTATAGAAAGAAATAAAGCATCTTTTGTGTAAACTTTAAGGAGATTTCAGTCCATTCCTGAATGCTCTGGTTTCGTTTGATGGATGTGCTGTTTGGCACAGAGATCCGAAAGCTCATTAAAAACATCCATGTGGGTGTGTGTTTAGAGGAAATCGTCCCCTACATTTGACCTCACACACTTGGAAAATTAGCTTGGAGGAGGACAATGCCTGGATTTTCTCCACCAGGCTTCTGGATTTTCCAGGGAAGGAAAATAGAGAAGTTTCTTTTTTTTTTTTCATCAAGCCATTAAAAGGATCCAACACACACACACACACACACGCACACACACACACACATATCTCGGTTCACTTGCTGTGACCTTTGTTACAGGTGTGTCCCATACACTTTTTTATAAAAAAAAAAAACAGGCCACGCTCATCACCACATTGTCGCCTTTTCACTACTGTGCATAATAGCTCATTAGTCATGACGATGAGAGTTAATTAGAAAACAAGATGAGGCGTGTTATCCACGCTGCACATTATTGATTTAATGCAGAGAGCACTAATTAGGGCACTACATAGGGGACTGAATTGTGTGGTGTGTATGTACTGTATGTGTGTGGGGAGGGGGGGGGGTGTCTTAGGACTACCTGTGACTAGATTGCAGCAGCCTTTCTCACTAAAAATGCTCACACTCTTTTTATTCCTCTCCTCCCATGTCTCTCTGTTACATATTCTCTCCAGCAGTATTTTATCACTGTTTGTCTATCCATTTCTCTCAGTCTTTTTCATTCTTTCTAAGTATCTCATAACTTTCTCCCTTTCTGTCTGTCTCTCTTACGCTGTCTTGCACTGTCTGATTCTTTCTCATGTTGTCTAGATCTCAGTCTCTCCCATTCTCTCTGTCTCTTTAACCTTCTCTCCCTCTAAGAATATTAGAGTGTGCATTATTAAACACAATCACGTAGTCACCGAGCACAAGCATGCAAACAGCTGCTCCATCATCAGTCATCTACGGCCTCTCAACAAGTTAATGATGTTGCTGTGCTCACAGAAACTTCCAGATGTTTGACCAGAACTTTTACCACCAGCGTACCCCCATAACCACACAGTTTATATTTTTGGTAGAGCAACGCTGATCGTCCTTGTGGTGCAGCGAGACTACAATAAATCTCTCTTGTGTGAGATATGACCCACTGGAGCAAATGTCGATGAGGAATGAGCTCCTACTGAAGTCTGGTTCCTCTCAGGGTTCCGGATCTGATCTCTGGGTCATTCCCCTAATTTCTTGATTAGAGCCTATCTGAGCTTGTCTGATATTTTCACCAAGAAAATCAACCAACTGCCGTGTTAATCTGTGAAGGCTAAATAAAGAACATAAACTCTGACGCCCTTCAGAAGACTTCACAGCCGTCTGTTTTTCCGAGTAGATAGAGATGAGTCCGCACATGCAGCTCCTTCTGTCATCAGAAATAGGATTAGAGTGGAATTTAGATCTCATTAAAGAACAAGATGGAAGATCAAAAAGTCCTGCTAATGAGACAAAAACTAAAGTAGAGGCTACATGTTTATTCCGCTACCATGTCTCTGTTCAGCATCTTACACAGACACAGTGAAGGAGAAAGCAAGACATTATAAACATTTACCACAGAAATGTTGAGAAGTTACTAATAAAATGCTTCATAGGACTAAAACTACACTGTAATTAACTTAGCATTGACTGCTAATCGATCTAATAAATGCAATGAAAGCACAGCCATATTGTTACAAATCAGGAATGTTTTTTTTTTCATATCATCCTCTATCATCCTTTCCCATATCATGTGGGAATGTAATTACAGCTCCAGTCAGATCAGCATGACATTATTCAGCTTTTATTAGCAACATGGCCCTGAATCGTGCCTTAGTAATGAACATGTTCTCATAAATATAATGTAAACTAACTTAAAGAAAAGCTTTTAGCTAGCTACAGTAGTGACAAGCTGCCATTGGATATTGTTAGCTAAACATAGTTCTATGTATTTTTTTTTTAAAGAACACCTATTAACTATGACTAGCAGGCTAGCATTTCACATATGTTGGTGTAGTTAAAATTATTTACCTAAATAGCTATCTGGTGTTATAGTTAGCTAGCATCCATCTATAAATATATAATAATATACTATATTATTTTATAGCTAATTATTTCACTGCTAGCCTAAAATGTAGCTTGATTTTTAGCTGGTTAGCATGTGGGCTACTATAACTAAATACAAAAAAAAAAAAAACTTTTGGATTTTTTGGCTGAGGCAAAGAATTTCTTTTTTTCTATAAAACCTCTAAACTCAAATATGTGTTTTAATCTTTTAATCTAGGATAGTAATAGCAGTAATATAAATTAAATGTTAATAATATTAGTAAAAAATAAATGATCATTAATTTCTGTTAACTCTAGTTAAAATCCATGCACACACAGGCAATAAGCTGTAATTACAATTTATTTTAGAATTTTTACTTTTAGAAAAAATTTTTTTTTTTTTTTTTAAGTTTATTTATTATCGAACAAGGGCTGGAATATCAGCAGGGATTCTCTGTTTGCTCTTCAGGAAAGGCTTATTAGCAGCACAAACAAATGTCTCGTCATTTTAAGTCTTTTCTGGGATTAGCGATGAGATCAGCTTCTGCAGGAACCTGTTAAAGACCAGATGACAACATTTGGATTCTTCAATGTTACCTGTACACATACTGTATCAAATGCATCTCATTCTTGTGCATTATTCTCCTAATAGCAGGTCCAAGTCCATATGTACATTTTGAATAATTATTCATATTAAATGGCTAATGAGATATACCCGAGCATGTTCATGGGTGTACACACTGCAACCGGAAGCACAGGGTTTTTATCAGCAACATCTCAAAAATACCTGAAGCTAGCAGAAAATACTAAGGGTGTTGGAAAAAGTGAGACCCTTTTTCTTCTTTTTCTGTGTTTGGGAAACAAGCAGAGGTGGAAAGAGTAATAAAATTTTGTACTCAAGTACAATTACTGTTACTTCAGTGAAATTTTACTTAAGTACAAGTAAAGTTCATTCATTCATTTTCTATACCGCTTTATCCTTCTATTCAGGGTCGCAGGGGGCCTGGAGCCTATCCCAGGAGGCTTGGGGCACTAGGCGGGGTACACCCTGGACAGGGTGCCAGACAAGTAAAGTTACCCTTATAAAAATCTACTCAAGGAAAAAAGTAAAAAGTAGCTCATAAAAAATTTACTCAGAGTAAAAGTTACCGAATTACTTCGGGGGTGGGATGAGGCATTCTAGCGTAGTTCAAAAAAGATGAGCAGATATAAATCTCAAACTAGTTGTTTTTAACTGAAGGAACACCTTTGCATAATAAAGCTGTTGTCTTTCTTGTGCTTGAAAATCAAAGTGGTCACTTAAATATGGTGTTACGTCCCAGTCTAGGGCCATACTGCAAAAGACTGGTTCAGGGTTCTATTTTAAACTGTATGGAAATGGTGGTATATGGCAGAAAGAACTAGATCCAATCATTAACTGATGAAATAATGAGGTTTGTATATGCAAAAACATACACACACACAGGAGGAGGAGGATCAGATTCAGGGTATAATAAACAAATAATAAACAAAATGGGATTTATATTTAGTAACCAGATTACCTGCAAAAAGTACAGGTACCGGACTCCCTAAACCAAAAACAGTGAATAAATTCCCTCTTCCCAAAATAAATGGCAGCCACGCCCCTACTACTAGTGAGTGCACAAACATACAGTGAAATTATCTACAAATATATACAAAGACCAACCAAACCAAAGGGACAAAGCAATAAATAAAGTCAATGGGAGGCAAAAATTCAAAACCGGAAACACAACCAAATATCAAAACGCCAAAATCACAATCTCTTTCCTCTTTCCCGCGTCTCCCTTCGGTTTATATATGGTCGCGCTAGTCGATGACATCACTCTCAGGGCGGAAGCGACCGTGTGGAAGGTCAGGAAGATGCCGATGTCAGAAAACCTGGAGTGGAGTCTGGAGCGGCGCGCGACCAGGACATGATACACACACGCGAGCGCAAAAGCATAATATTTGTATTATTTTAGCGTTTTCATTCATTTATTTTTTACTCAGTAGCGAATATGATTTAAAATGTAGCGAATTACAATACTTCAAACAAAACGTACTTAAGTAAAAGTAAAATTACAGATTTTAAAAAATACTTTAAAAAGTAGAAATTGTCATGTCTGCTTGGGGTTGAAAAGACGCAAAGAATGCAGGTTTTTTCAGGTGAAATTGCACACACAGTTTATTTGGTTCTTGTATTTAGTATTTCTCTTCAGAAGGATCAAAAACAAAGAAAACAAACAAACAAAACACAGCTCGAACTCAGGGCTTGCTTCTCATGGCTCCTCTCCCGTGATCTGGCACGTATTTGCACACATACACACAAGCAAGTGATTCTCAAACGAAATAACTACAGTCTCTATTTTTGCATGAAGAACGCGTCCCGCGCTCTTAGCTCAGCTTATACAGCAGGCGCCGGTTTTGCCGGCCTTACCCCGACCAAGGTGGCTAGATCAGCTCTGGAGAGGAGAATAAGGAGACAGGGTTGAGGAGCAGTCGTGCAGCAAACATAAACGGTGACAAACAGTGAACGGACAATAGCTCTACGGGTTCGACTGGCTTTTATAGTGACACACAGGGGAATGACACAGGTGCACATTATTAGTGATGGGGAGACATACCTACGTAGACATACTAGGGGGAGACAAGGTTGCGGCTCAGTAATCCGGTGACCCAGACCTCACCTCCCTGGATCGTGGTGGTGCAGGTGTTGCGGGTGTTATAGAAATACACAAAAAAAACCTACTCAATTACAGTAATGCGAGTAAATGTAATTCGTTACTTTCCACCTCTGGAAACAAGGACACCATTGTGCACCTGGACATTATCTGTTTCCCTTAACATATTTTAATATGAATGCCTTAAAACTTAACTAGTTCTTTGCTTTTTAGAAAAAAATTATTATGTGCATAAAGCTGTTTTTGTTTGCCATTCATTTTGTTTGTAGAAACTAATTCTGTTTATTTGTTTTGAATTGAAATCTGATCCAATTTGGCTTTTAGAACAAAACTCTGGCGACCCTGATAAATGTTGACTTTGACCATATTTTTCAACACCTGAAGCTCACATACAAGTTAACCCGTTTAAGTCAAACCGAGACTTATGGTGACATTTTTGAAGAATGAAGGCATAAAAGCAATTGACATTCACAGAAAAATGTTAGCACGGTACAGAAAATATTTTAAAGAAGGCTGTATGGCGAGGTGACACATGAACATTCAGCGTGTGGAACGCCTGACCATTGAAAATCGGTTCGGAAAATCCCAGATTCAAACCCCACAACCACCAAGTTGCCACTGGTGGGCCCTTGAGCAAGGCCCGTAACCCTGAACTGCTCAGATGTATAATGAGATAATAATGTAAGTCGCTCTGGATAAGAGCGTCTGCCAAATGCCTAAATGTAAATGTAAGCCTTAGTGAAATGCTGGGATAAGTGAAGAAGTGTTGCCGGAGACTATAAAATATATATGTGGGATATAATAACTGTGTTATCAAAATTCCTGGTTAAGCTTCAAAGCCAGTCATATTTATAAAAAAAAAAAAAAAAAAAAAAAAAAATTTATATATATATATATATATATATATATATATATATATGCACTTTCCTGTATAATTCAATTAAACATGATGAAACATATAGCTTATGCATGGATATAATGTTATTACAAAACCAATGGGGGGGGGGAGCACACACTTTTTCTGCCCCTTCACAAGACACTTTTACTACAAATGTTAAAGTCTCATTTACACTGTTAAAATGCAAAATGAAGAAATCACTGTTAAATGCAGGTGAAGATACACGGGATCAATATTAAATGTACTGTACTATGCAGTACCAGTCAAAAGTTTGGACACAAGTTTGGATTTATTTTCTACATTCTATTTTCTACATTTTTTTCAAAATTATAAGGTAACACATATGGCATTAGGTAATTAAGTAACAACAACATCAGTTGTTATATTAAGACATGAAGGTCGGCTGTTCTGGAACATTACAAGAACAGTATTTTGTCAAGTGCATTTGCAAAACCCATCAAGCTTCATGATGAAACTGTCTCTCATGAAGAGAGACAGTTTCCTTCCCAGAAAAGCAAGACCAAAACTGATCTCTGCTGCAGAGGAGAAGTTCATTTAGAGTCACCAGCCTCAGAAATCACCAATTACTGTAACAAACATCACTTCAGATTAGAGCCGTTATGAAGGATTCACAGAGCAAAAGTAGCAGATACATCTCAATATCAACTGTTCAAAGGAGATTATTGTGTATTTTAAATAGTATTGTTATTTAGATATAATATTTAGATAGTATCAGTATTGTTTTACAGTGTAGAGAGAAATAAACATCAGGAAAAACCATGGAGTTAGAAGGTGTGTCCAAACTTTTGACTGGTACTGTGTATATGCTTATATGTTTAACTCTTGTACAAAGTTATTAACTTTTCCATCATGTGTGTTTTTCCATCTCCTCATCAGAGCCGGTGAAGCGAGAGCGGAGGCCGTGCTCTGCAGAGGATGTGGACAATCTGGACAGGAAGTTGAGTGGCAGGGACGCGTGTGACCGGTCGAACCTCTGGTCTCCTTGCACGCTTCCTCGAAAGCACACACTCACCATGCAGACGCAAAATGCAGAGCGGCGGAGAGAGGCCTTTCTGGAGCTGCTGAAGGAGAAGTACCCTCACCATGCTTCGGCCATCGCTGGACATCAAGAGAGACTTCGGGATCATGTAAGCTACTCATTGGTCCTGTTGTGTTCTGGGTTTTGTTTGGTTAAAAGGTGTGAATTAGTTTTCAGACAGTAGTGCAGCTGCTAATTAAAGTTTTATTGTTTCTGTAGTAAAAGTTTATTCACAGGGATGTGTACAGCAGACGCTCCACATAAAAAAAATTGAAATCAAATTTAAATTATTTGGGCTTTAAGTGTAATAAAAGACACGGGATGTGCTGTTTGAGGAAAATAATCAACTTTAGCCCTTACTTACCCAGTCAGTGTTTTGCAGTTTTGTGGCTGTTCAGAATTCACAGCTCATCTCATGCTTTACATTATATGTATAATTGGCTGAAGACGACATTTTCTTTTAATCATACTTTAATACATTAAATTAAACAAGTTAATTCTTCTCTGGTGCAGCCTTTAGAACAGTCCGAAGATCCTGATTCACTTTGTGATTAATAGCGTCACTGTCAGGGTCAACCTTATCACTTTATTGACAGGATAAATCTCTGAGGTATGCTTTGAAGCTTTTAAAATTTGAGGTCATTAATTAATTTGTTCTTGTGCTGTAACTGTGCAAATGAATGTCTCTTTAACAGCAGCTTCAGTCTTAATGGACTTACAGTCGTAGAGATGACATTTCAATAGCTGCTCAATTCCACTTGACATTTGCAGTGCATCATTTCTGCTTGATTATGCTTAATGTGTCTGAAAACGTACATCAAAAGATGTTGATTAATTGATTAGTTGATTGATTGACAGTAGTGCCGCTGCTAATTACAGGTTTATTGTTTCTGTAATACTGTAAGAGCTATGTGATACGCGGACATGTGCAGAAGATTCTACATTCAAATTATTTTGGAGGAATAAAAGAAATGGGGATTCTCTGTTAGTGGAAAGTAATCAACTTTATCACTCAGTATTATACAGCTGTGGCCAAAGGTTTTGGGAATGACACAAATATTCAGTCTGCTGCGTCAGTGTTTTATATAATTTTTTTTTCAGATGTTACTCTGGCATACTGAAGTATACAGTAATTACAAGCATTTCATAAGTGTCAAAGGCTTTTATTGACTGTTAAATTAAGTTTATGCAAAGAGTCAATATTTTCCACAAATGAATGTATCTTTAATAGCAGTTTCAGTCTTAATGGACTTTGTAGAGATGACATTTCAATAGCTGCTCATTTCCACTTGACATTTCCAGTGCATCCTTTCTGCTTGATTAGGCCTCATGTGTCTGAAAACGTACGTAAAGGGCGTACAGTACTTTGTATTTAGGGTGTATTTGCATTTTACTTGCTGAGTGATTGAAAGTGTGTGAGGGGTGTGTGAGAGTTTTAAGTTTTGAATTAGGATTGAAAATATTTTGCATGGAACGACATCTTTGACATTGGGGCAGGTGTAGTTCAGTGGTTAAGTCTGTTGGTCCCTTGAGTAATGCCCTTATCGTAACTATATCTAAATACAACAAAGGTTTTGTCTGTTCATTGGTCAGAACTCGCACTTTCAGTGATATTTCGTACACCGAAGGACCCAAAATAAGTCTCTGAAAAATTTCTGTTTATACAGTATGTTTGTGCAATCAGATTTTGTGCAAAAACATCATGCAAAACTGTCTGGAAAGAATTTACTCCTGCAGTCCTTAGATATCTGCTTGAAATATAATCTGCACCATAAGTAAAATCTAAATGTTGAGTAAAAGCGATGCTATGAACAGTTATGTGTCGGATTTAATAATCTACTTTAAAATAATCTACTAATACGCTACTGTCTTAATGTCAGAGGTGGAAAGAGTAATAAAATTTTGTACTCAAATACAAGTACTGTTACTTCAGTGAAATTTTACTTAAGTACAAGTAAAGTTACCATTATAAAAATCTACTCAAGTAAAAGTAAAAAGTAGCTCATTAAAAAATGTACTCAGAGTAAAAGTTACCGAGTTACTTTTTTATTTATTTTTTTTAACAGCGGGGTGGGATGAGGCATTCTAGCGTAGTTCAAAAAAGATGAGCAGATATAAAATCTCAAACTAGTTGTTTTTTAACTGAAGGAACACCTTTGCATAATAAAGCTGTTGTCTTTCTTGTGCTTGAAAATCAAAGTGGTCACTTAAATATGGTGTTACGTCCCAGTCTAGGGTCATACAGCAAAAGACTGGTTCAGGGTTCTATTTTAAACTGTATGGAAATGGTGGCATATGGCAGAAAGAACTAGATCCAATCATTAACTGATGAAATAATGAGGTTTGTATATACACACACACACACACACCAGGAGGAGGAGGATCAGATTCAGGATGGACCCAGGCCAAAATAATAAACAAAATGGTATTTATATTTAGTAGCTAGATTACCTGCAAAAAAAAAAAAAAAAACACAAACAAAAATACAGGTACCTTCCCGGACTCCCTAAACCTATATAAACTATATAAAATATAAACCTAAGCTAAACTATATAAAATACCTGGCTCAAAAAAGTCTCACAGTCTAATATTTCACTGGATTGTTTTAGCTATGATTAAGCTGTGGGACTGCTTTGATAACCTTATATATATTATGTATATATTGTAGCGTTTTTCAACACTAAGCAGGGATCTTGGAGGACGAGTGAGCTTACTTGCTCCCCAATGCAAATGGCTGGGGAGTAGTTTATTAACTCTCAGCACAAGCACACATACACAGGTCAAGCACACACATACACACCCCCAACTTGGCCGAAGCCACTAACCCAAACACCCTTCTCTCTCATGGTAGAGACAGAGAAAACCCCCGCAAAGCATGACGGTCTTCATCCGCTGGCCCGCCCACGCCACACTGCCCCCACCCGAGCTGTGACCGTCCCCGGGCACCATGACTCTCAGTCTTGGAGGCGTGAAGGCGGTCGGCGCTGGGATCCTTTTGTGGAGAAGCACATTGTCCCGGAGGCGGTCCGGCCTCCGCAGAATTCGCTGAATTCGGCGTGCGGCTGGAAAGGCGCAAGATGGTCTCGGTGGAGCAACACTCGCGCCCGCCCCGCCAACCGCACCCGGTAGATGAACTTGGCGAGCTGAGCTAGTACCGTACAGGGGCCCACCCAGTGAGACGTGAGCTTGGGTGAACGCCCTCTCTTCCTTCCGGAACACACCCACACCTGCTCACCAGCAGCAAAGCCTCGCTCCTGGCTGTGAGTGTCCACGCCCACACGCTCCACAGGTGCCCCCACCCGAAAGTCCCGCAGCGATGCCCGCGAGCGCTGGGTGGGGCCCTTCTTTACCAGCGGCGGCGCAGGTGAAACGACTGCGGGCGATGCTCTCGGCGAGGGAGTAACTCGGCACACGCGCTCTTTACCTCGCTCGCAGTTCCGACGACGCGCTTTGCTGCCCGGAGGTTCACCTGGCATTACCACCGGCGCTCGTCCGACGGCTGCTGGGGTACGCTGTCCCTCAGTCCCAGGCCGCGAAACCCCAGAGACTATTCCGTTGTCTAGCCGTGACGGGTAGCCCTGTCCCCGGCTAGATTCACCTACCGAGTGCCCCCGAGTTGCAGGCGATCGCTCGGCCCTTTCGCCGTGATGCACCGCAGTTATGGGTTCAGCGCGCTGTGCTGCGCGTAGCGCCTCGGTGAGGGAAGCTGGTGCTGCTAACCTGGTGTGCTCACGGAGGCGCGGCGGTCGGAGTCCTCGAAGAAAAGCGTGATAAGCTAGCTCTTCCTGCTTATTGGGCTCGCATTTTGGATAGCCCCGGCGCGCCAGGCCTCTTAAGTCCATGGCGAACGCGCCCAGTGGCTCAAATGCGTGCCGCTCGCGGACTGCCAGCTCCTCGCACGCTGCTTCTTGACGATCACCGGCGCCGAACCGGAGGTGAAGCGACTCGCGAAGCTTTGCCCAGTCTTTCCGCTCATCGGCCCGGAGGTCTTCCAGTGCCCGGAGCGCGACGCCCTTCAGCGAGAGTGCAACCCTTACGGCCGTTTCCGCCGGAGACCAGCCTGCGAAGTCCGCGGCTAGCTCCACTTGGGCGAAGAACGCGTAGGGCTCGACGGCGCCGTTATAGGAAGAAAGATGCAGCTGCAGCGCACATCGCCGGCACGGAGCTGTAGCTTGCTCCGACACTTGCGCAGCGTCACCGTTGGGCTCCGCTCCGAGATCCACTGCCGGGATCCTCATCTCGCCGCTCCATTTCTGTCGTGCCGTTTTGCTGGCACTTGCTCCATCCGGGAGACGCTTCTTCCGGAGTCGTGCTGCAACTCGGCGGCCCTCCTGAATCTTTCGCAGGTCCTCCGCCGTTCGCTCAAACTCTAAATTCTCCATCCCACTTCTGACACCAATGTAGCGTTTTTCAACACTAAGCAGGGATCTTGGAGGACGAGTGAGCTTACTTGCTCCCCAATGCAAATGGCTGGGGAGTAGTTTATTAACTCTCAGCACAAGCACACATACACAGGTCAAGCACACACATACACACCCCCAACTTGGCCGAAGCCACTAACCCAAACACCCTTCTCTCTCATGGTAGAGACAGAGAAAACCCCCGCAAAGCATGACGGTCTTCATCCGCTGGCCCGCCCACGCCACAATATAATTTTATCCCCCCCCCCCATCATTCCGTACAATAAGGTAGTCAGCTATCTTCATTTTATTGCCACATAACATCCTGAGCAAATAAATTCCCAAATAAACTCCCTCTTCCAAAAATAAATGGCAGCCACGCCCCTGCTACTAGTGAGTGCACAGACATACAGTGAAATTATCTATAAATATATACAAAGACCAACCAAACCAAAGGGACAAAGCAATAATCAAAGTCAATTGGAGGCAAAAAATCAAACCAGAATACACAACCAAATGTCAAAACGCCAAAATCACAACCTCTTTCATCTTTCGCGCGTCTCTCTCCAGTCGCGCTAGTCGATGACGTCACTCTCAAGGCGGAAGCAACCGTGTGGAAGGTCAGGAAGATGCCGATGTCAGAAAACCTGGAGTGGAGTCTGGAGCGGCGCGCGACCAGGACATGATACACACACGCGGCGCAACGGAGCATTTATACAAAGCATAATATTTTTTATTATTTTATCATTTTCATTCATTTATTTTTTACTCAGTAGCGAATATGATTTAAAATGTAGCGAATTACAATACTTCAAACAAAACGTACTTAAGTAAAAGTAAAATTACAGATTTTTAAAACTACTTTAAAAAGTAGAAATACACAAAAAAGCTACTCAATTACAGTAACGCGAGTAAATGTAATTCGTTACTTTCCACCTCTGCTTAATGTAAACAAACAACTGCACCAATAGTTATTAATTAGAAAACATAAACGGAATATTTTTACTGGGATTAGTTAATATTTTCACTTTGGCTGAAATAACAGCGCTGAAGTGATATAAATGAATTTTATAATTTATAAGTCGTTTTAAGAGAAAACTTCATCTTCATCTGATCTACTTTTTCCATTTCTTATCTGTGATTCACTCTCCGATTACCGAACAGGGAGTTTATTTGTCTGACAATGAAAGAACAACAACTTAGTGTAAACAAGGCAGAAGAAACTCAACCTTACAGAATGTGATTTCTTTTTATTAATAAGTTAGACAGAGATTTCTGCTGTACAGAAAGGCAGACAAACATGTACATTGGCTTCAACCTGAAATAATAATAATATCATCACTGATTACATTAAATATCATCAGATTATTATTAGATTTAACTTTTTAACTATTTCTGCAAACTCTTTTATGCTTAATGAGATTAAATGTAAGTCGCTCAAGATAAAAAGTAATGTACTTTGTGATCTACTGTACTTTACATTGTAATGACCACAAGACGGCGCTTTGAACAATAGAGCGGCACGAGTCTTTTTACTGAAGCGACTCTTGCGAACAAGATGGTTTATGTTGAATTTACGATTCCCCCCTCATTTACCACATAGAGGAGGAAGAAAAGTATGTGTGATTTAAACAAATAAACCAGTTTACTTATAGCGAAATGACCTGGATGATTTGCTGATTCGATTCATTTATAAGAGTCGATTCAAAATAAATCATGAAATGAATCAATAATAATAATAATAATAATAATAATAATAGGACAGTGCTCAATGGAGTACTTCTTGCGTAAATGGAGAACATACATGTATATGATGAAGTGTTATACTTGAGGAACTGTCGTTTGTTTTGTGAACCGATTCGGTGTCGCGGAGCCGGTTCTTGGAGTGAATCAGTCCGCGGAGTTGTGAGCAGAAGGGCAGGTTTAACAGGTAGAGCAGAACAGGGATTAATGTCAGCACACACATTTCATCACACCAAAGAGAGAGAGAGAGAGAGAGAGAGAGACACACACACACAGAGTGTGTAATAGAGAGAAAGAAAAAAAGAGAGAGCGGGAGAGAGTAGTTCTGTACAATACAACCAGCAGTAGCACGAGCAGCAGTAAGCACGCGCAGCAGCCTCTTCCCTGGCGCACTCATGCTGCGCAGACTCCGGCTGTGCACGAGTTTATCCGCGAGCTGAGCGCCGGGATCACTCGGATCTCTCTATAAGGTACCACGCTGTGATTCTCGTCGTTGTTTTCATGAGATCTTGTTTCCCCTGCGCTTCTCCTGATCTCTCCTCACGTGCTTTTACGCGTGACACGCGGGTCTAGTCCGCGCGCGGGGCAACGCGTGTGTGTGTTAACCGGGAATGTGCGACTTGGCGGACAAGTTAGTGACATGACATAAGATGAAAAACCTTTTAAGGAGCAGAGTTAAAAAAAAAAAAAAAAAAAAAGATGAACGACACCTAATATCTCTGCTCATTGTTGCTCATTTGTTGATTAACTTCTGAATAATATGAAGCATTTCAGTGCAGTGCGCTCATGAACAGTAGTGCATGCATTGTAATAACAAAAATAGCAACATAATATAACATAGCTCTTTGTACTGATAACATATAAATAAAAACATAACGCAGTAACATATAACATAACACACTAAAATGCTTTGATCTGTCATCATTAGTGCTTGTTTTTGTTTTGTATCAAAGGGACGAACACACAATGAGAGTGAGTGGGTGTGGTGGGTGTGTTGTGGAAATCACAATAAACTGCAACACTTTCCTGAAATCATCCCAAGTTATAATATACATGTAAATGAACTGCACTGTTGTTCATGAGTGATTAGTTTTGCCCCACACACACACCTCATTTCTGCTCTTAGCAAAACCTGAGCAACTGTAAGATATCATGCTTTATTCTAAATCAGTCAGCTGTAGTGTGTGTGTGTGTGTCTGTGAGCCTTCTGACATTTCTTTAAAAGCAGCAGTGTGCTCTTGCAATACATGTGGCCCGAATTCAAGTGCAAACTAAATCCAGATTTCACCAGCTGATCTGAGCCTCTGTCTGAGCAGGTTTCAAATTGGTCTTGGCTCAGTTTCTCTGATTTTATCTTCTTTTTTTTTAGTGTGTTTCCTCGTGTAATGCACATTTAAAGTACGCTGATTGTGTTGAGTGTGTGAGTTGTGTTTTGTTGTGTAGATGTTGAGTTTATACCTATGCCTCAATAAATTACAGGCTTACGCTCTTTAGTACACATGTCCTGGCAAACAGATTACCTACGTCCTGTAAACACTGTTGCCAAAACACCACTGTTTTGTTGGAGGAGATCTTTGTGGACATTTTGTGAAAGAACGTCACATGCCACTTAAACCGATGAGTAATGTTTTTAAAGATGTAAAAAATTTTGTCCACAGTGCCGCGATGTTATGCTATTTTTATTTAACAGTTTTGCATTAATGCTACAAAATGAAATAAAATATGAAATGTCCCTCGTGTCACTAGTTTAAGCACTAAGGGAGTGTTTCCGTTGCTGTCTCTGGTGGGTGTGGCCTGTCCAGAGTTATTTAGACATACCCAAACCTATATCCATTCTTTACACGTTACATGATCGGCTACATACTAGCATCATTTTCAAATTATACATAAGGGAAGCAAACTAACTGTAATGACGTTATTTGCGCTCACCAGAGACACCAACAATCTTATTTTCTTCTGAAGTTATTTTTCTTCTATGTATCTCTACACACATATTTAATGAGGTTGTGCATGATGTTATAAGTAGGGTTGGGTATCGGTTTTTTTTTTTCGATACCGGTGCCAAATCGATACTTTTAAAATGGTACCGGTGCCAAAACAGTGCCTGAACCGATACTTTACAAAAGCCATAAAATTATGGTGGATGACTCAAGAATAAATTTTTATTGAACAAAAAATGTAATGCTTAAAATTGAGCTATATATTAAAATTTTTAAAGTATATATGAATATATAATCTTAAAATTTTAGCAATTCTTTTGCATGAAATTTCACCATATTTGCCTTTTCTGGCAAAATACGACACCTTTCCTGACTTATTGCCCTGCACAGGACATGTATAGCCTTCTTTGCAATGGTAAATGGGGTCACTGTTGTAGTACTACTAGTACTAGCTGGAAAGCCATAATTATAAACAGTATCCATGTTACATTAGTATTTTACAAATCGTTTGACCATTTGTTAGCATGAATGCAAGATTTGCATTTTGCAATTAACATTACATTAGTGCTACTACTGCTAACCTGCGGAAAGGCTGCTGTCATCATAATTGGTCACTCCTTTTTGCTACGGTTGGTATGACTGAGGCTGAGGTCGTCCACACCGATAGTGCCAGCTGTTGTCCACAAGCTGTCAAACACGGTGCCTCCCTCTGCTTTTAACTTTATTCCGTCTGCGGTCGAATGTTTCATTAGATTTGACGTGTTTCCCCCTTTACACGCAACTGCTGTAAAACATTCGCTGCATGTCGCGGTGTCGGAATCCTTTCTTGTGAAATACAGCCACACTTTCGACAGTTTAGTTTTAGGCATTTTAACGAAAGTTGTTTAATTTAGCAAGCTAATGCCTCTTTTCGACTGCATAGTACGGCACGACACGGTTCAGTTCAACTCACTTCGGTTCGGCGCAGTTTGGCTCGGTTTGCGCTTCCACTGCAGTGTAGTAACGCTTTAGAGTGGGCGGGATTACTTACGTGTCGTTCAGTCGCAGCGCCGCTACAGCCGTGACGTCATCGTAAACGCGCCACAAACACACAACAATGGAGCATATCGACGGCATGGTGTTCTTCATTCTCGGCATGTGGATGTTTTTAACAGCGAGACGAAGGAGTTTGTTTCAAAAGAGGCTGATGGCAGCCAACCAAAATTTTTGGTTAATACAAAAAGGTGCGTCCGATCCTTCTCTGGCTGTTCTAAATATAGCGGTTCTGTTGTGTCTCGTGTCGCAAGTTCGGTGACGCAGTAATGATGATTTTCCATTCAGTGACCAGCGGAGTTTACACGTCACGTTTTGGTAATGGTTCGGCGCGCTTGGAACCACGGCTGAGGTGGTACTAAAAAAAGGACCAAAAGTGAGTAGAACTGAACCGTGTCGTGCCGTACTATGCAGTGGAAAAGCGCCATAAGATAGCGTTAGACCGCCAGCTGCCGTCAGAGTGAGTGTAACGTTAGTTGCTGCATTCACGCGCATCTCGGATGGTCTCTCATTTCCTGATGATTTGTGCTTTTCATTTTTTTTAATTTAATCTAATAAACTATGAATCTAGAGAACAATCGACAGTTCAAGCATTTAAGTGGCACCGAAATGAGGCACCGAAATTCACGGTCTGTTTCGGTCCGGTACATATCGGTTATATAGGTACCAGTAGTGTATTGGCACCGGTTTTCGGTACCCAATCCTAGTTATATGTCATTTTTGATAAAACAATGCTTTTTTTCCATCAAACCAGCCAGGACTTGTGATGAATTTTCCCCTGAATGAAGGTGTGAAAGTGACTGACATTTACACTGACTCTTAGCTGCATGAAAACATGCAAACGGTGCAAAAGTTTTAAAGGAGGGCGTAACATCTGTAAATGATGATCCAGGCCTAGGAGCTCACTTCATTTGTGAACGTCGTGAACATTCAGTGATTGGAATGCGTGATCCTTGAAAATCCATGGCACCAACTTGTGAAAGGAAGAGACGCATCTGCGTGTGTGAACTGTGCACACACTCATTCACCAACACCACTGGCACATTACAGGAACTCAACTGGGAGTTATTGCCACATCCTTCATACAGTCCTGACCTCGCTCCAAGCCATTTACACATGTTTAGGTCGTTAAAGGAGTTCCAGGGAGGCCACCATTGACTCAGACAGGCTCTGGCGTACTGATAAAACTTTCTACCTTCATGGTGTCCAGGCACTAGTGAAACACTGGGATAAGTGCATTAGTGTATCAAGGGATTATTTAGAGAAATAAAGGGAGTTTTGACTTTCAGAACTGTGTTCTGTTATTCTGTACAATAACAAGGCCAGCTTTGACTTGAACGGCACTTATAATTCCAGGCAGTTGGGAACTGAAGAAACTTTGCGCCATATGTGCAGAAGGATTAGTCTCAGAAATGATTTAAATACATCATTTGGATTTGTCGCTTTAAACCACTTGAGAAAATCTCAGTTTTACTTTCAGCTCCTGTTAAGCCCCGCCCCTCGCAACATCACAGTGTGTAGGACGATATGACATCATAGTGTCAATATAATGATAAATCCCTGCACAATCAACTTTTTTTTCAGATATCATGTACATTATAATATCTTTTCTAACATTATTTTAGTGTGGTATGTCATTTGTAATGAAAGTTCTCTTCAATGGAGAACACTCGTTGCCCTATGCACCGCTCGGTGCTGGTGGCCTTACATTACATTACATTACATTACAAACTTTTGACCTGCTATAAAGAGTTAAATAATATAATTTTTTACAGTTTAAATAAACAATGCTGTTTGTTTGCGAACAAAAAATTTTGATATATTGAATATTGTAGAAATGTCGTGTCATATGTGATATGATGTGCTATATTCATCATATGATTAAAACCTAAAGATAACTGTAGGATGAAAGCGAGTGTGTGAATTGATTCACACACTCTATAAAAACATGGATTACAGCTGGATTAAAACATGGATGAATTTGCAGCTGTAAAATAATTAGCGTAATCTCAACATAGAGTCAGATTTATAGTCCTTATCGTGACACTCTGACGCTCTGACTGAGTTATGAGGTTTGTCTGATCAGACGTCTCTCTGATCTTCCTATTCGTGATGACCGCGAGGAGCCGTATTTCTGAAAGCGTCCTGCTGTGAGTAACTACCCAAGCACCCCACACCACCCCTACCCCCCTTGACTGGCTCAGACCCACCAGTGCGTTATCAGCATGTGTTTTCTCATTGCCTGAATTACCCATGGCCTTGGCACTGAGCGATTTCGGAGCCGTGGGAGCGATGCCCTTATTTTACCTCCTCCAGTATTCTCAGAAGCCAGAGAGCGTGCCCGAGGAGGCTTGATTTATTCTGGCCTTTGCATGATTTTCAAAGGCCTGGCTCAAGAGCAGCGCAAACGAACCGTAGCCCCTTCCAGCTGTGATTAGGGAGTGCAATGAAGCAGACCAGTGCCTTCAGAGTGCCGCTTCACCTCACCCAGACTGTTACGTGTTCTTTAACAATGGGATATTTGACACTGATAACATTTCTGTAATACACTAGTGTAGACAGATAGATTACAGCAGGCGTATTGCCAGTAAGTCTTTGGTAGAGTTGGTTAGAAAATATTACAGATTCATAAAATCTTTGAGGAATTTTTTGTTCTAAATTATTTTTGACTGTCAGGATGCAGCTGATTTTTATACAGTTTTGTGCTGAATCCTGAAAATTGTGACTTATTTTAATTGTTTATTTTGTTCTTCTTTACAGGGTTTGTCATGTTTAAAATATATTGTTTATAGTTGCACACTCTAAGATTTCATTCAGTCAACTTTAGCTTTGATTACACACACACTGGTGTCCAGTTCATGTGTGAAAAAGATTCCTCGTGCTCCCAGAACCGCTCTCTCACAATTTGAGCCTAATGAAGCCGACATCATCATCATCTTCAAATATGTCCATGCCATCAGGGAAGAAGAGAAACTCCATAGATGTGATACTCTGGTGATTCAGTACATTCAGGTGGTCAGCTGACATCTTATTGCCCCATAACGTTGCTGAGTCTAGACCTGGGTAACTGATCAACCCCAGGTCATAACACTGTCTCCAGAGGCTTGTACAGTGGACATTATGCATGATGGGTGCATCGCTTCATGCACTTCCCTTCTTACAATTACACGCCCATCACTCTGGAATAGGATCAATCTGGACTCCTTAGGTCACATGACTTTTTTCCATCACTCCAAAGTCCAGTGGTTTTCTTATAAACATGCAACTGTTTAGTCCCAATCCTGTGAGTTCTCATTCTCAGTTCTCCGTGTGTATGGAAATGCTCTTACTTTCACTATTTAACACAGATCTAGTTTCTACTGTTGATTTTTTTATCATAAAGTATTTAAGTCATCTACATTCATGATTTCTTTCCGGTTACTTTTTTTCCACACAGTTTACAGTTCATCTCTGTCCTTCCAGGTTTTGATAATGTGTGGAATTATACAGTACCAGTCAAATGTTTGGACACAAGTTTGGATTTATTTTCTACAACTATAACATAGCACATACAACATTAGGTAATTAAGTAATAACAGCAGTAACAGTCAGTTGGTATTTTAGGACATGAAGGTTCAATTCAATTCAATTTAATTTGTATAGCACTTTTAACAATTGTCATTGTTGCAAAGCAGCTTTACACAATCAGCTGTTCTGGAACAGTATTGTGTCGAGTGCGTTTGTAAAACCCATCAAGCTCCGTGATGAAACTGTCACTCATGAAGACCTTCACAGGAAAGAAAGGCCAAAACGTACCTCTGCTGCAGAGGAGAAGTTCATTTAGAGTCACCAGCCTCATAAATCACCAATTAACAAACAGCACCTCAGATTAGAGCCATTATGAAGCTTTACAGGGCGTAAGAGTATTTTCCTGTCCAAAGGAGATTAAGGCATCCAAAGTATGCAGTAAGCATTGTTCTGCAGTGTAGAAGGAAATAAAAATTAGGAAAGGCATTGGAAATAGAATGTTTACAAATGCATTGACTGGTAGTGTGTGTGTGTGTGTGTGTGTGTGTACCCTTTACATTTCCACTATTTTCCACCACGTGAAATGCAAACCTAATTCAATTTTAAATTTTATTACATTTTAGCTTTCTATTCACAGTGAAGTCAATTAATTTATAAATAAATGTTTAACTGTTATTGTGATCAAGGGCGACCCAAGAGACCAGAAGAGGTGACATAAGGAAGCGTTGATCACTGATCATTAGGTTGATCCCCTTCATTGAGACTCCTTGCCTCCTACAGGCTGAGTCACTTGTCGCTTGTGGCGCAAAAACAAGTTCCTGATCTCTGGAACACCTTTCACACCAGCCACCTTTTTTGTGTCAATTTAAAATTTGAAAAATGCCTCGTTCTCTAACTGCTCCTTTTCTCCCACGCTGAAACTGGTTTAGTCTTTCAGAGACTGGCGTTTAACACTAGTTTTAATGAAGTCGCTGCAGGCTGAGTCAGTACACACACACAGCGCAGCGAGCCACCTGTCATGCTCCATAAACCTCAGGGTGAGGGGATGTGAAATTTGTCAGCGAGGACAATAGATGCTTTTGTTCTATCTTGCAGCGTGGTGTTACACATGACTGGCCAGGAAACCTGTACCGCACCGGCACCTGTGCTAAGATACCATCTACCACAGCACCTCCTCCAGTGTGTGTGTGTGTGTGCACGGAGAATGTTTGCACAGAGAGTGTGTGTGACATGGTTCATGTGGCATGATTATTGATGGCACAATGACGATCCAGTACAATGATTTGAAACTGTCTCTGCACACGCCAAGGTTTTATTAAATAATTAAAGTTTCTACATTGAACAACCTGAAAACCTGTAAGGTTTCCTCCAAGGAGACACTTTTAGAGCACATAATGGTCCATCTTTGTCACTGTATAAAGTGTGTAGTGGATTAAACTTGGCAGAAACACCTTTACTTGAGAAAATGGTGTATATCTATCCACAGATCGATATGATGATCTGTACATATAATAAAACTGTGAAGTGGGCTTGAAGATGTTTTGGGGAATTTTTGTGCACGCATCACGTAAAAACTACTGAATTAATTTTAATGGGGTTTTCACAGGTGTATAGTGTATACAGTGGAACCTCGGATTACGAGCATACAGTAATTAGTTCCGGAAGCGGGCTTGTATTCCAAACCAAATTTAATTTTCCCATAAGAAATAATGGAAATTTAAATTATTCGTTCTACAGCCCAAAAAAATAAATACATAAAAATAATTAATACAAAATATAAAGTAAAAATAAAACAAATTAACCTGCACTTAACCTTTCAAAAAAGTAAAAAATAAATCCCGGCAGATAAGTGTTTCCATTTGTGCACGCAGGCATGTGTGTGTGAGGCTAGAGTAAGTGGAGACTCTTCCTTTCAGCCCCTCCTGCCTCCCCTTCTCATCTTACACAGTAAAAATTTCTCCTTTCGTCTTAATTAAACACACACACATTAACAGAAAGACTGTTGTTCTCTACTAAATTATTAAAGCTTCTCCGCTTTATTTTAATGTTGCTCACGACAGCGTGACAGCCCGTTAACTCATGCTCGTGTAATGATGAGATGGACAAACTGGTCGATGTCCGTTTTTTTATTTGCTGCATTGTCAGGCTATAGTACAAACTTTCGGGTGGATCCGGCACTTAAATCCAACAAAAAAAACTACTGAAGACCAAAACTCTGGCTCTATATCCTAGCTTACATCTCGCATTCGCGTTTACACACACCGGACTGCATTACCCACAATGCATCTCCCGCACTGGACTACACCGTAAACAGTGGTCATAAATCAACGTCTCTCCCGCTTCACTGTTTTATCTGAAATTAGCAATAAACATCACTAATGACACTCATGTGAGCGCAAACTAACAAAATCACCGCTGTAAAGTAAAACAAACAAACAAATGAACCAGCACCTTACCTCTGAGCTGAGTTTCTTCGGAGAGCAGAGTGTGTGTGTCTCGTTTGTGTGTGTGTGTTTGCCGGCTGTGTGTGTGAATCCCCCTTCAGAAACACAGTGTCAAATTACGCTCGTGCACAGACATATATACACACACACACACACACACACACACACACACACCGCTATGAGCTGAGGAAGAAAATAGATTTTTAACCTCTGTATTGAGAATTAATTTTGTTTTACTCGCGCACACACACGTGTGTTATAAGAAACAATACACGCGCTGTACATACGCACTTCTGAACACAAAATAAAATGTTACACACACGCGGGGTCACAGTGTTATAGTAAACAGTACACACGTGCACGGATGTTGATTAAGACCCAGCAGGGGAGACGATTACCTACAATTCCGCAGCACAAGATAGAGAAAAACCATTGGCTCAGTTGTGATGACGTGACGCTCGGTGTCAAAACAAGAAGCGCATGCGTGATACGAGATACTCGGTGCTCGTAAACCAAGACAATGCTCGTTTGTCAAGTCAAAATTTATTACAAATCTTTGCTCGTCTTGCGGAACACTCGTAAACTGCGTTACTCATAATCCAAGGTTCCACTGTATGTGTAAAAACATATAGGCTTTGTTTCATCACAATCAGCCCAGGGAAAGAGAAGATATGCTAATTAGAAATTTTAATGGAAAACTACCTTATATAAAAAAATATCAAAATTCAACAAATGGCGCTGTACATTTTTTAAATCCCGCTTATGAGCGTGCAATTAAATTTCATGTGAACGAAGTCGTGGGCACATCTATTATAGCAATATACAGTCGTGACCAAAAGTTTTGAGAATTACATAAATATTGGAAATTGGAAAAGTTGCTGCTTAAGTTTTTATAATAGCAATTTGCATATACTCCAGAATGTTATGAAGAGTGATCAGATGAATTGCATAGTCCTTCTTTGCCAGGAAAATTAACTTAATCCCAAAAAATCCTTTCCACTGCATTTCATTGCTGTCATTAAAGGACCTGCTGAGATTATTTCAGTAATCGTTTTGCTAACTCCAGTGAGAATGTTGACGAGCACAAGGCTGGAGATCATTATGGCAGGCAGATTGTTTTAGAATGGCAGACTTGACACGTTAAAAGGAGGGTGATGCTTGAAATCATTGTTCTTCCATTGTTAACCATGGTGACCTGCAAAGAAACACGTGCAGTCATCATTGCATTGCATAAAAATGGCTTCACAGGCAAGGATATTGTGGCTACTAAGATTGCACCTAAATCAACAATTTATAGGATCATCAAGAACTTCAAGGAAAGAGGTTCAATTCTTGTTAAGAAGGCTTCAGGGCGTCCAAGAAAGTCCAGCAAGCGCCAGGATCGTCTCCTAAAGAGGATTCAGCTGTGGGATCGGAGTGCCACCAGTGCAGAGCTTGCTCAGGAATGACAGCAGGCAGGTGTGAGCGAATCTGCATGCACAGTGAGGCGAAGACTTTTGGAAGATGGCCTGGTGTCAAGAAGGGCAGCAAAGAAAAATGTCAAATGTCCAAAAAAAACATCAGGGACAGATTTATCTTCTGCAGAGTGTATGGTGAATGGACTGCTGAGGACTGGTGCAATGTCATATTCCCGATGAAGCCGCTTTCCGATTGTTTGTGGCATCTGGAAAAAGGCTTGTCCGGAGAAGAAAAGGTGAGCGCTACCATCAGTCTTGTGTCATGCCAACAGTAAAGCTTCCTGAGACCATTCAAGTGTGGGGTTGCTTTTCATCCAAGGGGGTGGGCTCACGCACAATTTTGCCCAAAAACAGCCATGAATAAAGAATGGTACCAAAACACCCTCCAACAGCAACTTCTTCCAACAATCCAACAACAGTTTGGTGAAGAACAATGCATTTTCCAGCACGATGGAGCACTGTGCCATAAGGCAAAGGTGATAACTAAGTGGCTTTGGGACCAAAACGTTGAAATTCTGGGTCCATGGCCTGGAAACTCCCCAGATCTTAATCCCATTGAGAACTTGTGGTCAATCCTCAAGAGATGGGTGGACAAACAAAAACCCACTAATTCTGACAAACTCCAAGAAGTGATTATGAAAGAACGGGTTGCTATCAGTCAGGATTTGGCCCAGAAGCTGATTGAGAGCATGCCAAGTCGAATTGCAGAGGTCCTGAAAAAGAAGGGCCAACACTGCAAATACTGACTCTTTGCATAAATGTCATGTAATTGTCGATAAAAGCCTTTGAAACGTATGAAGTGCTTGTAATTATATTTCAGTACATCACAGAAACAACTGAAACAAAGATCTAAAAGCAGTTTAGCAGCAAACTTTTAGCAGTTTAGCAGCAAAACTTTTGGCCACGACTGTAATATCATCAATTTTGTGGTATTATTACTATTATTATGTCTTATTAATTTTTTTTATAATGTCACAAATTCCAGACCACGCCGTTTCAGTGATTTAAAGGTCTATTTTAATTTCAGCACTCTTGTTTGTTGGCAGTTTGTTAGACGTGATGTCATTGTTCCTACAAACAGTTTTCTACCTGAGCCTCCAATAACGAACTGGACTCCATATTAACTTCTCCACATCTCCTGTTATACTGAACACACAGTATGACTGCAGATCAATCCCTGCTATCCGTTATCACCCAGATGAAAATGGGTTCCCTGTTGAGTCTGGTTCCTCTCAAGGTTTATTCCTATTGTCATCTCAGGGAATTTTTCACATATTTCTTAAACATTTCCATAATTTTCTTTTCATTCTGTGAAGCTGTGTTGCGACAATGACCATTATTATAAGCGCTTTATGAATAAAATGTAATTTAATTGTCATTTAATATTCAGATCCATGTAATGATGTGATCTCTAGGCAGAAATATTCTGATAAATGTGTGAGTCCTGAAAGAAAAAAACACGATGTAATTCACACTCTGTGGTTCGTTATCTGTAAAGTAAACCATAAATCAGTGTTAACTACGCTATGAATCAGCTATTAAACCTTACTGACACTGTATGGGCGTGTATGTAAATATAGTGAACTACAGGTTTGTGTCTATAGATCAGCTATATTATTGTATATATTAACGTCAGTATGTGTGGTGACAGTTAAAAAGTTTGTATAAGAAATGATTAAAAGGTTAAAGCTAAATCTGATGATCTGATGATCTTTAATGTAGTCAGTGATATTATTATTTCAGGTTGAAGCCGACGTACAGTACATGTCTGTCTGTACGACAGATCTTTCTCTCTACAAATAAATCACATTCTGTAAGGTTGTGTATCTTACGCCTTGTTTACGTTAGGTTGTACTTATACTCTACACTCCCTGTTTAAAGTAAATTATTACATCCAGCACATGACTGTTCATAACATCACTTTCACGGATATTTTCCATGCCCACACCTCGGACTGCAGTAGATATGTTTGCTCTAACGACCCATGTTTTATCTTATAGTGAAGCTTCACATTACTGCTAGCACCACAGTTTTGGAAAATATGAGACAAACTGGTTTTACTTCCCGCAGGAAGAATAAACACACACTGATCTGTCCATTGAAAGAGCCCGTTTTGACCAGCGTTCAGACGAGCGTTCTTTCATTTATATACATGTGTACGTGATAATATGCATAGGATGACAGATGAAGATTAAAACCTTTACAGAAGTAAAGACAGTGCAGTCCTGGATCTGAGTAAGTGAGCAATTAACTTGATGGGAATATAAATATAAAACAATATCCAGATGATGGAAATACAACGTTTGGCTTTAGGATAACTCTTCACCACAGATAGGTTTAATTACGCTCCTCTGGCGGAAGAACTGAATTATTTGTTTTCTGCAACAGTTTGTGCATGTCGCAACTCCTCTCTGCGAATACGGCGAAACGCCGGAGTCACACCCTTAATATCGCCAGAGGCGTCGTTGCTGCTTTGTGAAATGTTGACGTGGATGGTTTTGAGGAGCTTCATTAGCTTCAGGCGTGTGCTGATGTTAACTCTTTATTTTAAATACACTCAAATGTCAAATTACCACATTACAGAAAAACATTCTTTTGTCTTCCATATTGTTTTATACTTTTATGAATCTCTTGTGGATTGACTGATTCTGTTTCCTTGTAAATGCAAATGCCAAATGTCCTGTTTGTTTTGAGACTTTTGTTCAAACTAAACCATGGGCTGAGGGTGTGTGATGTGACACACGTATCATATCACAGTCATTCTACAATACACGGTGTGTAACGATGATATACTATGAAATTGTGAAAAACGTCTCGGGTTACTTTGCTGTAACCCTGTTCCCTGTAAAGGCGGGAACGAGAACGTGAGAACGCTGCGTGAGAACGCTATGGGAACCATTTTGTGTGCCGGTTGTGAAGCATGTGTGAAAACACGGAAAATTTTTGGCTATATATAACCTCGGTCAGGTGACGTCATCTGATTAGACGCAGCTGCAGGTTATAAATACTAGTGAGCCGGCGACAAACCTCAGATTAATTTGTCTGAACGGGCGTCTGGTCGCGGCATTACGACGCAGCATCTCGTTCCTGCCTTTTCAGGGAACAGGGTTACAGCAAAGTAACCCGAGACGTTCCCTTTCAAAGGCTTCTCTCGATGCTGCGTGAGAACGCTATAGGAACGAGAATACCAATGCCACCGCACTACAAGTGTCTGGACCCCCAGGTTGTGTAGCGTGTGCGCACAAGGCCAGGAAGTCTCAGATCTATGTCTGGGAAGCTGACTCAAGGACTCGTGAGCCCGGAGTGGCATGGACATCCAGACAATAAAATTTTACAAATATGTGCGGAGAGGACCAACCCGCCGCGTCACACACTTGTTGAAGGGGAGTACCTCTTGCAAGAGCAATGGATGAGGCAACCCCTCTAGTCGAATGAGCTCTGACTCCTAGAGGCGAAGCGAAGTGAGCCCACACGCGCCTCATAGGAGAGGGCAATAGCATCTCTCACCCAGTGTGACAAAGTTTGTGTGGTGGCGGCCGCCCCCCCGTTGCGGCCTCCATAACATATAAAGAGTTGCTCCGACTTACGCCACTGGCTGGTGCGGTGGCCTGAAGAGCACGTACTGGGCACAGTAGGTGAAGTCTCTCCTGCTCCGAATCTGCAAAAGGCGGAGGACAGAAGGCTTCCAGGATGACAGGGTGCATGGTTGAGAAAGAAACTTTCGGTAGAAAGGTTGGGTGAGGATGCAAAATGGCCTTGACTAGCCCAGGGGCAAAGTCCAGGCAAGATGGGGAGACTGATAAGGTACGCAGGTCTCCGATCCTCTTGAGAGAGGTAATGGCCATAAGAAGAACCATCTTGAGAGTCAGAAGCTTGTCGGGCGCTGACTCTAGTGGTTCAAAAGGAGTGTCTATTAGACCTTCGAGCACAATAGATAAATCCCACGAAGGGACTGTGGCTCTAGTGGGTGGCCTCAACCGTTTAGCTCCACGAATGAAACTAAAGGGCAACTAAAGGGTGATTTCCCACAGTAACCCCTTCAGTCAGGACATGGCAGGCTGAAATAGCGGCCACGAACGTTCTGAGGGTACTAGGGCACAAGCCCGAGGACAATTTCTCTTGCAGGAATTCCAGCACTGAAACGATTTGGCAGCGGACTGGGTCCACCTGCTTTGTCATGCACCAGCTTTCGAATACCTTCCATTTGAAGGCATGAATTCTTCTAGTGGAGGGAGCCCTAGCACTTAGGATGGTGTGAATTACGCCGGCTGAAAGGCCAGATTGACTTAATTGGTCCCGTTCAGGGGCCAAACGTGAAGGTTCCAGAGCTCGGGCCGGGGATGAAATATTGTCCCCTGCGCCTGAGATAGAAGATCCCTCCTCACTGGAATCATCCAAGGTGAGCCGTCGAGAAGAGATAATAGTTTTGAGAACCTTAATCGGGCTGGCCAACGGGGCGCTATCAATAAGAGGCGCAAACCGTGTTGACGGACCCTCGCCAGGACTCCCGGGAGCAGAGCTACTGGAGGGTACGCATAGAGGCATAAATTGGGCCACGTATGGGCCATTGCGTTCAGATCCAGGGGAGCTGGATGAGTCAGAGAGTAGTAGAGGGGACATTGTGCAGTCTTCTCGGAGGCAAAGAGGTCCACTTCTGCTGTAAAGAATCTCTCCCAGATTCGAGTGACTACTTCGGGGTGGAGTTTCCTTTGCCCGTGATTCACAGCTTATCTGGACAGTAAGTCTGCTCCCACGTTCCTGTATCCTGGAATGTGAATCGCCCTGAGGGACAGGAACTTGTCCTGAGCCCAGAGCAGAACCTGATGCGCTAGCTGGTTCAAAGGGCGCGAAAGCAGGCCGCCCTGGCAATTTATGTAGGAGACTACTGATGTGCTGTCCACCCGCACTAGTTGATATAGAGCTAAAAATAGAGCCATCATTTCGAGGCAATTAATGTGACATGCGAAAAGGTGGCCTCTCCATTTTGCGACGACAAGACTGACCTAGAGTGGGACCCAAGGTGAGAAACCGGGGTTTGAACCACATAGAAAGGGTACGAAGTCCTTCGCTCGTAACCCTTATTCGGATTTGTTCTCGTGTGAACGCCCCTGGCTCTTAGCCACAGCTGAAAAGCTCTCATGTACAAGAGACCCAAAGGTATCACCGTGGATGCAGCTGCCATGAGGCCTAAACATTTTTGTAAGTGATGCACAGTCACTCCTCGGTCTTGCCTGATTTCCTTCAGAGCGTTGTTTATGGATTCGACGCAGGAGACAGATGTGCCTGCATAGAATTCCACCTGACGCCCAAGTATGTTGTCATCTGCGCTGGAAAGAGAACGCTTTTCGTGGCGTTGAGTCTCAAACCCAGCGAATGAAGATGAGCTAGGACGACATCCCGGTGTTGAAGTGCTAGCTGCTGAGATTTGGATAAGATTAGCCAGTCGTCTATGTAATTCAAAATGCGGATGCACTGGAGTCTCAATGTGTATGTGCGGGGTGATAGGGCTAGGGTGGAAGGATCCGAAATTGGTAGGCTTTTCCCCCAAAAGCGAACCTCAGGAACTTCCTGTGCTGTGGCAAAATTTGTGAAAGTATGTGTCCTTTACATCTATTGTCACAAACCAATCCTGTGGTTGGATTTGTGAGACAGTAGTTTTTATGGTCAACATTTTGAAGTTGCATTTTTTGAGATAGCGGTTCAAACCGCAAAGATCCAAAACTGGACGCAGTCCCCCACCCTTCTTGGGGACCAGGAAGTACCGACTGTAGTAGCCTGACTCCATATCTGGAGGAGGAACCTGTTCTATGGCTCCCTTCTGCAGTAGTGTCTGGAGTTCGGAACTCAGAAAATGCGCCATTTCCGGTATCATGGAAGTGAAGAAACGGAATTCTTCTCCGTTAGGAAGACACGGCGATCTATTCTCTTGGGGGCGGCCTGAGGGGGGCGCCGAGCCGTACCCCTGTCCTTACGGGGGGGTGCGCGGCTCCTGACGCTCTCCTTCTGTGCTTCTCGCTAGGCGAGACTCAGATCAGTTCGAGGCTGGGTGGCCGACGGTCTCGAATCCTGGGCACGGCGTGGAAGAAATTTCCCAAAAGCCTGTTCATAAAGCCTGGCCTCTCTAAATTTGGTGGCGATGGTATTAACCACATCGCCAAATAGGCCTGAGGGTGAGATAGGAGCATCGAGAAGGAATGCTCGATCTTTATCTTTAATGCCAGTTAGATTTAGCCACAGGTGCCTCTCTGCGGACACCAGGGAGGCCATAGAGCGGCCAATAGCACGGGCGTTCTTTCTCTTCGCACGCAGGGACAGATCAGTTGCCTGTGAATGCTTCGTGATTCATATTGCCGCTCGTGCTCAGATGATTCAGCAGGTCGGCCTGGTACGCCTGCAAAACCGCCATGGTGTGCAAGGAAGCGCCGACTTGACCTGCTGCTTGGAACACCTTCACTACCAGGGTAGAAGAAGTTCTACACGGCTTGGAAGGAAGGGTCGGCTTCTTTAGTGAGGATGATGTCCCAGGAGCGGGATAGCCCGCGAGGGTTTATTCCATGAACGAGACAACTCGTTGTGGAGATCATCAAAAAAGGGGAGAGAGCGGCGTTGTGGTGCCATCTCCTGGCCACCCGACAGAAACCTGTCGTCTAATTTAGATCGCTTAGGGTGAGCCAATCAATGTGTAGTCGTTTGACTGCACGCGTTATAACTTCAATTAACTCCTCATACTCTTTATCATCTCTAGAGGATCGTTCTGAGGTAGCTAATTCCATTTCCACAGAAGCGGGAGAATGAATCTCTTCCGAACACTCACGAGAGTCACCGACGTGCGCTCGTGACGTGGAGGGAGAGATTCCATGATCTGGGGAGAGAGCGAGAGAAAGGAGGGACTCCATCTCTCGTGCCTCGGCCAGAACAACCTGAGATCCCCAAGAATGGAGCGCAGCTCGTGATTCCCTAAAGAATGCGAGGCGTGCGTGTAACACTTTCATCTGGAAATTATCACATTGCTCACACTCTCCAAGGAGAGTGTGGCTCTCACCCAAACATTCAAAACAGAGGATGTGCGTATCGCCTTCGGAAAGAAAGCTATCGCACGGGCATCTAACTCTGAGCTCGGCCATTCTATCTGGTGAGTTTATGGGGTTTTTTCTCTCTGTTTTTAATTATGCTTGCTGCACACACACAATTCACAATGTCGGTGAAGACAAAATGATCTGAGGTTTGTCGCCGGCTCACTAGTATTTATAACCTGCAGCTGCGTCTAATCAGATGACGTCACCTGACCAAGGTTATATATAGCCAAAAATTTGGCGTGTTTGCACACATGCTTCACAACCGGCACACAAAATGGTTCCCATAGCGTTCTCACGCAGCATCAAGAAAAGCCTTTGAAAGGGAACAGAGTTTGATGTTATTCTTACTGAATGTTTTTACAGACAGTAAAACTCCTGAAGAACTGGAACATTTTGGTTAGCCTCTGAGCAACAGTTTATCATCTGGAAATCACAAGCTTGAATCCTGAAGACCAACATTTGGAGAGCAAAACTGTCCAGGTGGGAGGGACATCATCTCTCTCACTTGTCAATCACAATGACTGTATGCAAAAGAGGCCAGATAGCAGGTGAAAACATAAGATTGCAGTTTGGAAATCTGTGTAATCTTTTGTTTTGCACAGGACTACACTGGACCTAGAATGCCGCCTTGAGGAATGCCCTGTGACTGTATGAAGTCATTTTGTCCTTGATGCTTTCACAGTCATGGCTCTTCCGTTGATAAACAATATGAATAAAGATGTCTACAGTGTGTGCACACAGACATACTTTTTCCTTGTCCATCTGTAAAGGTCAACCTGGGTAAACCTGTTCTCCGGGTGAACTTCCTGCATGAGCCGTCTTTATTAGCGCCTTCACATCCGGCGGTTAGTGATGAAATGCAAATAACTGAAATCGACTCTGCTTTCAGTGTCGTCGGCACGTTCTTCTGGCCTGAGGATGTTTCGATTCATGTGAAATTAGGGTTGTGCCCGGAAATACATAAATTATTGAGATGTTGGAATGAATATGGAGATTTAGGGTTTCCATTCTACATCAGGTAGAATCCTCATGACCATCTGTAATTATTATACTGTAATGTGAAGCGTCAAATACTATTTTATCATTTGTTTAATCCCTCTAAGAATGGTTAAACCAGTTCCCTGACACTTAATAAGCATTTAGTTTTCGTCTATATACAGTGGCTTGAAAAGTATTGGGCCCCTTTGAACTTTTTTACACATTACAGCCACAAACATGAATAAATTTTATTGGAATTCCACGTGAAAGACCAATACAAAGTGGTGTACACTTGAGAAGTGGAACGAAAATCATACATGATTCCAAACATTTTTTACAAATAAATAACTGAAAAGTGGGGTGTGCGTAATTATTCAGCCCCCTGAGTCAATACTTTGTAGAACCACCTTTTGCTGCAATTACAGATGGCAGTCTTTCAGGGTATGTCTCTGCCAGCTTTGCACATATAGAGACTGAAATCCTTGCTCATTCTTCTTTGCAAAACACCTCCAGCTCAATCAGATTAGATGGACGGTGTTTGTGAACAGCAGTTTTCAGATCTTGCCACAGATTCTCGATTGGATTTAGATCTGGACTTTGACTGGGCCATTCTAAAGCATGGTTATGTTTTGTTTTAAACCATTTCATTGTTGCCCTGACTTTATGTTTAGGGTGGTTGTCCTGCTGGAAGGTGAACCTCCGAGCCAGTCTCAAGTCTTTGACTCCAGACTCCAAGAGGTTTTCTTCCAAGATTGCCCTTTATTTGGCTCCATCCATCTTTCCATCAGCTCTGACCAGCTTCCCTGTCCCTGCTGAAGAGAAGCACCCCCAGAGCATGATGCTGCCACCACCATATTTGACAGTGGGGATGGTGTGTTCAGAGTGATGTGCAGTGTTAGTTTTCCGCCACACATTTCGTTATGCATTTTGGCCAAAAAGTTCCATTTTGGTCTCATCTGACCAGAGCACCTTCTTCCACATGTTTGCTGTGTCGCCCACATCGCTTGTGGCAAACTGCAAACGGGACTTCTTATGGTTTTCTATTAACAATGGCTTTCTTCTTGACACACTTCCATAAAGGCCAACTTTGTGCAGTGCACGACTAATAGTTGTCCTATGGACAGATTCCGCCACCTTTTGCAATTGTAATTATCTATACAAATCCTTTATTATTATTATTATTATTATTATTATTATTATTATTATTATTATATGTAGAAGTTTAAGTATATTTATTATTTAAAAAAATAATAATTCTTTCTGCTAATAAAAATTTCACCTATTTCGCTGTTAATATGGGTGGGTCATTTATCTAGAATTTATTTATAAAACAAATACAAAATAATTTCTTTAATGTATTTTATTAGATTTAGTTTGCACTAGATTTGACTGTCTAAATAAGATAACATGAAAAAAGGGAATTCATTTCTTTTGTAATAATATATGATTTAAAAAAAGAAGAATGCTGAGAAATAGTTGTTGAGTGACTACATCTAATTGACCGTGTAGTTACAGTTCACATTAACAGAAACCCTCCAGGTTTGTTAATTAATTAGTCATTGATTAAATATCTTTGCTGCAAGTCAAAATTGTAAAAACTGGCAACATCTGGCAACCCGGCTCAGATTAGTGTGTCTGTTGTGTTTGTGCTGTAATTGTAGTTTGTGTGCTGCTTGTGGGCCGCGGGTGGTTTTTGTGGTGGGTCGTGCCCAGGCTCAGAGGTGTTAGAGGTTGGGAATCTGGTCGGAGTGAACAGGAGGCTGGCTGTTACTGGGGCCAGGCTTTGTACCAGTTCAGCCACTCGTGTTTTCATTGTGGTTTTGAAGAATGTGCTGCTTTTCTCTCACACATTCCTGCAGTTCAAGCTAAAAAAACATTAAATCATGCTGCTTTTTTTGTTTCTGGAACCTTCTGACCCTTTTGGTTCAGTTCAATAATAATAATAATGTACATTTGCATATCCAGTTCATATGTGCTTTCCATCTCCATATAAAAGACAGAACACAGGTACGATCAGGGACACACAGGAAACTGGAGATAAAGATGCTGTGAAGCGTTCACTGGAGGCTTTTATTTAAGAAAATAAACCTGAAGTTCAAGTGACTCAGGTTTGAGCTGCTTCTTGTTTTGTGTTATATGTGTTAGATGATCCAGGGTTTATGAGCGGGTTTAGAATGCAACGCTTAAGTTGATTTTCCGGACGCTATGTAAAGAATATGGCTCAGAAGTTGCACTAATTTTTCTTGCAGCAAAATTCTTGGCTTTTAATTCACTATTTTCATTTGCTGAATGAATTTTGATTCACTCTTACAGATGTTTAAACTTACAGATGTTTAAGTGGTCAAAAAGTGACAAATTCCTTAAAAATACCTCACAGCTTTTTGCAGAAATGACAAACTTCTTGCATCTACTGAGGGACAGATGATCGTCAGGAAAATAAGATTACAGCTTTATTAGAGACGTGACATGTAAACAAAAAACAGCACAGGTTACAGGTTACACTGCATTTCAGTGTTTATTAGATATGTTTAGTCGTTTCATATACTTTAAATTCTGTAAGAAATACAGCTGCTTGAAAAGAATTAGACCATAAACATTAGTGCTACTGAAACTAATCAAAACATCACAGTTGAATCAGTTATCTTACCCATGATTCACAGCTCTGGTTTAAAGGAGAATCTGACCATGTTTACAGAGAAACTTTTTTATACTTAACTATTTTATTCATAAATTATCCACTTTTTCAAGCTAAGATTACAATCTCTTATCTGTATAAAAGGGGGGAGGTGGGGGTGGTGGGGGTCCTGAACTCTAAAGAGACAATATTATCATAATCATGTTGATGTGTTTAATATTGGCCTTGAACAGTGTTTGAGTATATACACAGCCAAAGTGTACATTTCAATGTGACGAATTTTGGTTACATCACAACATGAAGTTTATTTCTAACTGGGACTGGGAGACGAATTCCAGTTTTTTTTTTTTTTACTTGGTTTTTCACTAGACTTGGTAAGTCTAGTGAAGATCTGCATATTCATACTGTAGCACTTGAGTTCAAACATCATGAATGAAATTGTTCTGTGTGTAATTTTGATGTTAAGGCGAACACCTGGACGTACAGTACAACTACTGTAAAGAGTATGTTTTCCTTTAAAGATAATGACAAAATTTTCCAAACATTATAATATTTAAGCATTAAACCGAACCCAGAGTTAGTTAACAGTCATAAAGAGCATTCAGCTCACAAGCGTTATGTAGTGATGAGGAGGAAGAGGTATGTTTTTGCTCATGAAACATCCATTTAGTCAGAACTTTATACTGATGATGATTACAGTCTCAGGAACATTAGACACAAGGCAGGAATACATCCGGTGTCTGGCTGTGTACAACAAGCAGGAATTTTAGCTGAGCTTTTGGGAAGTGGGAGGAAACCAGAGAGATTAAAGCTCAGTGAGAAAATGAACAGAACATCCACACAGACAATAAGCCAGGAGTCCCAAATGTTTTGTAGAAAAGTTTCTAATATTAGTTTTGTGTTAGAATGTGCAGTGTCTATGAGCCCAGGTTGAGGTTGTGTTTCTCATAAACTAGGTGGATTAAAGATAACATTTTCAGTGGACTGATTATTAGTCTGAGCTGCTTCTAAATGTTTTGCCGCAGCTCTGTAAAGTAGATCCTGGCCTGATCGGGAGCCGATAGTTCGAGTTTGTTGTGTGGGGAATGTTTTAGTCACACATGCTCAATGGTAGAGATTTATTTTTTAGCATTTGAGATGTTACAATGTTGCTGTTCATCTATAATCCTGCAGTTGATGAACTATAAACTATTTATAGTTTATAGTTCCAGTGTGGCTGGAGCAAAGGATATAATTTAATACACTGCATGCTTTAAGAATTTTCGCCTTATGAACTGAAATTTTGTAAGAAATGTCCCTCGCCATATGAAGCATTTTCGGCATACAAGCGACCAAGCCGAGTCGAACCGAACGGTGACAAAGTTGCGTGTACGTCCAGGTAGGGCTGTGCAATTAATTGAATTTCGATTCTGATTTCGGGTCTCAACGATCACAAAAATGGTGTAATAGAAAAAAAACGATTATTCACTTATTTTTTTAAGTTATTTTGACCTGCGTTCTGTCGCGCGCGCATCCGGAACTTTCGCCCTTCTGGAAGCCCGAACTCTCTCACTCTATACCCGGGGTACTCAATAGGCGGACTCCAGTCCGCATCCGGACCCAAATACGGTTAAATCTGGACCGACGCCAAAACAAACATGCTAATTTAATCATAATCCAAATGAGTATATGTCTTTGAGTCTTCTAGTGAAGATTGCGCGCACCCCAGCGGCGCATGATATGAACTCCGCCCAAACCCCGGCGCATGATCTGCACGCGCGCACCTTCTACTGTACCATCGCAAGGTAGAAGCAATTCTGTTGTTTGGGAACAGTTTGGATTTGAAGAAGCAGACGTGGATCAAAAATATATTAGGTGCAAGATTTGTTGTGTCGGCAACTCCGTATCTTACCAGCTCAGAAAGGCACAAAAAAAACATATGCCATTGCATACTTTTTAGCCAAAGACATGTGCCCTATTAGCACGGTTGAGAACGAAGGATTCAGGAAAATGATAAATACTCTGGACAAGCTTTATGCTTTGCCATCTCAACACCATTTCACGAGAGTTGCTCTGCCTGCTTTATTTGAAAAATTCAGTTCAGAAGTGGCTAATGAAGTATTAAAAGCAGAGTACTTCGCCACCACAACAGTAGAAATGTAGAATGTTGTAAAATGTTGTTTTGTATTTTTCAGTTTGTTAAGGCACATACGTGAGCAAATTTATTTTGGACTAATTTATTTATTATTTTATTTAATATTTATATTTTATTTATTACTTGTTTTCAAAAGATTGTGGAAGTGCACTACATTGTTGATCTTGTTTGCCTTTATCTGTTTTGTCTGTCTTAATCTGTTTTACGGAGTATTCACTGTTCTGTTCAATAAATGCAACATATTTCCAAAGTCAATGAGTAATCGTGTAAAAAAATCGTGATTTCAATCATGACCAAAATAATCGTGATTATGATTTTTTCCATAATCGAGCAGCCCTACGTTCAGGAGCTGTTCAAAGCCAAGCGAAGCAAGTTTACATATTTTTGTGTTTTTCAATCCAAGTAAGATTTAGTGAAGACGTAGCACCACGGGTCTCAAGAATGTTATCAAGAACAGTAGCGAGAAGAAAAGGGTGCCGCTTTCAGTTTGGTTTTTAAAGCAGTTTAAAAGAGGTTTAATCTCTATTCATTTCATATTTTACTTCATTCACATGTCTTTTCTAAATGTTTTGATTGTTTTTATATGCAAAAATATGATTATAGTGTTGGAAATTGGTAATATTTGTAATATTTTTAGGTGACTGGAACATATTATCTGCATTTACATTATTTCCTATAGGACAATGTGATTCACAATACGAAATTTCACCTTAAGACCTCGCTTCCAGAACGGATTAAACTTGGATGCTGAAGTACCGCTGTATGTCATTTGTATTTGAGCTGGTAAAATGTCAGTGTTCATTTATAATCCTGCAGATGGCGCACTCTAAGAAAACAACAGATTTATTTAAATTTAATATAGAATTTTTTTTTATATTCAATTAAATTTTATTTGTATAGCGCTTTTAACAGTTGTCATTGTCGCAAAGAAGCTTATACAGGTCCTTCTCAAAAAATTAGCATATTGTGATAAAGTTCATTATTTTCTGTAATGTACTGATAAACATTAGACTTTCATATATTTTAGATTCATTACACACAAACTGAAGTAGTTCAAGCCTTTTATTGTTTTAATATTGATGATTGTGGCATACAGTCTCAAAAAATTAGCATATCATGAAAAGGTTCTCTAAACGAGCTATTAACCTAATCATCTGAATCAACAAATTAACTCTAAACACCTGCAAAAGATTCCTGAGGCTTTTAAAAACTCCCAGCCTGGTTCATTACCCAAAACCGCAATCATGGCCATCATTGACACCCTCAAGCAAGAGGGTAAGACACAGAAAGAAATGTCTGAACGAATAGGCTGTTCCCAGAGTGCTGTATCAAGGCACCTCAGTGGGAAGTCTGTGGGAAGGAAAAAGTGTGGCAGAAAAAGCTGCACAACGAGAAGAGGTGACCGGGCCCTGAGGTCGATTGTGGAGAAGGACCGATTCCAGACCTTGGGGGACCTGCGGAAGCAGTGGACTGAGTCTGGAGTAGAAACATCCAGAGCCACCGTGTACAGGCGTGTGCAGGAAATGGGCTACAGTTTGCAAATTTTGCATGTCATTTGGAAATCAAGGTGCCAGAGTCTGGAGGAAGACTGGGGAGAGGGAAATGCCAAAATGCCTGAAGTCCAGTGTCAAGTACCCACAGTCAGTGATGGTCTGGGGTGCCATTTCAGCTGCTGGTGTTGGTCCACTGTGTTTTATCAAGGGCAGGGTCAATGCAGCTAGCTATCAGGAGATTTTGGAGCACTTCATGCTTCCATCTGCTGAAAAGCTTTATGGAGATGAAGATTTCATTTTTCAGCACGACCTGGCACCTGCTCACAGTGCCAAAACCACTGGTAAATGGTTTACTGACCATGGTATTACTGTGCTCAATTGGCCTGCCAACTCTCCTGACCTGAACCCCATAGAGAATCTGTGGGATATTGTGAAGAGAAAGTTGAGACGCAAGACACAAGAATCTGCAAAAGGATTCCCGACCAAGTATTGAGTGCATAACTGAACATAATTATTTGAAGGTTGACTTTTTTTGTATTCAAAACACTTTTCTTTTATTGGTCGGATGAAATATGCTAATTTTTTGAGATAGGGATTTTGGGTTTTCATGAGCTGTATGCCACAATCATCAATATTAAAACAATAAAAGGCTTGAACTACTTCAGTTGTGTGTAATGAATCTAAAATATATGAAAGTCTAATGTTTATCAGTACATTACAGAAAATAATGAACTCTATCACAATATGCTAATTTTTTGAGAAGGACCTGTAGAATAAAATCGCAATACAAATCGAATCAGCACTGAGGTATTGTGATAATATCGTGTCAGGTGATTCCTCAGTACTGTAGTTTATTTAATTATTTTGGCTTGTTTACTTGTAACTCATTTGTTTAGCAGTTTTATCCCAAAAGTATTTGATCCAGGATAAAACAGAGCTGTAGAAAGATAAAGGTCTTTCTTGGCGCGGGGGGGTGGAGGGTTGCTGGGATATGAACTCAGAATCTTCTGATCACAAAACCAAATCCTTAATCCCGTCCAAGTCTTGGCTCAATGTTTCAGATAAATTCTCTCTATATTATGAGTAATTTCGCAGATTTCGAGAGTGATCGAGTAGGACCTTGTGTGTGTGTGTGTGTGTGTGTGTGTGTGTGTGTGTGTGTGTGTGTGTGTGTGTGTGTGCGTGTATCTCAGCTCTGCCCCTGCACTTAAATAATTTTCATTTTCATTGTGTTGACAGTTTGTATTTTGTGCAATTAAAGGAGAGATTCCCTCCAGCAAGCTTGCTCTGTATGTGTTTGTGTGTGTGTGTGTGTGTGTGTGTGTGTGTGTGTGTGTGTGTGTGTGTGTGTTTGAAAGTAAACTTTTTTAAAAGTCATTTAACATCATCATGTGATATTTACAGACGTACAGTTTTATGATGATGCTGTTTGTCATTAAGGCCTTGTTCACACGGCCGTTAAAATCGAGCGTTTTTCTGACATTCGTAGTGTCCGGTGAGCGGTGATGAAGCGCCGAGGGTCTTCTACACATAGGAGTCAGTGAGAGTGTTCACACGGGCTTTGGTGACGTGCGTTTGTCCGGCTGGCGTTTGTCCGGCTGTGCGTTTGTCCGGCTGTGCGTTTAAACGGCGTTAAAAAAACGTTGCATCCAGCTTTTTCTTGGCGTTCAAATCCCCAACGAACGCAAGGAAAACGCGTCTAGTTTGTTTTCTCCGCGTCCATTTTACGCTTCGGAGGATATATCCCATGATCCTACATGCTATACATAGGGAAATGCGGAAAAAAATTAAAATAAAATGCTTAAAAAAATAAAACTTGCGCGGAAATGTTCGCATTTCTTCATAAACCACAAAAAACTTATTTTAATCCGACGTTGTGCAGTCAGAGGGTGAACCCAGTAGCGGCGGTGATTTTTTCTCTCCCTACGTCGCATATTTTTTTGTTGTTGGTATTTTTAATATATTATATAAAAATATAATAATTGAATTAGAATTTTTAAAACAAGAAGATTAATGTCTAATATAGCAAAATGGTATTAATATTAAAAGGAGGCACCTCAAATAAAATGACAAGGGCTTTCATATCCAGTTCCCGACACACTGCCCCCACAGGTTAAACACACAAACTACAATTTAGGCTGCAGGCTGGCGTTAGACAGAGACAAACGAACGCCAGTGTAGAAGTCAATCGAGCGCCACTACAAAACGCAACATAAACGTCTAGGACGTTCAGAGCTCGTTCGTTTATCCAAAAATTTTACGCCCGTGTTAAAGGCCTAAAATGTGTGATTTTATCATCAGAAGTGTTTCAGGGTGTGTGTGTGTGTGTGTGTGTGTGTGTGTGTGTGTGTGTGTGTGTGTGTGTGTGTGTGTGTGTGTGTGTGTCACGCTCAGACCCTTGTTTCACTGTAATAATAATAAAAATAATAATCCCAGGAGTTCTGAGCGGTGGTAATTGTGGTTATTTGCATCCCGAGTCGTTATGACGCCCCTACCGAAGAATGTCTTCCCTGCATGCAGAGCTGGAAAATGTGGTCGTTCTCTCGGCTTCTGACTCCACGAGCTCGCCTTTAAAAGTTTAATCATTTCTGACAAACTCACCACACGATCGCTGTGGTCTCAGAAACACACACACACACACACACACACACACACACACACACACACACACACACACAAAGACTGCATTTCCTCATGTGTGGAATATCAGGAGGTGGAAACGAACATGTCCTGAACTATTTCTGTCCCTTTTTGTCTCTCTATTCCCCTCGTCTCCTCTGCAGCCACAGATAAGCATTTTACACGATTCTCAAATTTCCCATCATGCCCCGGGTTTGTTAAACTCTGTAACCTCCCAGGACTTCAAAGCGTATAAAGAAATATTGTGTAAAAAACAAACTAGAAACAAAGACACAATTCGATGATCATCTTTAAACACACTAATGTTGTGAAAAGGTTTCGCATTCTCTCGTTGTAGCTTTAAAACTGAAAAACACACTATACAGTAGGAATACGAAAGTTGTGTTTTACTCCGCCTCTGAAACTGGAGACTCCTTCCATCAATGTTTAAACAAACATCTGCTTGCTTTTAGAAAACTCCAGTGATTATTGTGAACCTGTTTATTGCCAGTGGAGCGTCTGCGGTAGACATTAGTCTCAATGAGCCGTTACCATGGAAACAATAACCAGAAAATCGGAACGAACTGGACGAGTGACCATAGTTTAATGTGTAGAAAAGACAGACACATCCTGTCGAATAGTTTTAAAGATAATTAGTTTTAAAGATATACTCTGTTTGTATTATTATAATTTTTTTAATAATGAATGTTTAAAAGATTAAAATATTTAATCATTTAAAACTGTGTATAATATGACAGGTTCCCTCAATATAAATGCAAAATTTATTAGTTTTTCTAATAAGCAAATTTTCATGAATTTTTCTCAAAGGTGGACTCGGTCATGTGACTAGAGCTCATTATAATATTTAATTGCTTTGTCATGTGACTAGGGCCTGTTACAATATTTCATTCATGAGTCCGGTGTTGGCGGCACGGTGATATAGTGGTTAGCACTCTCTTGCACCTCCAGGGTCCGGGTTCGATTCCTGGCTAGGCTTGATTCCAGTCTCTGTGTGCATGGAGTTTGCATGTTCTCCCCGTGCTTGGTTGGTTTCCTGCTTGTACTCCGGTTTCCTCCCACAGTCCAAAGACATGTAGGTTAGACTAATTGGCGTTCCCAAATTGCCAAATTGTGTGAATGAGCGTGTGAGTGAGTGTATGTGTGTGTGTGCACTGCGATGGATTGGCACCCTGTCCAGGGTGTACCCCGCCTTGTGCCCTAAGCCTCCTGGGATAGACTCCAGGCCCCCGTGACCCTGATTACAGGATAAAGCGGTATAGAAGATGAGTACGTGAGTGAGTCCGGTGTTTAAGGTTCATTATAATATCTGAAGGAGAAGCACAACTGAAGCACGATACAGAATTAAAAAGAGAGAAACACAACTACAGTAACACATTTCACAATGAAGAAGAGTGGAGCAGAACACTGTTTAATGTGAGTTCACCTAGAACAGGAGTTTGAAGGACGGACATCACCTGATTCTTATGCATTTTGCATAAATTTGCATAAATTTATCTTTGCGAGTACTTTCGTTTTTATCCAACGCTGCAGGTCATACATACAGTGTTACAAAACAAAATACATCTTTTAAATGTTTGTATTGTATTTATTTCATTTGCTTGCAGACCAATAAAGCATTTTATATCTCTTATTTCATGTACGTACCAAAATCACAGTGGACCAAGAGAATCTGATAAGATAATCAGAATACTTTAACCATGAACTTAAACATTGTGACTTTTTTTACGCAAGGTATAATGTTCTGATGTTCTGTGTGTTTGTGTGTGTGTTTTTTGTGTTCCAGATCAGGACTTACAGAGTTTTAGGGGACCAGGAGTGTGTGCGAGCGGTCATGTCTGAAGGAGACACACACCCGTCGTTCACTCGGGGAAGCCGCACCCGCGCCAGCCTCCCCGTCGTCAAATCCAATAACCAGACCAAGGAGCGCTCACTGGGTATCACCGCTTACTCTCTCAGATATTTACACCTTCTCCAGGTTCATCACGAGAGAAACCTTGTTTGATTCAGACACCAGGATGATTTGAGTTCAGAGATAGTTTTGGAGAAGTTGGGGAGAAAAAAAACATTTGATTGTCTGACTGTACTGTAGATGACAGGTCTCGGTTTTATGTCTTTAAAATGTGATAGGTTTTTTTGTTTAAAATTGTAACTTAAAGCGTAATTTAGACAGTTTGTATGTTAAATGTGTTTATTTTATTCAAATACAGTAGTTGCTAGAAATGTGTTAAGATCACACTTGTGCATCACCACAACATTTTTGACTTTTTTGAAAAAAGAGAAACTTTTCCTCCCGTTGTTTTTTGTTTCAGATCTGCGAGGTCTAATAATGTAAATCTACTAAATACACTTTTGCATCACAGGATTTTCTCCAAACTGCTGTCTGACTTCTCACTATTTTCCAAGACGTGTGCTGTGCAGTGGTGGGGATTTATTCTGTTTTCCACATTAAAAATCTGCCCCTGCTTTTTGAAAGGGTTTAGTTTGGAAGTTTGGTGCGATTCCTCAGTTAGGAGTCGTATCCCGTTACATCTCTCTCTCTCTCTTTTAAACACAACACCAAGGCGAGGGGAAGCCCGAGGGTTGGGCTGAGCGTGCACCAACAAAGAAGCTGGTGTTGGAGAGAAGCCCATGTTTTGGATCGTACCATGTGCCGCGTGTGTGTGGGGTGGCGTTCCCGCGGTGTCGAGCCGAATCAGGGCCACCGCACTGCAGGGATTTATTTTCATTTTCAATGGCAGGAGTTTAAAATTCCAATCACACTCTCACACACTCACTCACACACACACAAGCTTCACTTTAGACTCTTTAGACTTCAGTAAATAAAATGTGGCATGAAATTGATCATTAGAGGCTGGATTTAGCTCTTCCTGAAACTCAGACTGATGTTAAGCAGATGTGTTTGGTCTGCATATTTACTCTCTGCCACTGAAATTCTTCATGAAGCTCTAAAGTCAGTCCAGCCGCTGCTTTTAACTCAGAAAAAAAGTTAGCGAGCTAAATGGAAAATTTATTGAAATGAGCACTGTTATTATAAACACAACTATTATTAGAATGCTTTATTAGGAAATTTATTAATTATTAATATTTACAATATGTTCATATTATTTATGGATGTAAAATTACAGCAGATATTTTATTGTAATACAAAAAAGAAAATGCGGTAACCAAAATACAATAAAGGTCAGAGTAATGCAAATATTAATAGTACAGTAATGGCCTGGAACTGTATATTTATGAAAAGGGGGAAATTTGTACAGTACTTAATTTTATCTAGTTTTTTTAAAGGCCGCACTGCCATCCTTCTCTCATGTTTTCCAAACATTTTTTATTCATTTATTTTATTTATTAATTTTTTTTATATATTATTTATATATTTTTTTATATTTTTTTAAATAAATTTCTCTAAATTTAAAAGAAGTTATTATGTGTATAGAAGATGAGGAATTTAACACAAAGGTGCCAGTATTTACAGTTTCACCGTAGTTGTTGCTATGGCGATATGGGAGACACGTGTGTTGCGTGTTTATTTTTCACAGCTGATAACATTCAGATTTTTCTCCCTGGTTGCTGGGGTTCTGTGGTTAGCGAGGACAGCCGATGAACTCTGGAGTTGTGTGTGCTGGAGAATAAGAACTCTGTACCCTTACACACCTGTATCGGTTAAGTTAGACAGCTGTTGGGTTCTTTTTCTCCAGGTGTTCTGCACCTGCAGTACGGTGAGGAGACCAAGCAGATCCTGATGCCTAACGAGGTGTCGAGTCCTGACACGGTGCACGCTCTGTTCGTCAGCGCTTTCCCCCAGCAGCTCACGCTCAGCATGCTCGAGTCGCCCAGCATGGCCATCTACATGAAAGATCACGTCAGGAACGTGTACTACGAGCTCGCCGACGTCAGGTGGGACTTTACACCGAACTCTAATGATGTCAGAGTATCAACAGTTCTCAGATTCTCATCACATACAGTACCTACTGCTAGTTTCCTCACACACACACACACACACATACACACACACACACACATACACAAGGTCATTAGAAAAACCTGAGCACAAGAAAAATATTTTGTAGCTCATTCTGCATTGTGTCGTTGAAGTTGTTGTTGAGTGTTCAAGTCAAAGCGGGACTTGTGATTGTACAGAATAACAGAACACAGTCCTGAGAGTAAACACTCACTTTATTTCTCTATATAATCCCCTGATACACTAATGCACTTATCCCAGTGTTTCACTAGTGCTTGCACACCATCAAGGTAGAAAGTTTTCACAGTGCACCAGAGACATGTGTGCCTGAGTCATTTCTGAAACGATGGCCTCCCAGGAACTCCTTTAACGCCCAAGCATGTGTAAATGTCTTGGAGCGAGGTCAGGACTGTACGGGGATGTGGAGATCACTCCCAGCCGAAATAGATGATTTGTCTGCGTTTTCATACTGTTCGTGTCTGTTAAAATAACTGCGACCTGTTTTGACAGTCGCCTCAGGTGTGTGTGTATGTGTGTGTTGACACACGTTCGCTCCCATAACTTTTAAAACGTTGTAAACAGCCACGCCCAACTCTCTGTACAATAACACACACACCGGATCACTCTCTCGTTCTTCCTTTCCTGTTTGACTGGTGTGTGTGTGTGTGTGTGTGAGCCGCAGGGGACGGTGTAGAGGAGGGTGTGGAACAAAGAGCCACCCAACTGCCTGCACGCTGCCTCACACACACATTCAACTTTTTATCCGTTTATAGTTATGTTTAATGTGGAACGTTTCTGTTATCACTCTGGAAACAGCCGTCGATCCCTCACACAGAGACAGAAGTGCCGTGTGTAGTTAGAGAGACACTAGAGAGACTCTCAGGATAATTTTCATCTCACGCTTCAGTGCGCTCAGCAGCTTCAGTGCGTGAAAACCTGCTGCTGAGAATAGAAAAAGGGTCAGATCACTCCAGCTTAGGATCACTCCAGCTTAAAACTCACCTTAATGACACAGAAATGTATTGGTTTATGTTTTAAATAAAGTTTTTATGATGATAATAATGATGATGATATATTCTGTGGGTGTGGCCTGATGCGATCTTGTCTGAGATCAGACGCCGTCATGTCAGATCACATGCAGCATTAATTCACACGTTACGGAATCCCAAACGGATCAGTGAGTTTGTGATTTGTGGTTCTCATTCTCTGGTGAAAATGATTCTATTTCTAAATCGCGTGCGCTCACCTTTCACGTGTGTGTGTGTGTTTTTTCAGGAGCATCACGCCGCACTCCTACCTGAAGGTTTATCACAAAGACCCCAATCAGGTTTTTAATCAGAACTCAAGGAACAGCAACGGAGACTCCAGAGTGAGTGAAATAAACACACCTCGCTCACACACACACACACACACACACACACACACACACACACACACACACACACACACACATGCATTACATCTTTAGACAAATCTCTTCTAACATGTCTGTATCCACACTCTTTGATGATGATGATGATGATGATGATGATGTCATCAATCTGACTTGTTATATACAAAAAGGAAAATTTGCCTTGACTATTTCTTTCCTTTAAGAGCTTTAAATGTGACATAAACCTTCAGGAGGCCAGACGGTGGCATTAGCATTCCTGTTAGCATGTGGAGCGGATTAAGCCGCTATAATGGGAAGCAGACCTGCAGTTATTTGTGGTCTAATGAAAGCCATGTGTAAAGATTTTACAGGAGTGCTTTATCGTCTCGTATCCTCAGATCCCTCAGCGCAACACAACTGCCCGTAAATGCGTGACTTCTTTAGTTCTTTTGGGTTTTTATTTCTTCGATCAGGAAAAGTGAGTGAACTTAGCATAGATGGGTTAGCATCGTTGCAAAAAGAACCCGGGCAAATAATGTACAAAAAATTATATTAGACTGTTTATAGATGAAGGTGTGATTTTGATAAAGGCTGTGTGTGTGTGTGTGTGTGTGTGTGTGTGTGTGTGTGTGTGTGTGTGTGTGTGTGTGTGTGTGTTTTTGTGTGAGATGACTGACATCAATTTAATGAAAATTTCATCCAGTTTGGGCACCACCCAGTTTACGTTAAAGGAAACAAAGAAATCCTGCTGAACATCAGAAAGTCAGGAATAATTCAGTTTTTTTTTTTTTTAACGTTCAGCCCCCAAGAAACCTCTGGAAAACATTCTCCAATTACTCCACCATTATATTTTAATGACTTGTTTATCCCGTTAAGAAAGATACAGCTGTGTCTATGTTTAAGCAGAGTAGCGGAGCTAATTTGTTAATCTTAGGGCTGAGACAATGTCAAACAAACAATAAATAAATAAATAAAATACGAATAAGAAGTGAGTGAGATCCATGACACTGAGGTTCGAATCAGTTTAGTGTGATGAAGCGGAGTTACTGTGATGGATATAAAGTTGATTATTCTCATGTACCAGCATGTCTACATGAGCAACAATTCTTACTTTTATCCATATATAGTGATGAGGGACGTTTAAGTCAAACTGGGTCTTTTGATTTGATTTGATTTGATTTGATTTGATTTGAACGGCCCTCATAACTTTTAAAAGCTGACAGTAAGAAATGTCGCTCATGGAGACACACTGTGGAATAAAATTAATCATTCAACAATCATAAAAATTGATTGCTGTGGATCATCAGGAAAAACATTAGTTTCCATTCTCACTTATGGTATTGCAGCTATAAACAGTAGTTCCCTCACCAAACTATTTTTTTTATATATTTCTTGAAGTAAAAAAAATATATATATAGAAAAAGCCCCATGTTATTACACATAAACACATAAAAAGCAGTGTTAGAATGCGCTGACGCTGGAGACTCCTTCCATAATTGTTACATCGAAATCTCCACAAGAAGCAGCACCTGGTGCCCAGTGAACGAGGCGTTACTTCAGAAACAGTATCAACACCTTCTGACCAATCAGAATCCAGAGTTCAACAGCAGTATGAGATAAATAAAATACTATTACAGGGCGAAGTCGTGATAAACATGATCTCAGCTCTTGGCTGCTGTTTTTCTGGTGTCTGATTCTCGGGCAGTTTAAAGACGCCAGCAATGTCGATTAGGGACACTGTGTTACCACAAATTGTAGCTAATAACAGTGAGTGTGTGTGCGTGTGCGTGTGTGTGTGTGTGTCTGGCTCTCCGTCTGAAACCGTCACACACAAACACAGAGGAATGACACAACACAACCAGATGCTGATTTGGCAAAAAACTAACTGTAATGATCTGTTTCAAATGATTAACCAAAAGGGCAAAGAGAAGTTTTTCCAACATGTCTGTTAGAACGTTTCTTATATTACAGGGATGACGTGCCAGATCAGACTGTAGCATTTTCCTTCAATTATTCCCAAACCTTAACTGCCATTCCTGGAACAGTGTGTCTGTGAGATAGACTCACCCTGAGATCATGCACTTTGACCTTTGTCTAAAGAGTGTGCATAGTGTGACGCTTGACTCATGCATGTGTGGACATATTTACCATCCTGTACTAAACACCACTGAGAGGTTGTGCTGATTACAGGGGTGACTTTGAAGCTAGCAAGAAAAATGATGTAACTAGCAAGATAGTAATGTTAAGTAATCTAAAGTAGAACACAATGGAACAGTATGTTCCATTCTACAAAGTATGTTCAGGTCAAACCAGGACTAGGGATGAGGTTTCTGGTGAATGAAGGTGTAAAAGCGATTGACATTTACGGAAGACTTCAAGCACAGTATGGTGATGAGACTCTGAGCAGTTGTAAAACCTCTGAACGCAAACGTTTTAAAGGAGGCCGTACACCCGTGAATGACGATCCTGGCAGAGGTGGTTCGTTTCCGTGAGCATTCATCGAGTGGAACACCTTGTACTTGAAAATTGACTTGTCAGTGGTAAGGTGCTCACCCTCTCATCCGGAGAACGCTAGTTCGGTTCCGGGTGATGCTGTAACCTCTCGCAGCCGGAGGTCTAGAGAGAGCTGATTGGCCGAGCTCTCTCAGAGGGGAGGGATGAGAGGTACTTAGTGCTCACACGTTAATCACAGCTCTACAGCCAATCAGGGGTGTTTGTGAGCTCACGCAAGTGGAAGGAGCGGATAGCGCTGTCCTCCGAGTGTGTTTACTCTGCCCTCAACAATGCGTGAGCGAGTAGTGTGATAAGATGCGGTCGGCTGGCATCACGTGGTTCAGAGGAAACGCCAGATTGAGTGGTAGTAGTAGCTTAATGTGGGAGCCCCCTAGTGACGGGGAGGAACTGGATACCACTAAATTAGGGAGGAAAAAAAAAAAAAAAGAAAGAAAAGTGACTTGAGGAGGATACGCACCTGAACTGTACACACAATCATTCACCAACACCACTTGCACGATACAGGAACTCGGCAGGGAGTTATTGCCACGTCCTCCATAAAGTTCTGACCTCGCTCCAAGACATTTCCACAAGCTCTGGCGTACTGAGAAGATTTTCCACCTTGATGGTGTCCAAGCACTAGTGAAACACTGGGATAAGTGCATTAGTGTAGCAGGGGATTATATAGAGAATTTTTTTTTCTTTTAAATTTGTTTGTTCTTAGCATATTCTTTATCTAAAGCATAACATCCGCCTCGTCTTTACCCAGAATGCCGATGTGAGCTTTCTCTGGCTTAAGATGGAATGAGACGATTCAGAGTCGGGCTCTTATAGTCACACCGAGCGAAAGAGAGAGCACTATTAAACACGTTATAGGAGAGTAAATGGAGTGCTGTCATCACTTATCATCCTTGTGTCAATCCTGCCACGCCCATCAGCACCACAGAACAAGACCACGCAACATTTTCAAAGCGAAATGACAAACGTGTACATGCTTCAACACGCTTGTTAACGTCCCACACCTGTTCGCTGAGGCTATTAAACGACTCCTCATCTGGTTCTAGTGTTTCATCGGGATCTTTCAGCAGTTCAGCTGTGGATTAAATCTCTATGGGGTTGGAGCACATAAAGGCAGCTTCAGTCAGGGTCCTGTGTCTCTCTGTGTGTGTGTGTGTGTGTGTGTGTGTGTGTGTGTGTGTGTGTGTGTGTGTGTGTGTGTGTGTGTGTGTGTGTGTGTGTGTGTGTGTGTGTGTGTGTGTGTGTGTGTGAGATAAACTAAATCAGGAGATTTTTCCATGAACTTTACTGCTTCTCCTGCACGCTGACGTGTTAACGATCCTGCTGTTTTATAAGCTTGTGTTTGTGTTTCCAGTTCACAAGAGAAACCTGAACCGTTAGTCGAGTGGTTTATGTGCTAGAGTTTAAGCACCTGTCACAACACGCCTTCCCCTGAGGATTATGGGTAATGCATCTGCTTTGGAAGCGCTGCACTGCACTGACTCTCCCTTGCTTTTGTTTTATATGTATGATAATAGGTTTTATTAGAGAAAGATGTGGGTGTTCATTCAGTGGGTGGAGCTAGCATCAACTAATTTGCATACAGCTAACCAGCAACAGCACTCGCAAGAAAACTCTTACATTTAAAAACTTTGAATAAATAACCTAGGAGAAATATAAATATTTATGAGAAAAATAACTATATAAATATTTATGAGATTAAAAGCTGTAGTAAGGACTTGCATATTATACAGTATAATAAAAAGAAATTGAAGATTTTGACTTTATTGTAGAAAATATTTTTAGCAGCTACAGTATAACACTAAATATTATATATTAAAAAAGAGCTTTAAACATTAAATTAAAGAACAGCATAAGAAAATAAAAGAGCACAAAATGTTAAAGAAACTAATAATTGTGTAAAGGAAGTGAAAAAAAATTATGAAATGAAATGTTTATCAAATGTCAATGATAAAAAGCAGAGAAAATTTACTCGAATTTCTTGTAAAGAATAGGTTGATGAAGTTCTGGCCGCCTTTTCTTTAGCACCAGGAGGTTTTTATTGGCAGGGTTTGTGCTCCGTGACGTTTCACAGTTATTGCAGCAACACACATTAACCCGAAGACTCCCCGAGGTCTTAAAAGCAGCGTGTGTGCTGCGTCACTGATTCTACAACGTTTCCCATGTGTAATATGACACGGCTGCCTGATGTGAGGCGGTCTGAGAACGAGTGCATGAACAGACACATTCTTACATCTTTGATTGTGAAAATGCTGAGAGGTGGGCAGGGTTTATGCAGAGAGCTCCGATCGTCCTGCAGGCGTTCTGCGTTTCGCTCGGCTTTGACAGGTTCGGGCAGAACCGCTGTAGTGTGCCCCACTCTGCCCTTTGTTTAATCATAACAACACAGTTGCTAAACCTGGTTATTAATGTGAACAGGGAGTCGTCCAGACAGGACACAGTTTCATTCTTTTCATCTTCATTAGAACAAGATGCCTGTGACAAGGACAGCGGCTTTTCAGACCAAATTCCTATTTAATTCCACCAAAAACCTGTCTTTATTGATGCTCGTTGTTTCCCACAGACAAGTTAATCCTCAGGCATGGAGGTGTGTATCGTCTGCTGCACGTGTGTTTTCTGTTGCGTGCAGATCTCTCTCTCTCTCTCTCTGGTAAACAATTGCAAATGAACATGAACACACTTTCAGCCTCGTTATGTACAACAGTGTTTCTCTCGAACGCTGTGAACAGCATCAAAGAGTCTGTACATGTTTAGGGTCTGTTTGGTTGAAACTGAGGTAACCAGCATTAAAAATATAAAATGTGTCATTTACATTAAAGTACAGAAACTATGCCAAAGGTAAAATAGAAGTGTTGTAACTTTCTTTTTTGTTGTTGTTGTTAAATTGAAAATTTAACAATTGGTTTGGTGCAGTCTTTCAATAACATTCAGGTGTTATTGCATCATATCATGGAAGAGCCAATCATGTTACAGTATGCAAATACAGACAGTTTCTGGCAGACAAATTCATTGGATTAAGAGAGCAGCTGCTGAAATGCCATTACAAAGCAGCAAACAGGTATTTGAAGCTGCTGGTGCCTCTGGAGTCCCGCGAACCTCAAGGTGTAGGATCCTTTAAAGGCTTGCAGTTGTGCATAAACCTACTATTCGGCCACCCCTAATCAATGCTCACAAGCAGAAACGGTTGCAGTGGGCCCAGGCATACATGAAGACTAATTTTCAAACAGTCTTGTTTACTGATGAGTGTCGTGCAACCCTGGATGGTCCAGATGGATGGAGTAGTAGATGGTTGGTGGATGGCCACCATGTCCCAACAAGGCTGCGACGTCAACAAGGAGGTGCCGGAGTCATGTTTTGGGCCAGAATCATGGGGAGAGAGCTGGTGGCTGCTTTACGGTCCCTGAAGGTGTGAAAATGACCTCTGCAAAGTATATAGAGTTTTTGACTTTCTTCCATGGTACAAAAAGAAGAACTGTGCCTTTTGTTCAAAATCATCTATAGGTCCTTCTCAAAAATTTTGCATATTGTGATAAAGTTCATTATTTTCTGTAATGTACTAATAAACATTAGACTTTCATATATTTTAGATTCATTACACACAACTGAAGTAGTTCAAGCCTTTTATTGTTTTAATATTGATTATTGTGGCATACAGCTCATGAAAACCCAAAATCCCTATCTCAAAAAATTAGCATATCATGAAAAGGTTCTCTAAACGAGCTATTAACCTAATCATCTGAATCAACTAATTAACTCTAAACACCTGCAAAAGAAAAAACTCCCAGCCTGGTTCATTACTCAAAAGTGCAATCATGGGTAAGACTGCCGACCTGACTGCTGTCCAGAAGGCCATCATTGACACCCTCAAGCAAGAGGGTAAGACACAGAAAGAAATTTCTGAACGAATAGGCTGTTCCCAGAGTGCTGTATCAAGGCACCTCTGTGGGAAGGAAAAAGTGTGGCAGAAAACGCTGCACAACGAGAGGAGGTGACCGGGCCCTGAGGAAGATTGTGGAGAAGGACCGATTCCAGACCTTGGGGGACCTGCGGAAGCAGTGGACTGAGTCTGGAGTAGAAACATCCAGAGCCACCGTGTACAGCCGTGTGCAGGAAATGGGTTACAGGTTGCAAATTTTGCATGTCATTCGGAAATCCAGGTGCCAGAGTCTGGAGGAAGACTGGGGAGAGGGAAATGCCAAAATGCCTGAAGTCCAGTGTCAAGTACCCACAGTCAGTGATGGTCTGGGGTGCCATTTCAGCTGCTGGTGTTGGTCCACTGTGTTTTATCAAGGGCAGGGTCAATGCAGCTAGCTATCAGGAGATTTTGGAGCACTTCATGCTTCCATCTGCTGAAAAGCTTTATGGAGATGAAGATTTCATTTTTCAGCAAGACCTGGCACCTGCTCACAGTGCCAAAACCACTGGGTAAATGGTTTACTGACCATGGTATTACTGTGCTCAATTGGCCTGCCAACTCTCCTGACCTGAACCCCATAGTGAATCTGTGGGATATTGTGAAGAGAAAGTTGAGAGACACAAGACACAAGAATCTGCAAAAGGATTCCCGACCAAGTATTGAGTGCATAACTGAACATAATTATTTGAAGGTTGACTTTTTTTGTATTCAAAACACTTTTCTTTTATTGTTCGGATTAAATATGCTACTTTTTTAAGATAGGGATTTTGGGTTTTCATGAGCTGTATGCCACAATCATCAATATTAAAACAATAAAAGGCTTGAACTACTTCAGTTGTGTGTAATGAATTTAAAATATATGAAAGTCTAATGTTTATCAGTACATTACAGAAAATAATGAACATTATCACAATATGCAAATTTTTTGAGAAGGACCTGTACATGCACGACAATGCACCATCTCATGCTGCAAAGAATACCTCTGTGTCATAGGCTGCTAGGGAAATAAAAGATGAGAAACTCATGGTGTGGCCACCATCCACCCCTGACCTCAACACCATTGAGAACCTTTGAAGCATCCTCAAGCAAAAGATCTATGAGGGTGGGAGGCGGTTCGCATCAAAACAGCAGCTCTGGGTGGCTATTCTGACATCCTGCAAAGAAATTCAAGCAGAAACTGTCCAAAAACTCACAAGTTCAATGGATGCAAGAATTGTGATGGTGATATCAAAGAAGGGATCCTATGTTAAGATGTAACATGCCATGTTAGGATATTTTTTATTTAAATAGCTTTAGATTTCAGTAAATATGACCTCCTAATGCTGCAAATTCAACGAAAGCCTATTTTCAGTTCTTTACAACCTATAAAATGTTTTATCTCTGTTGTGCATAATAATTTGGAACAGTGCATTTTCATATATATATATATATATATATATATATATATATATATATATATATATATATATATATATATATATATATATATATATATATATATATATATATATATATATATATATATATATATATATAATAAATATTATCATTAGTGGGGTTTGTTCAATAAAATTTGAAAAATACCCTAATGGTTGATGACTTGAAAATTATACTGACTGTCATTTGCATTTACTAATTATGAAAATCAGAGAAAGATATAATTTACGTAATCATTTGGAACACGGTGTACAAGTGTTAGCATTTTGCAGATATTGATCATATTTTTTACATTTTCACAAGTTAATTATTTATAAATCATGGGCACTGGTGGCTCAGTGGTAGGTGTTTCGCCTGCCATGCGGAAGGCCCGGGTTCGATTCCAGCCAGTGCCCACACCCCAGCCACTGGATACAGTGCCGGTCCCAAGCCCGGATAAAATGGGAGGGTTGCGTCAGGAAGGGCATCCGGCGTAAAACCTGTGCCAAGTTGTAGTGCGGACTGGATATTCCGCTGTGGCGACCCCTTGCCGGGAGCAGCCGAAAGACCAACAACAACAATTATTTATAAATCATGAAAATCTATTGATTGTGATATAGACTTACAAGCTTTGATCAGTCCATGTTAAACAGTCTTGATTGATTTACTATAAACAGTTTAAGTATAAAATGTTGATGTAAAATCTATAAACATGATCAGGATCAGCAGAAGAGGAAGAGCCACAGGAACTTCCAACCTCATTTATCTTCTTCTCAGGTTTCTCGTGAGAGGCATTACAGCCCCAGACAGCAGCCGGCCGGTGGACAGCCGATGAGTCCCACATTTCCTACACCTCAGAGTCCCATCCAAGGTCCTCAGGGTTCTTTGTCTCCACCGCTGACTCGTTCCGTTCCTTCCTCACCATCGCGGTTCTCCTACAACTCTCGTACCATGCCAGCAGGCGCCACACTTCCCAGAGAACGCATGTCTAGCACCCCGTCTTCCAGCGCCATCCTGGAGCGTCGGGATGTGAAACCGGACGAGGACGTGGATCCATACGGGTTCCCCGAGACACGTCTGAGCATGTCCGAGGCCCTTGATGGCGCCGTCTTCCACCATCACTCTCTTTACAGGCAAAAATCTCGCAAGTACAGCGAGAACCTGAATAGCCCGAAATCTCAGAAAACTCCGCCTCCTTCGCCTCACAGAGTCAACGAGGTCAGGATGATCGACATCAATCCAGGACAGAACACACACATGATGGTGGAGAGGACAGGGTCCCTGCGGAGATCTTTCAGGAAGGAGAACAACGGGACGCTGGAGGCGGCACAGAGAGCCAGAGGGAACATGACGTCCCCGGTGTACGCAGATTTACACGGAGAGAGGCCGTTCCAGGGGCTCGTACCTAGAGCAGATCCTCAAGGGTGAGACTCATTTCATATTTAGTTACATCACAAAGAGACAGTGTTGCTGTATAAGTATGTTTTATTTGCATTTTGTATCTTTAAAAGTTTTTAATTTATTCACTTGAACGTGCAGTTCAGCAGCAGAGAATCATTTAGAGGGACAGAAGATGTCCAATTGCATTTTTACTTTGTGGTGAAAGGTTTCTCAAGGCTTCGAATGAAAGCTAATATATATATTTTTTAAACAAACCACAATACAACTCTGCTGTCTCATCAGAACTTTCAAGAACGAACTTCAGCTTAGAATTACGTGGAATTTAGTTAAGTGGTTTGGTGTCACTACAGGTCATCACTGACAGATAGGGGGTGTGGCTTAAGGATTTTGGGAAGGGTGGTTTGGATGTCATTTGTGGTCATATAGTATATAATTTAGCCATACAAATGCTAGTATGATTTACATAATAATAACATACATACTAAGTAAATTTTTTTCTAATTTTATTTTTATTTCCACTAGTATTTGGAAACTTTTAAGTAAAATTCAGGCATTTCTAGCCGCTCAGAGTCAGAGTAAAGATGGTGATAAGGGTCGTGTTGGATTAATTGGGGTAAACGTGGTTTACTTTTCCTTCAGCAAGCGCATGAAGGTGATGGAGCAGCAGTTAGCCAGTCTGAAGGGTCTGGTTCAGCACGCGCTGTTCAAAGGAACAAACTCCAGCGGGGGAGCAGAGACGGCAAGGTACACTCCAACATCATGACGTAAAAACTAAACATAAGCTCATATTCAAGTTCATATAAATTTGAAGAAATTGTTGTATTGTGAAACTGACCAATACAACTTCTCTGATTTCAGTGAGAAATTGACCTCAGAGTCTCAAGACACAAACAGCGGTGGTTAGTATTGAATCTCCTTAATAATACATTAATTAGTTCAAAATGATTAGAAGAGTGTATTTTTCTAAATCATTTTAATTAACTTTAGCATAGTTAGCCTTTTGTCACTTTTAACTGATATTACAGATACCAGTGTAAGCATGGTGCTGAGTCCATATGTGGAAATATGCTGTAGGCGTGCCCTGAATGGGTATGGCTTTAAAATCATAGATAAGAATGTGAGCATAATCCGTAAGCAGCAAAAAGCAAATACTGATGTTAATTAATTTGTGTATATTTTCAGATTTTTTTTCTCTGCTAGCTAAAATAAATTACAGGATTTTATTTATTTATTTTTAACAATCCTGTGCGTGTCTTTGAGTTGATGTATCCGTACAAGGCCCACACCCACTGCTCAGCAGACAGACCCTGCGCTCTTACCTATTAGACATGAGTTATGTGAATATAAACACTGGACACAGACAGTTTCTAGGCATTTTGTGTGCGTGTTGTGCAGGAGTCTCCCCGGTGGCTGTGTGTAAGAGTCCCATCCTTCAGTCCGAGCCTCCCGTGTCTCCGTCAGTCAGAGACCCGTCTCTCGGCGTCCTCCTCACCACCTTCCGCAGAAACGTCTCCAGCCTCCGCCAGCAGCTCCATCAGATCCGACAGACGCAGGCAAGCGTGTCTCTATAACGACGGTTTAAACGGTTTGAGAACCTGCTTGTGTTTTTGACTTTTTCCTGGTGTGTCGTGTCCAGGTGCAGAACCAGGTGGAGATGAGGACGATGTTGAAGCAAGCGGAGGAGGAACTGACCACGAGAATGTGCGAGAAGCTGAATGTGATGGATGACTTGCTGAAGAAACAGAGGATGGAGGTGGACGAGGAGAGGCACAGATATGAGGTCATGGAGGAGAGCGTGCTGCTCCAGCTGGGGTGAGACTCTAGCATTAACAAAAGTCACACAGCGTTAGCCCACAGCCAGAGGATTGTGAGTTAACATCCCAGCTAGAAGTAACATGGGTGTGGTGATGCAGGATTACTGCTAGCACTCTGAAGTTTATTATTAACCTATCACACATTTATTTCGAGAGTGTTCAGAGCTCCACTTGTTGTGTTCCTAACACACACACACACACACACACACACACAGGTTCACATTGCGCAACCATGTGTGTTTGATAATCAAACGAGTGGGATTTGTCACTCTGCCTCGGAGCTTAGTTTCCCCCGGGGCCTCTCCAGCGCAAGCTGAAGGCAAGCAGGCATCATCACAACATGAGAAACTTTGTGTGAGAGTCAGACATGCGTGCAGGACCGAGAGCTTTTCTCTTCACTGATCTGTGACTCGGACAGGACGTTGGTGTTTGCTGAAGCTTTCACACGTTTCAGAAGTTTTGATCCCTGCTGCCGTTTGTCTGAAGATATTTTGCAGTTGTTCGCACCTGAAGCGAACCACTCAGTCCCACACACTCAAACCTCTCTCTCTCTCTCTCTCTCTCTCTCACACACACACACAGTAAACACTTTCCAAACGTGTCAAACAGGTTTCAGCTCTTTGCCTGTCTCTCATTGCAATAAATCTTACCGACTGAAAAAGTAGAGTTTACTGTACAGAAATATGATTTACACACGGGCAGATATCAGGTTCTACCGAATCAGAGCTTTATTTCATTCAAATATCCTAATCAAGAGAAAGAAATCATTAGTCTTTCTCTTCATCATTAGATTTTCATTAGTTTTATATTCTAAAGTCTAACAGAATATAATTTCAACAATTCTTCACTGAAGGAAAAAGTTCTAAATAATATATTTTTTTCTATAACTGCCACTAGGGGGAGTCCTCTGCTGTGTTTATCCGGAAGTTGTGTGTTGATGATATTAACATGTATTTTATCATTACAACGTTGTTTGAATTCTTTTGCAGCTAAAATGTAAATGAACATATTTGTAAACGTTGTATAACCTACTTTGTAGCCGTTCTAATCTATATTAATATAATCTCTCTTAATTTTTTTAATCGCTTAAACGGTGTAAAAGTGGCTAGGGGACGGGAGTGGAAATGCTACCAAATTAAATTTACTTTAAATTTCAGAACAAAGATAAGATCTGATAATTATTAGTCTAATACACACAAGGCATGTTTCCTTGCTTTAAAGCTGAAGAACCTGTAAATGATCATCTGAGCTATGGATTAGTTTCACAAATCATTTTAAGTTGCTTTGCCCCTTAAATAAAATAAGGGTTATGAAAATGTTATCGCTCGGTTCCTGTCTCTGTGTGCATGGAGTTTGCATGTTCTCCCCGTGCTTGGTGGGTTTCCTCCGGGTACTCCGGTTTCCTCCCACAGTCCAAAGATATGTAGGTTAGGCTAATTGGCGTTCCTAAATTGCCCGTAGTGTGTGAGTGTGTGTATGTGTGTGTGCCCTGCGATGGATTGGCACCCTGTCCAGGGTGTACCCCGCCTAGTGCCCGAAGTCTCCTGGGATAGGCTCCAGGTCCCCCGCGACCCTGAACACAGGATTAAGCGGTATAGAAAATGAATGAATGAAAATGTTATCGCATTAGCACCTATGACCAAGTTTGACCCTAATGGCTTCCCATAAGCATGGTTACCCAGATGTTGTAATAACGGAACTTTTAATGGAGATAATAAGATGACTAAAGATACAGCACCAGGTGTGATGAACCTTGAACCACAAGTTTCATTATAAAAAGCATCTAGGAGAACTGTTCTTACAAGAATATTATTTGTAAATGTAGTTAAAATGTAAACTGTGGGAGTGGTGGCTCATGTGACTAAGGATCTGGATGCAGTGCCAGTCCCATTCGAGAGATATTAATTGAACATTTGTTAAATGTTAATGTTTTGAGATATTATAAATCTGCATAATCTGTTTTCTCTAACCAGTTTGTCGTGCATTTCTTTATTCCAACATTGCACATTTATAATACAAGTAAATCTGAGTGTTTTCAAATTGTGATACATTGTGATCCCTAATCTATTGCTTTAATGCAGAAAACATGCAATTCTGCACTTGTACATTCATTACTAATGTTCATCCTACAGTGTGCATCTCTACTAGCCTTACAACAGGCAATGTACTGTAGTGAGATGTTGTGAGATGTAACGAGATGTTACTGAATCATCCTGATCGTTACAGAGATCTGGAGAAACATGTGGAGGAGATGAAGAGGAACTCCAGCTCAGCTCAGCGACCCTTGACGCTGCGGGATGTTGAGGACGGAGCGGTTGATCTGAGGAAGGTCGGCGAGGTGCTCGCCACGCTGAAAGGTAAACGCTGTCACGTGATAAAGCAGATGAAACTGATAATGATTGGTCTTGTTATTGTTATTAACACTTTAAGTCTGGATGCGATCAGGAAGTGAGTCACAGGGAGGAACGGAGCCACATTAACGTTTCTTTCTACTTAAAACTATAAATATAAAACATTCACATTTAGTACACTTAAACAGATTTATTAGGGACACACTGAAGTTTCTCCAGGTGAAAATTGAGACGTCTTTACAACCGAAAGAGAAAAGACAGATTAAAAAACAAGTTACATTACTGCTCTGAACCTCCATCTTTAATTCTCATTCCTGTCTGGTTTGATTTCACAACACGAAGATCAACCCTGGAGCTGAGAGGATCAACAAGTTGGTTCAGTTTGCTTGAACGGTCATGTCTCTGTGTGTGTGTGTGTGTGTGTGTGTGTGTGTGTGTGTGTGTGTGTGTGTGTGTGTCTGTGTGTGTGTGTCTGTGTGTGTGTGTGTGTGTGTGTGTGTGTGTGAGATCAGGAGACTTCCCAGCTCTGCAGTCGAGGATGCACACAGTCTTGAGGATGGAGGTGGAGGCGGTTCGCTTTCTGAAGGAGGAACCTGAGAAGATGGACAACATGCTGAAGAGGGTCAAATCCCTGTCTGAGACTCTGAGCATCCTCAGAATGTAGGACACACACACACACACATTTCTTAAGTAGTATGTTTCATAATCACATGAAAGCAAGAGTGTGTTAAAATGTTCACATTCCGATACCCAGTCATTTTTATGTGTGTGTTTGTGTGTGCGTGTGTGCGAGTCTCATTCCGATACCCTGTGCGTTGAGCAGATGTGCTACAGAAGGCTCCCTCCGCTCTGACCTGATCTCCGTCAGGCCCGAGTCACCCGATTCCCCGATACCGACCCGAGACTCGGCCACACCTCAACAGCAGTTATCGTCAAACCCCACCCCCTTTACAATCACCTCTTCTAACCCCGCCCACTGCGAGCTCGTCTCCGTCTCGTCTCCCATCATGGCTCAGAGGTCCTGCAGCTCGGCGCTGATCCCGAGTCAAGGGCGAGACGCACCCGCTGTGGTCCCGGTGAACCACGCGAGACGTGGGGAGACCGCCATCGTCCATCAGACCCGAGACGAGGCACCGAGTGGAAGAGACACCGCCGAGAGTAACAAGGTGAGGAACATTGATTATGTCTCCAAGCTTTAGTTTCTATTTGGATATCGTTCGTACTTTACTGTCTTTCTTACGTTTATGTCTCTGTTTTTATCTACTCTTCTAGATTCAGATTTTTTTTATCTTTTCTGGCTTTGTCTTTTTTTATTCCTCCTTTGAAGGCTTTGTTTATGCTTTGACTTTTTTTCTTCACTTTCTTTTTTCTAGCATCTTGTCTTTTCATTTTCTGTCTTTTCCTTTCTCTGCCCCTCTTTATTTTTGTCCTTGTTTTTTCCTTCTCTTTTCTTTTTACTCTTTATTTCCTGTCTATTATTTCTCCTTTTGTTAGTGTTATTACTGTACCCTGGCATGGCTCTGGCTGCATATTTTAGATTTAGAAATTCAAGTACACATCATTGTAATATATTAAACACAGGTATATTGGTCCGTGTACACAGCTCTGAAGGTGTGTCTTGTGTGTCTTGTGTGTGTGTGTGTTTCTTTGCAGGAGGTTGACAAGAGGCAGAACAAGGACAAAGCAGACATGGAGCACATTTTACATCAGACTCAAGTCAACCTGATGAAGAACATACCTGACTTGGAGCTGAATAATCAGGGTGAGAGCAAGGTCTCGGACACGACGTACATGCGGCCCGACAGAGTGGACGCTCCTCTGTCTCCACCTCCAGGTCTGTCCAACGGTCCTTGTCACAAAGCAGCTTTAAGAAATCAAAAAAATGGTCACGCTGATCATTGTGTTGTATTTCTAATGTCAGTGTAACGTCGTGATTATAAACCCTCACGCCTTCCTGAATTAAGCTCCGCCTCTGCGTGACCCAGAAATGTGTTTTCAACATACTTTTGTTTCCGTTTGTTCGTTTACAAACAGAGGCCACCGCTCCAGCCGAATCAGTAGCATATAACCCGGTCCAAACCAGTTCAGAGTGTGTTCCTAAACCTCCTCCTCTGGAGAAGCCTCAAAGGGCCAGCGTGGATCGAGTGGCGGCGAGTCAGGATGCGCCAATTAAATCTCCTCCCCCTGCTCCGCCCCGCAAACCCCAACTCTCTGCGACTGGACTGACGACCGGGCGCTCTGGTGAGGTCATCTACACCACCCGCAAGGACTCCGCCTCCTCTCAGGTGTGTGTAAGAGGGAGAGACCTTGTTTAACCGCATTCTCAGCTACTATGCTGAGAGGTTTACACTGTCACTCAGGCACAACTGTGCCCTGGACATTTGTGGTTATTTTTACCACATGCTGTATATTATGATATGCAGTTTGGGATGTAAGCAGAGCAAAAAAGGAGACTTAGGCCTTGTTCACACGGGCGTTAAAATCAACCGTTTTTCTGCCGTTCGTAGCGTCCGGTGACCGCGGATGAAGCGCAGAGTCAATGACGGTGTTCACATGGGCTTTGGTGACGTGCGTTTGTCCGGCTGCGCGTTTATACGGTGTTAAAAAAACGTTGCAATCAGCTTTTTCTTGGCGTTCCCAACGAACGCAAGGAAACCGGATCTAGTTAGTTTTCTCCGCGTCCATTTTACGCTTCGGAGGATCGGATATATCCCATGATCCTACATCCTATACATAGGGAAATGCGAGAAAAAGGCAAAAATAAAATGCTTAAAAAATAAAACTTGCGCGGAAATGTTCGCATTTCTTCATAAACCACAAAAAACGTCCTTTAATCCGACGTTGTGCCGTCAGAGGGTGAACCCAGTAGCGCCGGCGATTTTTTTCTCTCCCTACGTCGCCGTATTATTTTTAAAAATATTTTTATATATTATATAAAAATATAATAATTTAATTTGAATTTTTAAAACAATAAGATTAATGTCTAATATAGCAAAATGGTCCATATTAAAAGGAGGCCCCTCAAATAAAATGACAAGGGCTTTCATATCCAGTTCCCGACACACTGCCCCCACAGGTTAAACACACAAACTACAATTTGGGCTGCAGGCTGGTGTTAGACAGACAAACGAACGCCAGTGTGGCAGTCTGAGCAGCACTACAAAACGCAACATAAACATATAGGACGTTCAGAGCTCGTTCGTTTATCCAAAAATTTAACGCCTGTGTGAACAAGGCCTTAATGCCTGATTAGTTTACTGACTGCAGTGCAGTTGTAGTGTTGTGATTTCTCATCTACTTGTTCAGCTAAAAGTTTAATTATACATGCATTATGGGTGCACAAACATTTGCAAATGTGAGGTTACATGCTTTCATCACAGTGTGCAGGGAGATATTCACTGCAGACTTTCCTTGATGCTTATTCAGAGTCAAGTATGTTTTCTCCTCAGGAGCGAGAGGAGGAAGAGGAGGGGCAGGAGGAAGCTCTCCAGTCCAAACCTCAGCGAGTTCGCCCCGAGTTGAAACCCAAACCGCGTATACTTCCGCCGATCAGTGCACGTGAGGAGGAGGAGGAACATGATGAAGATAAGATCGTAGCAGAACTTCAGGTGAGTAGCTGTATCCCCTGCCCGTGCACACACACACAAACACACCCAAGCCACACCCAGTCTAGTCAGGTAAGACAGAGTATAGCATCAGCATTGGCAAGGTAAAAAAAAAAACACACATACACAGATGGGTGGAGGTGTTCTGAAACAAACACACTTGGTTTATGAGCGCCCCACCCAACCTGACACCAACACACCGTCCTCAGGCATCATCTTATACTGGGACATATTGTGGTGTTTGGTGCCCTCTAGTGGAAAAATCACATTCTCACAATTTTCCAGACAACAGTTGACCTTTTAAGATTTTGCCTACTCATATACTGTAGCTACCTCCTGAAATGAAATACACACTGACAGATAGTGTGTGATGCTAACACACACTCCACTCCAGGTGTTTGAGAAGTACCCGGTTAAAGACTTAGAGCCCAGATACGTTGTTGACCTGACCACCCACCCGCTCCCAAACAGAGACCTAGAGCCAGCCTACACACTCTCCTCGTATGACCCAAAGGTAACGGATTGTTCAGATTAGCGCCCTCTAGATGTTTGTTGCCATAACCAGCAGGACTAACACTTACCTCGATTTGGCTTTAGCCATGCTTACAGTGTTTCACGGCGCACACTGATATGCTTAACCCCTCTGACGCTCTCACACACCTGTTGCTTGATGGAACAAGGAATGCTTTAACTGCATGAAATGTTTGCTGGACTAAAAATGCATCTGTTCTGTGCCGTCTTTCTCCGTGACCCATGCAGAGCTGTGGGGGATAACAGAGGATATTTACTTTACTATATTTCACGTGTCTGTTCTTTACTTGAGTAGTTTTATCAGAGGATACTTTTTTACTTTTACTCCGCACGAAAGATACAGCAAATATCTATACTTTTTACTTCACTACAATTCTGCGTGGGGTTGCATTAGTGGTTGCATTGGTTGCTGAACCAAAGTGGTGTGTAGCATTTGAAGCGGGACTTTCGCCACCTGCTGACTGCTATGAGTAATTGCGCGACTTGCCTTTCCTTCCAGCCTGAGAATGTAACGGGTGATTGAAATCAGTAGGATTGCTGGGTGCAGACAGCGACAAGAACAACTCGTTCACATTCGGAAAACAGAGAGAGAAAGAGAGAGAGAGAGAGATTTTTAATACTACAGAAGCACAAGCCCTTTACTTTTGATTTTTAAGTAAATTTGAAGGTGAGTACATCTGTACCTTTACTCAGGTACACATGTAAATGGAGGATGTTTACTTTTACTTAAGTAATATTTGTAATACTTTTAATAAAGTACAAGATTTGTGTACTTTGCCCAGCTCTCATGCCCCCCTTTCCTTGATACTGATTCAGTACAGCAGTATTCGCCACCCTCCCCAACCCCCCAGTATCTCTCACCTCCTACTAAATTCTCACTCTGGTATTTATCGTAAGGTATACTTTAGCAGGTTTCCATCAAAGGAACGTTTTTTTCAGACACTGAGAAAAGAACTCAGGCAATTACAAGAGATCCTTAAGCATTTCTTGGATGGTTTGTGGTTGAGATTTCCAGAATCCCAAAACATGAATGAATGTTCTCAGAGTTAAATCCCTTTACGATTCCACTCTGCGACCTCACACCAGCTTATGTGAAAAATACTTTGTTATCTTTGTTTAAGTTCTAAAACTTGATCTCCAAGGTGTTCTTGGAATGCTAACATACATTTCTTTTCCATTAGGGTCTTATCTGATGAACAACATAAAAACACTACAAAACATTTCACATTTAAATTAATTTAGGATTAATTCATGACTCATCTCCTCTTCAGACTTCATTCATTTCTCAGGCTGTTTGCATGATTTCTGCCAAGAATAACTGGATAAAGCTCCTGAACATCATTTTATTATGTGCTTAAGTCAATATGCTGAATGTGAGATTTTGCCAATATCGTTGTGTCTTTAAAAATGTTAGAACACAGAAGATGGAAAGCACTCTCCTCATCCTTCACCTGGAAATGGGGTAAAAAAAAATTTGACTTGGTTTGGCATTATTTCTTTCAATGTGTATTTAAGTTGTGTTACATTTCATTCAAAATCTCCATCTGTTTATCATCATCAGGTCATATATTACATCACTGGCACTTCAAAAGCATCCAGTGAGATTCTGCTCGGAGGATCTGAAGCCCAAAATGAGCCCAGGGAAGGAGCCATTTCCTCGTCTAAGGTGGCGCATCCGAATTCTCCTGATTTTACCCAACAGCCAAACGTACTAACGCCGTCTGACTTGACTTTAGATTCCCCTAAAGCAGTAGAAGAAAGCCAGAACGTGTCAAATGACACTAAGATGACTTATGTAAGTCTTTATGAAACTCAAAAGGACGTCAGCAGTGCCAGAGATGAGGCAAAGGTTCCAAAAGAGTCATCTGAGAAGCCAGAGAATCAAGTGTTGGCGTCTTCTGAAAATCTTATTCATGCTTCTGAGACACCATCCAGCAACGGACCTGATGTTCAAGTGCCTAAATTACTGGTGCGACCAGAAACGTTGCTGCTCTCAGATGAAACCAGGTACCAAGAAGCCAAGCAGCAGGTGGTAATGAGATTCTCCAGGGGTCGAACCGGGTACACAGAGGAAACCAGCTTGAGCCCTGACCTTCCTGAAGAAGAGGCTCCTCTTCCATCTGACAACATTGCATTCATGATCACCAAAACTAAAGTGCAGGCTCTGTCCACTGGGGAATACCAGCAACTAGTGAGCTCCAAGGAACAAGAAGTTGAAACTGTTAAAGTTGGCACAGACGAGTCCATGTCCACCCCAGACTATAGTGAGGATTACAGCAAGAAACCTGTCATCATTGTCTTTGACGAGCCCATGGACATCCGACAGGCCTACAAGCGTCTCTCTACCATCTTCGAGTGTGAAGAAGAGCTGGACAGGACGCTCTCAAAAGAGCGCATCATTGAAGATACTGAGGAATTAAATGAAGAGGAGGCAGCCAAGGATAGGGTTGAAAATCAGTACAAGACCAGCAGTAAATTAGAGAGTACTGGTAGGGGTAATCATCTCCAAGTGCCTGGCCAACACCAGAACCTTATCGAGTGCTCTTCTGCAGTGTCAGAGGATGCATCCCAAGCAGACCTCCCTGGTGATGCCAAGCAGGAAGCTAAAAAGAAGTTTAAGTTCAAGTTCCCCAAGAAGCAACTGGCAGCCATTGGGCAAGCCCTTCGAACTGGTACAAAAACAGGCAAAAAGACACTGCAGGTGGTGGTTTACGAGGATGAGGAGGAACCAGATGGCACACTGAAGGAAGCAAGAGAAGCCAAGAGATTTGAGATTAAATCCAGTATAGACTCCACCAATCCTGACATTTCTGCCAATGAACCGTCTGAATCCCAGATCATCGACCAGCAACCCTCTGCAGGAAGGACTAATGAGATCTGTCAAACTGCTTACAAAACCTTAGACAGCCTGGAGGAGACCATTAAACAACTAGAAACAACAATCACAAACATGAACCCTGGACTGTCCCCCGACGCCGTTTGTAAGGACCTGAAAGACAAAAGAGTTGCAGAGAACCAAACGGCGCCGACTGAAAGCAGCCCTTCTAAGAAACCAGCTCCTCTTGGACCAAAACCTCAGAAGCCTCCTCAGTTAAAGAAGTCCAAAGTGCAAGTCCAAACTCCTCAGCCTCCTTCCGCTGGCGGCACTAAACAGGTCTCTCGGTTCAGCTCCTCTTGCCTGCCTCTTGGTGCTTTGGGTTTGTCTCTCAGTTTCCTCCGTTCTAACCACTGACTTTAATCCAATGTGAATGTGTTTCGTAGGTGCCTGTGGGGTGGATTCACACCTGGGAACCCTCTATGTTCAGTCCTGTGTGTGATTCATAATGATTTCTCGAGTCTTCTTGGGTTGCTGTTCTTGTCTTTACTACTTTGCTTTTTGACATGGTGACGGTATACCCTATCCGACTGATTTCTTTTGATCTTTTACGTGATCGATCACTTGATTGTGCATGATGTGAGGTTCAGCATGCTGGCTGTACTTTCCTGGTTCTCTGAAAATCCCACAAATTTGCTGCTCTCACTCTTTGCATGCTCCATTAGCTCATCCCTGATTTCTTTCCCTTGCCTTTTTTGTTTCCAGAACACCAGCAGTTCCTCGTCTTCAATTCGGGTTGCCCCGCCCAGATCGCGTCAACAACCAGGAAGTGTGGAAAAACCTCCAAAACCACCAAAGCTCCAGGACACCCAGAGCCAATTCCGACAGGTAGTTTTACTGTAGATGCTACCTGTAAGCAGGACGTGTGTAGGTTCCCGACATCTCGTTAAGAGTCGCTTCTACTGTGAGGAGTGGTTAGGGCCTTGACCTGCCCATCCAGAAGGATGATAGTTCGACAGCTAGCACTAACAAGATGTTGGGTCTTTGAGCAAGATGCTTAACTTTCAATGCCCCAGTTAGAGAGTAAGTTGCTTTGAATGAGAGCATCAGCGAAATAAATGGCTGAAAGTGAAAAAAAAAATTATATATATATATATATATATATATATATATATATATATATATATATATGTGTGTGTGTGTGTGTAAACGTGTTACACAATCTCACAGATTAACACACAAAGAACTGAAAAGTGTTTGGAGAGAGGTCACTCTGGATTAGTCACTTAGCAAAATATGCTAGCTTTCTGCTCCTGTGAAATGCCAACTTTGCTTTCGTTTTTATGTTGCCTTTGACATATCTAACCAGCAAGACTCAAATATATTTGGTTACTGTGTTACAGCTAGCTATTTATACACAGTATACACATCTACACCTTTGTTAATCCACATTCCAGCATTTTTATTCACAGGTGGAAACAAAATCGCCGTCGCAGCTTGCAAAGAGCATGCATGCTTCTAAATGCTCAGCCTTATTCTGTGCTAACTCTGGAAATCATATGTCCATTTGAGCGTAACCGCGCCACTCATCCGACAAGCCCTCCGCCAAGTCTTAGCCACGGCATCTTCTGTCATGTAATAATCAAGCTTTAGCAGCTGATCTGGCTACAGTTTCTCATCCTTCTGCTTGCTGTCTCTGGGTCGAATTGAACCCTGTGCTTACGAAGCAAAGCAAGGTTTATACTTCAAGAAATCATTCTGGCAACATAGTGACTTGCAGGATATATTTCATAAACATGAGATTTCTTATAATATAAGAAATTATAATCTTATAATATAAGATATAATTAATATTATAATATATTATCTCTATAATTTATATTATAATATAAATCTTATAAGAAATTTAATGTATATCTCATGCCATCCTGGGATTAAACCTGAACTATGGCACCCCTCAGTAAATTTAACCTAGGCCACACTCACTAGCAACTACTATTAAGTGTTTTGAACCTTGTAAGGTGTAAAAAATAAAATTCCGGTGTGAGTGTAGGGTGAATCTTGCAGAGCTTGAGCTTCAGCCTGACATCACCAGCATCAGAGCAAGCTTATGAACATCAACACCATGAACATTGTTTTTCTGCAAAATTTCAACTTTTGCTTACGTTTTCTTTTGCAGATCTTTTACACGCTTTGATTGTTCAGTTTGGGATTGGTTTTTCTTTTGTTTTTCGTCGTTGTTTTTGTGCACTACCGCACTCTAACACTTGCTAACGGCATCATGACTAGATCTAGTGCTGGTGCTTTGGCGTAGGTTTTCTGTTTAAGACGTGGGGTTAGATTAGATTAGATTAGATTAGAGTGACATTACCGGAGTTTTGTTTTTTCAGAGGTGTGAGAATTACATGGTGGGAATATAACTAAAGTGTACTTTTTTTCTGAAAAAAAAAAATTATAGAGTCTTATTTTTCCTTAGATTACAAACTGAGAAAGATTAAAGAAGTGAATTGTGTGTGAACTTTATCAGTGTTTCAATTTTGGGTTTTAGCGCACTGCCAGTTTTAGCTAACATATATCTTTCACTTACAACACCAAAGTTATGTTTATTAAGATGTACTTTCTGTTATAATTGATCTTTAGAGAAAAAGAGAGTGTGTGTGATGTTTAAATATAATACTACTAAAATATCCTGAGTAGTTTAGATTATATTTTTGTGCCACTAATAGTGTAATAAACTGCATACACAAGTGATGTGTTAATAATAAAAAGAAAACTGTTTTCATTTAACTGGCCAAAGTTCTCTGCTATGCATGCCTTCTAGGTATTTCAACATGAACAGTCTTGTGTTTGCACAAAATAATGCTGTAAATATGTTTTCGGTTTTTGTAAAAAAAGGCTGTGCAGAGGAAAACTCATATAAAGGTGTCTATGCAATAAAGGACTGTCACTTAGCACGGCTCTTTGTGTTCTTCATTTCACAAGTTTGCTGAAATAAATAAAGGACGAGATTAAATTCCTCAGAGGAACATGCACAAGGCCACAGCTGCTTAGAAGATTTTCAGTCAGTAGAAAAGCAATCACAGGGGGAAAAAAAACTAATTTGAAAACTTTTCCATAATGGGTTTTAACCAAGCTAAAGAACTGAACTGAATTTTTTTTAAATACATATATTTTGTTATGCATTATGTGTGTCTTCGGCAAATACAACCTCAGACAAACAACATATACTTTGTTCACCGTGCCATTATTTAACAAAAATGAAACCAAAACACTAGATATGTGGTCAATCCTAAAACCTTACTGATTCCACAGGATTTAAGAGGGTAAGTTTTTAATCATCAGGACTTGATTAACTGATCAACTGATCACCTCTAAAAAGCAGATGTTTTGGCAGTTTGCTGGTCTGGACCATTCAGGTATGTGTTAACTCAATGACAAGTGGGAAAACATAAGAAATGGTATTAGAGAAGCAAGTGTTGCTGAACATTAAACTGCAAAGGGCTATAAAACAATTTGAAGTTCAACATTCTGAGGAAAAATTATTCAACGTTCTAGCACATTCACCCCAAGGTCAGACTTTGCAATGCGCAAAGAAATACAAATAACCCAAGAGCAACATCTCAGACCCTACAAGCCTCACTGAGCGTGTAACATGTTAAAGTCCACGACAGCACAATTAGAAGAAGACCGAACTAGTATAGTTTGCTCGCACGGGTTTCCAGGAAAACTTCTGTCTAAAAAGAAGATAGAAGCATTGACGGAGGTTCACAAAACTGTATCTGATCAAACCACAAGACTTCTGGAACAATGTCCAGGACAGGTGAAACCACAGTGGAGTTGTTTTGGTGAAAATCAAACATCATGGTGGTAGAGGGGTGATGATTTGGCCAGGTTTTTGCAACCACAGGACCTTTGTACCCTGGAGTCACTGAGTCAATTATGGATTCTAAAGTACTTTAGAGACAATTGTGAGGCCGTTTGTCTGACAGCTAAACCTTGGTCGGAATTCTGTAATGCAACAGGACAATGTTCGGAAGCACAGCAGCAGTATATCTACAACAGAGAATGGCTAAAAAAAATAAAAGAATCAAGGTTTTGGAGTGGACTAGTCAAAGTTCAGACGACAACCGAACCGATATTCTGTGGCAGGATCTTAAGAGAGCTATATCTACACACACAAAATTATCAATTCAAATTATTGCTGCTAAAGGTGGATCTACAAGCTTTTGAATCATGGGGTACCCACATTTTGCCCACTTTTCAGTTATTTATTTGTAAAAAAATGTTTGGAATCATGTACGATTTTCATTCCACTTCTCACGTGTACACCACTTTGTATTGGTCTTTCACGTGGAATTCCAATAAAATTGATTCATGTTTGTGTCTGTAATGTGACAAAATGTGGAAAAGTTCAAGGGGGCCGAATACTTTTGCAAGCCACTGTATTTTCCCTATACTAATCCAAAACATTCTACTGCTCTTTTTACTTTTGCATTCCTGAAAAAAATATTTGCAAGCTAATCAGACGCCTTGGAGCAGGAGGTTTGAACTGAGTAGTTAATTTCTTAATCGAAATCTAATAAATTTACAACACTGTGACTATGACCAAAATACATTTTAACTGCAGGCTATATGTAGAAAAACTTATTTTATTACATTGGAACTGAAAGGTCTGTTCTGGACAAATTGTAGATACATTTTTGCATAAATATAATAATAAACCAATAATCCTTAGAAGAACTATCAGAGCTATGACATCATAATTCTTAGGCCCTAAAAATTATCCATACATTTTGTGTAACTCACAAAATGGGCAATAGAGGGCAGCACTCACTCACTAATCTAACACAAAGACAGACTCAGATTACTCACACTCCACCAACACAATATAGTACAGAAGTTCCGGGGTAGTTGACGGGTAGTTTTTTATATATATATATATATATATATATATATATATATATATATATATATTTTTTTTTTTTTTTTTTTTTTTTTTTTTAATTATTATTATTTTTATTTTCATGAGATTTAAAAAATGTATGTCACTCTGGATAAAGGCGTCTGTAAAGTACGTAATGTCAATGTCAATGGTCATGTCACACACTGACTACTCAAACTACTCTTTCCTCGCTGCTGTTCTCCAAAAAACCTCCTCCATGGACTTTAACTCCTCCCCCAGAACTGCAGAATATCATGTACAGTCACATAATCCTTCATGTCACAGAAATTACCCTGGACCTACACATCCGTCCTCCCTCCTGTCTGTCTCCTGTACCTCACTTCATCCTCAGCACCATGGGTACCAGGGCCTCTCCGACAGTGGGACAAAAAAATATTTAGTCAGCCACCAATTGTTCTCCCACTTTAAAAGATATGAGAGGCCTGTAATTTTCATCATAGGTATACCTCAACTATGAGAGACAAAATAAGAAAAAAAATCTAGAGAATAACATTGTAGGATTTTTAATGAATTATAGTGGAACCTTGGATTACGAGTAACGCGGTTTATGAGTGTTCCGCAAGACGAGCAAAGATTTTGAATAAATTTTGACTTGAAAAACGAGCATTGTCTTGGTTTACGAGCACTGAGTATCATGTATAACGCATTTGCTTCTTGTTTTGACCCCGAGCGTCACGTCATTGCAACTGAGGCAACGGTTTTTCTCTCTCTTGCGCTGCGGAATTGTAGGTAATCGTCTCCCCTGCTGGGTGAATACACGCGCACACACACACACACACACACACACACACACACACACACACACGCACACTCAGAAACTCTGCAAGTACTAAGACCCAGCAGGGGAGACAATAGGTAGACCTCACCTGCTGGGTCTTAGTTCTTGCAGAGTTTCTGAGTGTGCACACGCGCGTGTGTGTGTTTGTTTGGGAACCTGAGAGGAGGGGGTCTGTAAAGGCGAGTGTGTGTGTGTGTGAGTGCGCTCATTCACTTACACCAACACACAAATACACACACACTCTCTCTCTGCTACCCAAACACACAGAAACTCTGCTCTGTCGCGGTAGGGTGCTGGTTAATTTTTTTTGTTGTTGTTGTTTTACTTTACAGCAGTGATTCCTTTAGTATGCGCTCAAGCGAGTGTGACGAGCGATGTTCCTTGCTAATTTTTAAACAGTTTTAAAAATGGTCAAACACACACACACACACACACACACACACAGCGCTTGCATGCACAAACGGAAACACCTATCTGTCCGGATTTATTTTTAAGTTTTTTTAAAGGTAAAGTGCAGGTTAATTTGTTTTATTTTTATTTTAGATTTTGTGTTAATTATAATTTTTTGGGGCTGTAGGATGAATAATTTGAGTTTCCAGTATTTCCTATGGGAAAATGAAATTTGGTTTTTACGAGTGTTTTGGAATACGAGCCCACTTCCGGGAACGAATTATGCTTGTAATCCAAGGTTCCACTCTAATTGGTAAATTCCTCGGTAAAATAAGTATTTGGTCAATAACGCAATTTCATCACAATACTTTGTTATATACCCTTTGTTGGCAATGACAGAGGTCAAACGTTTTCTGTAAGTCTTCACAAGGTTTTCACACTGTTGCTGGTATTTTGGCCTATTCCTCCATGCAGATCTCCTCTAGAGCAGTGATGTTTTGGGGCTGTCGCTGGGCAACACGGACTTTCAACTCCATCCAAAGATTTTCTATGGGGTTGAGATCTGGAGACTGGTTAGATCACTCCAGGACCTTGAAATGCTTCTTACGAAGCCACTCCTTCGTTACCCGGGCGGTGTGTATGAAATCTCACGATACATGTCCCCATTCATTCTTTCCTTTACACGGATCAATCTTCCTGGTCCCTTTGCAGAAAAACAGTGCCAAAGCATGATGTTTCCACCCCCATGCTTGACAGTAGGTATGGTGTTCTTTGGATGCAACTGAGCATTCTTTCTCCTCCAAACATGACAAGTTGAGTTTTTACCAAAAAGCTCTATTTTGGTTTCATCTGACCATATGACATTCTCCCAATTCTCCCTCTTCTGGATCATCCAAATGCTCTCTAACAAACTTCAGACGGGCGTGGACATGTACTGGCTTAAGCAGGGGGACACGTCTTGCACTGCAGGATTTGAGTCCCTGGCGGCACAGTGTGTTACTGATGGTAGCCTTTCTTACTTTGGTCCCAGCTTTCTGCAGGTCATTCACTAGGTCCCCCCCGTGTGGTTCTGGGATTTTTAACCCCACGTGGTGAGCTTTGGCATGTAGCCCCAGATCGAGGGAGATTATCAGTGGTCTTTTATGTCTTCCATTTTCTAATAATTGCTCCCACAGTTGATTTCTTTACACCAAGCTGCTTACCTAGTATTGCAGATTCAGTCTTCCCAGCCTGGTGCAGGTCTACAATGTTGTTTCTGGTGTCCTTTGACAGCTCTTTGGGCTTGGCCATAGTGGAGTTTGGAGTGTGACTGTTTGAGGTTGTGGACAGGTGTCTTTTATACTGATAACAGATGCTATTAAATACAGGTAACGTGTGGAGGACAGTGGAGCCTCTTAAAGAAGTTGTTACAGGTCTTGTAGGTGACCAAATACTTATTTTACCAATTTACCAATTAATTCATTAAAAATCCTACAATGTGATTTTCTGGGGGGCAGGGGGGGGGTTCTTATTTTGTCTCTCATAGTTGAGGTGTACCTATGATGAAAATTACAGGGCACTCTCATCTTTTTAAGTGAAGAACAATTGGTGGCTGACTAAGAACATTTAAAACTACTCTTAAAGATATGTTTTATATATATATATATATATATATATATATATATATATATATATATATATATATATATATATACTTCATTTATAAACTTTACAGAAGACTTCACTGTATCAACAGTTAAGACATGTTTCTGGAACATGGAGGGAACGAGTCTCCAGTATCAGTGCTTTGTAACGATCAGAGCTAAAGCTGTAACTGTAAGTTTTCCAACATCTTTAGGACAGACGAGGTTTCACAGTAAAGCTCAGTTTCCATTTTCACAACAGTGATGAAATAAGAGATACAGATCGTTAAGGATTCACAAGTCCTGATAAGTCCTGGGTGGTCGTACTGGGGTTTACTGGGAGTGTCTGGGTGACCTGTTGTGATCCTTAGAGATTTAGACAGACATTTACATTTGGCAGATGCCCTTATCAAGAGCGACTTATATTTTATCTCTTTATACATTTGAGCAGTTGAGGGTTAAGGGCCTCATTCAAGGGCAACTTGGTGGTTATGGGGCTCAAACCCAGGACCTTCTGGACCATAGTCCAATGCCTTCACCACTGAGTCACCCCTAATCCCTGAGCTTGCTCATTAACTAGTGGTGGAGTTACGGCTTTATGGTATGTATACCGTTTTTTTCAGTGTATTTCCATATGCATGTGGTTATTCGTGATGTTCCGTAATTAATCAAACCATCTTTAGTACCATCCATCTGGAAACCTCTGCAGTCCAACTGTAGGCCAGTTGTGATTACCGTTGTGTTTATTCTCATTTTTATGACTGTGGCAAGACTTCAAAGTTCAGACACGCTAATTAGCCTAATCCACATTGGATTGTGGGAGGAAACCGGAGAACCAGAAGGAAACCCACCAAGCACGAGGAGAACATGCAAACTCCACACACACAGACCCAAAGGTGGGAGTCGAACACAGGACCTGGAGGACGAGGCCTCAGTGCTATCTACTACTCTACCACAACGTCATTTTAAGCACCAGGAAGCTGTATTTTTAAGAAATCGTTGTCATCTGTGGCTTCACAGCACTATTTTTTTTATCTTTAGCGTTACAGTATTTCACCTTAACTCTACCTAGTAGCTGGTAAGGTTAGAGCATGTTGGAGCCAGGCCAAACTTATAACTTTTAACTTGAAATGATAGCAATTCAAAGCAAAAATCCTGAAAGTGGGCTTTACATGACAAAATGCATTGATGTTTTGAGCGACAGAGAGAGTTGAGTGTCGCTCTTTAACAAATAATCGTTCTGATGTAAGGTGACACTGAGGAATATGCTGTTACTGGAAAATAATCAACTTTACAGTAACTTCACTTCATCACACCAGCCTGTCAGTGTCTATTTTCTTACGGCATTACTACTACTACTACTACTACTACTACACACACACACACACACACTGTTTATCACTGACACACCCTCCTAGTGACAATGTTCACGAGTATCTGCTCGTAAAAATCCTGGAAATCTCTAGAAGCACCACTTTTCCGTGAATGTCAGAGCAGAAAGGCTCGTCGAGAGCTCGCTATTCAGCGCTTCGCACATTTTAACTAACAATTTCGAGACAGTGTGTATTGAGATATCACAGCAGAACTGCAGCGCCTGTCTTCTGATCAGCGTCTTAAACAAAAGTCTTTAAAAATGGGTTTTGGGGTAAAAAAAAAAAGAATGAGTGGATGGTTGTGGAATGATGCTCGTGCCCCTTAGCGCTAACTTCATCTCAGCAGAGACAAAAGCAATTATCATCTGATTGATGTTAGAGTCGTATACCTTTGTTAATGTATATGGACAGGCGAGTTCCTCAGAGACGCATGATTGGCATGTCTATTAATTTGGAGCTGTTTTTTTTTTCTTTCCTTCTTTCTCCTGTGTCGAGTGTTTTTTTTGTCCTTTTGACAAGCTTGATTTAGTTTTACATAATTCATTAAATGGCTCATGTGTATGTACTTCATTACGAGTGTGCTGAAGATCCTCTGCAGTCGAGGTGTGGAGCAGGTAATTAGCGCTATTTAAACACTCGTTATTACAGACGATCATAAAGAACGATTAGCTTCATGAATGTTCAGGCTGAGAGACGGCCACGTTTTTAATCTCCGATTATAAATTATCACAAAAAACAATTATATATTACAGAGCATTGAGTGTGGTTCTTGTGAAATAAGATGGGGGAAAAAAACCTCCACGCGGCTAAATTTGCACAGATCACTCGTACATGCTCGAGCTCGTTTTTCTAAAATTAGTAATTAGCTCACTCCTTAATGAACATTAATTAGCTCATATGCAAATGTAAATCTGTGAATCCCAAAGCATTGTTCTGTCTAATTAGCATGTAATTTGTGTATTATAACACACTTACCACTAAGACAAGGCCGAATGCGGCGTCGCCGTCGAGAGGACGGTAATTAAAACACACATCCTTTTTAGCGTTTAAGGTTAATTACGGCGTCTCCTGATGTTTTATTGCAGTGGAGCATCAACAGACGCAAATCTTCCAGGACATCCACAAACCAACAAGGAACTTACCAAGTTTAATCAAAGATCTGTGCCATCATTTGCATTTTTAATTGCAATTAAGCGGTGTGTCAATTAAGCGAAGTGATTAGGTAAGAATCCAAGTCGGGCTGCGGACAAATGATTTGTTTAAACCGTGTTACTTAACGTGCGAGTAAAGTTCATGTATTTAAGGAAAATTTGTGCTTCTTGTGGTTTCTATAGTAACAGCTCGTTCCCAGCAGATGCTTCGAATAAACAGATAAAAAATAAGGCTTTAGGGGTAAAAAGGACTTTGTGTAATTTCTCAGCAAATGACGAGTTTTTTTTTTTTGTACATGAACTTCAAAAAGTTAAAAAAAAGACACAAGAGCCTCCCTTGTATTGAGGGAACGAATGTAAATTTTAAAAACGCTTAAAACTAAATGACCTTCTTGGTGCTTTGTTAGCAAAACATGCAAACAACATCAGGATACATCATGATATCTTTGAATATTGTGTGAACTTAAAATCAGTTTTGCTAATTGACTCATTCTGACAAAATGTTTCATTCACATTAAATCTAAATATAATTCAACCCTCCATTTTTAGGACAGCGCTCGTCTTGTCAGTTTGAGATAAATGATTCGTTCACGCTGCAGTTCAGATTTACCGCTCGTAGCAAATTTCTCTCACGCGCTGACGCTCCTGAACTGACCCACGTGAACAATAAGACGTCACACTCGTTGAAATCAGTGTTTACACTACAAGTATTTTACAAGTGTCTGCAGTGTTTGTCTGTATCCACAACCTTGTAATTATCTACTTACAGAGACATTTTAACTTTGGAGTGTGTGAGTACAGATTCAGGTGTAATATCTCAAATCTTTGTATTCAGTGACTTGGATCTACAGTGATGTAAAAATAACATGAATTTCATATTCAGCCCGCGGTGCAAAATCTCAGCTCTGTATCTGATTTAGGGGCAAATATTGAAGCGGCCTAAACCAGAATCAAAAATATCAGTTTGTACGATTTGTGAGATTTACACTGACACGAAAAAAAGAAAGCAACCAATCTCGATCACATAAGAGCAAAAAAAAAAAAAAAAAAACCACTTCAACATCAATTCAGCATTTTTATCATTAGAAATATTTTTATATAAATTTTTTTTTATGTTGGTTACCATTAACACTTTTTTAATGGAGCACTTTGATTACACAGTGAAATAGTTTTAAAAAAAGAATTAACAGGGAAAAGAATTAACACCTGCTCATTCAGGGTAGTTAATAACAATCTATTTTGAAATATAATATAATGACATGATTTTATTTGGAAAGCCTGATTCATTTCTTTTAATTTAAAAAGATCAGTCTTTACATTCAAAGTGATACTGCTGTAAAAACAAAAATCATGCACACGGCTTTTTCCTTTATTCTTTGAGCGGCCGTGAACTGAACACCGGCGCTCGACGCTCCCTGTCCCAGTAGCTTTTGTACTACATGACCTTGGCTGTGTGCATTTTAATTTCTCTGTCTTTAGAAGGGCACTAGCAGGGGTTCTCTGCCCCCTACAGCCCAGCGCAGGGGCACGGGGATCGCTTCGGGCAAAACGGCTCACAGCACACAATTCCCTTCCACCGGTAAGTACCCGTAACACTTCATTAACAATTAATTGAATTCCGTCTATCAGGAATAACGGTTTAAAGAGATGGTCTACTCCCCAACACACACCCACACACACCCACACACTTTGTAATGACACACTGCCTCTGAAATCAGATCCATGTTATAAACAATTACGAGAATATAGTACTACTCAGAAAAATAAATATCTCGTTTATTTCAGTTTTTAACTTCCTTAGTTTGGACCGATCGTTCTCAGAAAAAGCAATGCAGTAAAAGTCTGTTCATCAAAAATGTTACATGAAATAAAAATTGCTAAATGGTAAACAATATAAAATTGCACAAATGATTATTTTTAAAAAATATTTGTATAATGTGTAATTACTGGACAATTATAAGGCTGCTAATTGGACTGAAGAAATTCTTCCTGACATTTCCTTAGTTTAGCAGTTTAAATACTGCTAAATAAAATACAAATGTATTAATTTATTCATTTAAATACATACTATAATACATTTTTTATCATTTGTCTCAGCCTATGCTACACATCAATTACATCAGATTAAATGAATTCAGTTCGAGTCACAATAAAGAGGATTTTTTAATTCCATAAAGCGAGACAAAAACAAACCTGGAAAAAAAATGTGCCATAATTTAAAACAATGATTAAAAATAACATTGATTTATTTATTTGTTTGTTTTTTTTCTTTCCCACCGATAATTTCTACAAAAAAACAGAATTTTTATAACGAAGTACAAAAAAAAAAAAAAAAAAAAAAAAATGAAAAAAGGGAACAAACTGCATCGTCTTTCTTTTATACATATATAAGAAAACTTCAGCGTGGACCAGAACAGAGAGAGTTTAGTGTTTCTCTTCCTGAGGACGTTCCCTCCAATCACGTGAATTTATACGTTAGAATGTTAAGGACATAATGGACAAAAGGGAATCATTTAAATCTGATCAATAGTTGTTTTTTTTTACAGTGGTGATGAAGAGAGAGAAGGTTCATGTTAAACAGAGAGATGAGGAAGAGAGCTTGGTGGGTTTTATCACCCGGGATAAAGGATATGATTGATAATCCAGCGTCTGTGTCAATACTCCTGTGAGGATGAACTCGGCATTGTGTACATCTAATAACATGTTAAAAGAGAGAGAGGAACAGCATCAGTATAACAAGTTTCAATCTGAGGGTGTGAAGATACAGGAAATGAAAAAAAATAGGACAATTTAATTCTAGTCTGCTGCTTTTTTACCTAAAATCTCACTGAACACACATCACATCACAGACTATTATATATTCTTCAAATATTAGTATTCTTAGTTTGTTATTTATAATGTTATATTATAGGTCATTTTTCACATTCATGAATATTTGTTGTTGTAAAACTAAAACCACTGCAGCAGTTATTCTAAGGTGGACTGGAGCGCTCATAAAAACCTCTCGTACTGGAGGTGGAGCTAATCTCCTGAAAGAGACCTTTAATAGTGAGCCTTAATAGATAATAAATCCCACCCTGAGCACTAGTCTGGTGATATGCATTATTAAAAGTGTGTGCAGTCACAAGTAGGGCAGCAACTAACAATTATTTTGATAATCGATTATTTTTTTAGATTAATCTGATAAAAACTGAACGCTTTAATGTGATGTTTTGCTTAACTATATAAAACCATAAATCAGGGTATTATTTATGTATAAAAGTAAACTTTAAAAAAATGCAATAGCCACATAGAGTTTAATGATCTTTAATTTTGACATTTAAACCTTTTTTTATGTAAATCAACATTTTAGTTTTTAACCATAATTGCAGATGGCAAGTTGACAGTGTGTGTGTGTGTGTGTGTGTGTGTGTGTGTATGTATATATAGATATATATATATATATATATATATATATATATATATATATATATATAGTTAAAAAAAAATACACTGACATATTCAGTTAAGAATGACCTCAATTTTAAATTCTCTTAAATTAATTCAACTTAAGAAGAATAATAGACTTCAATTAAAAATAATATCATAATAATCTAGAAGTGTCTCTTGCTACATCCTTTTCACGGTTTATACATTACTTCGATCCTCTCGTGTATTTTATATATATATATAGACCATTTTTGCTATACTAGACATTCTCGTAATACGGCGACGTAGGGAGAGAAAAAAAATCGCCGCTACTGGGTTCACTCTGTTTATTTTGCCCTTTTCCCGCATTTCCCTCTGTATAGCCTGTAGGATCATGGGATATATCCGGTCCTCCGAAGTGTAAAATGAACGTGAAGAAAACGCACTAGAAGTGTTTTACTTGCGTTCGTTGGGATTTGAACGCCAACAAAAAGATGCATGCAACGTTTTTTTTGACACCGTATAACCGCGTAGCCGGACAAACGCACGTCACCAAAGCCCGTGTGAACCCTCGGTGCTTCATCCGCACTCACCGGACACTACGAACGGCAGATAAGAGGCGTTTAAAGTAAATTGCTCCCATACCTGGGAGGACTTGGGGCGCGCGCTTTTTCCTGCAAACGCTTCTGTAACCTCCATGTGTGGGTGTCTTTGTGCATCTTGTGGTTGCACTTCTCAGTAACGTGAACAGCCCAACTAATCGATAACGGCATTCATTCACAACGAATTTCATTATCGATTTTACCGATTAGTTGTTGCAGCCCTAGACACAAGTATCCAAAACACAAGTACGCAGTTCGCTGTATGAGGTGTAACATGCCTAATGAGTGGTCAATTCAAAGATGATTACAAAATGTGATGTGACCGAGTCAAATCTCCATCCAGGACAGGCTGGCGCACTTGCACAAACCATTACAGAATGTGAAAAAGGGGCTGGAAATTCACTCAGGATTGAATAAAGCGATCTAATCCATCAATCCACTCGCAATATTAATGATTTCGTATATAAAAATAACTTGTGAAGTGATATTAATTATTATTTCTTCCAGGGTTCTACTGTATTCAGATGTGTTTTAAGATAAAAATATAAATAAACAGCTGAGATTTTAATTTCGTGTCTTTTTTGTTCATATAGAAACTGCACCGTAATAGAACATGCACATAAATATAACTCCATTGGAAATTAATCAACATCACATATTTTTACCCCCATACCCCATCCTCACCGATGTTCTTCAGAAAATATTCACGGCAGAGATGCAGATCTTTGTCGCACGAGATGAGGATGATTTCCGGTAGGTTCTGAGAACGACAGGAGAAGAAACATGAACAGGAGCAGCAACACAACCTACTGTACATCCAGGTGTAAAACTGCAGATCATCTGCTTTCTAAAAACATTACATCATTATTAAAACTGTTTTAGAAATGGTGTTAAACGGTATGCAAGTGAAAAAAAAAAAGGAGGAAGTACCTTGTTCTGCTTGTGCTCCATGATCTTACGGAAAGAAGGCTGCCTGGACAGCAGTTTCCCCCCGGCACTCTCCACGATGGCTCTCATGATGCTGAGGCTTGGACAGATTCCCGGCGTTATGTAGAAGAATTTACCCTGAGGAGACAGAATGGACATCTTTAATATACGTACATCTCAGTCACTGCAAGTCCTCTGTGACAACCAATTACACCACACGTCAGTGCTGGAGGACAGTGCAGGCCGAGAGAGAGTGAGAGAGAGACAGAGAGATAATGGGAGGGAAGAGGAAAAGTAGACAGATGAAAGGGAGAGTACAATTGAAAGTGAGTACAGAATAGGAAGACAAAAAAAATAACAGAAAAAAATTAAGGAGCAAAGAGAAAAGGAAAGAGAAAGATGGAGGAGAAAGGATGAAGCGAGGAGATTGAGGACAAAAGGAGATGGAGAACAAAAGGAGTCAGGAGAAGAAAAGGAAAAAGGGGAGATGCAAGGAAGAAGTGTTTAGGAAGGGAGAGTGGGGGAAAAAAAAAAAAAAACACTCATAATGGACAGTTGTGGTGTTACATAATTATTTACATTTAGGCATTTGGCAGACGCTCTTATCCAGAGCAACTTACATTTTTATCTCATTACACATCTGAGCAGTTTAGGGTTAAGGGCCTTGCTCAAGTGGCAACTTGGTGGTTGTGGGGTTTGAACCTGGGATCTTCCGGACTTCCGGGTTGGATATTGACAAGATGGCAGCATAGAGCTAGTGCTCCCGATTAGTGAAACTTTGAAACCTCCCCAAAGAAACATTTAAATAGAGATTTATGTGAGATATATAATTAAAATAAGGGGGGAGAAACATGGAAACTAGGTGCAAAACTAAGAAAGTCATGCAGCCTGCAGAAAAGGACGAGGGGGAATCGGCGTGCTCTTCCCCCAGCCCGCAAACATGCGGCCAGGAGGGAGACGCAGCGAGCCCCATCGTAGAGACTATTGATTTGAGCCTCATTCTTAGAGAACTAAGGGACTTTCGCCGGTATAACAAAACCCAACTGGAGGAAATTAAAGCTGAAATTTCAAATACCAAAGCTCGACTGGAGGAAGCAGAAGGTAGAATTGCAACGGTAGAAGACAGGATTCAAAATGTCGAAGAGGTATTCGCAGATGTGTTAAAGTCACACACCATAATTGAAGAGAAACTTGTGGAAATGGAGGGTCCTTTTAGGCGGAATAATCTCAGAATATACGGAGTACCCAAAGGGGCCGAAAAAGACTCTCCGACAATGATCCACTTTCTAGAAAAATTCCTGAAAGAAAATCTAACTCTACCCTAGGGCACGTCCCTTCGAATAGAATATGCATACAGAGCGTTCGGCAAACCACCACCGGCAGACGCTCCGCCACGTTCGATAGTGGTCAAGTTTCAAAGTTTCACAACCAAAGAATTGATACTTCGGCAGGCATGGCAGATGAGAGGATTCTCCTGGCAAGGAAAGCGGATCAGCTTTGATAATGATTATGCCCCAGAACTGCTGCAGATGAGAAGAGAATATAAAGAGGTACGCAAGGTGTTGAAAGAGAAAGAAGTGAAATTTAAGACAGTGTATCCTGCCCGCTTGAAAGTGCTATACGAGGACGGAGTGAAGATATATAACACAGTAGAGGCAATGCAGGATATGACAAAGAAAGGATTCTCCGTGCATCCGAACAGCCACCCGAACACCTTTATGGAGCGAATTCAGAGAATGTCGTGGCAGAGGAACACCAGGAGCACTGATAAGCAGCAGAGGGGAGCACCGTCATTTAAAGAGAAGCTGTAAACCTTTCGAAGAGTGGATGCACGTTTGACGCCGCCATAAACTCTACACAGAAGCATCCTTTCATGAAAGAGGAGTACAAATGAAGGTGCTGGGAGAATGCCGCGTCGTGTAGACGGGCGTGATGAACGGAAAAGATACTTAAGATAGTAAGAGGGAGAGAGCTATAAAGTTCATCTACATCTAGTCGTAAATATATAAACCTAGTTTGAATAGATTGAAGTTTTGATTAATCGGGAAATGTGACTCGCTAAGCTCGAATGGCATATTATTTCACTGCCATCCACAAGGGACCCATCTACAGACCCATAAAGAGGGGCTTTCCCTTGGAGTCGGGCGACGGCTCCACCGTAGTCACGACAATGACTTCACTTTTGGAAGTTCACTGTATGTTGTACACTTTGTGCTATATTTTTGATTTAATGATTATTAACCTGTTCTGGTTCGTTTTGTTTAAGGGGGAGCTTTGTGTAATGATATATTTGTTAAAATCAATCTACAATTTGATTGCAAAGTATGAAAATTGCCTCGTTTAATGTTAATGGCGTAACTAGTCCAGTTAAGAGGGGGAAAATTTTATCTAAACTAAAGAAGGCAGGAGCAGAGGTTGTGTTTTTACAAGAAACCCACCTAAATGATACAGAACACACACACACAAAAAAAAAATGGGGTTTAAAAATTTATACTTTTCATCCTATAAATCTACACGTAAAAGAGATGTGGCCATACTTATATCCCAAAAGGTAAACTATGAACATATATCTGAGATAAAGGATAAAGAAAGGAGATTTATAATGATAATAGGGAAAATAGAGGGAATTCTATCGAGTTTTTTGAGTGTTTATGCTCCACCAGACTCAGGATGGAATTTTTACCGTGACGTATTTAATTTAACAGTCACTAAAGCTCAGGGAATCCTAGTGTGTGGAGGGGACTTTAACATATGTTTAAACTCCAAATTGGACAGTTCTAACAATATCAGGGAACCAAAGTCACTAATTAAAAAGATAGATGGCTTGTTTAAGGAAATAGGAATTATAGATGTGTGGAGGGAATTAAATCCTAAGGTCCGAGATTACACCTATTACTCCCACCCTCATAGGACATACTCTAGAATAGATTACTTCTTTGTTTTTGAAAAAGATCTACATCTGATTGAACATTGTGAACTGGGTACGATGGATATCTCAGACCACAGCCCCATTTATATGGCGATGGGCCTGGACAAAAAAAAAAAAAAAACCTAGATCTACGGTATGGAGAATGAATTCAGATATTTTGAATAATTCACAGATTAAACTAAATTTGGAAAAGGAGATTAAGTCATATTTAGAGATGAATGATAACGGGGAAGTGACGCCATCAATACTCTGGGACGCATTGAAAGCAGTGGTAAGAGGTAAAATTAGTGCACTCACAACCAATTTGAAGAAACTTAGAAGGCAGAAACTACAAGATCTTGAAATTAAATTAAAAAGACTACAGGAAGAAGACAGAACCTCAATGAACCAAAAGGTGAAGCGAGATATACAAAAAATAGTTAAGGAAATAGACGAAATATACTCCACAGAAATACAAAAGAAACTCCTGTTCCTTAAACAAAGGTACTACGAAGTAGGAGGGAAGTCATTAAAATTATCATATAAACTTACAACAGACAGAACCATTAATAAAATAAGAAATACTCAGACAGGGGAAATACATTGTAAAACGGAGCAAATTCAAGGGAGTTTTGAGAAATTCTATAAAGCTGTTTACTCACATCCTAAGAGAGATAATGATGGGCAAACAAATTCTTTTTAAAAAATCATTAGAATTACCCACTGTAACAAAGGAACAAAATGAACTACTATTGGCGGAAATTACGATGGAAGAGTTGAAAATATCAATAAAAAAATTAAAGTCAGGTAAATCCCCAGGAGCGGATGGTTACTCTGCAGAATGGTATAAAAACATGTTCGATCACTTGGCACCAACTTTATTAAAGGCACTTAATTGGGTAATACAAAAAAGAGAAATCTTACCTTCATGGAGAGAAGCGATAATTTCAGTTATTCCGAAAGAGGGGAAGGATAGAATGGAATGCAGTAATTACCACCCAATTAGTGTTTTAAATGTTGATTATAAGTTGTTCACCTCCATTTTGGCTCGGAGATTAGATAAGATTCTTCCGGATCTCATTAATTTGGACCAAACAGGCTTCATCAACCAAAAGCAGGCATCAGACAATATTAGAAGAACTCTACATATAATATACTCAGTTACATTTCTAACCATGGAGCGGAAGCAGCTCTATTGAGTTTAGATGCATAGAAAGCCTTTGACTCAGTGAGGTGGGATTTTCTATACAAGGTACTGGCAAAATTTGGATTTCATAATAAGTTTATAGAAATAATCGAGACACTATACAACAAGCCTTATGCGAGAATCAAAATTACTGGAGATTTATCAGATCCTTTTGTTTTAGAACGGGGTACAAGACAAGGGTGCCCCATCTTGCCATTACTATTTGCCCTTTTTATTGAACCTTTGAGCCAATGGATAAGGCAAAACCATCTAATTAAGGGTATCGACATGGGGTTTGGAGAACATAAATTAGCTCTCTTTGCAGATGATATATTGATCTATATGTCCCAACCTACAAAGTCACTGCCTATTTTATTTAACTTTCTTGAAGGATATGAGACCATGTCTGGTTATAAACTTAATGTCACAAAAACCCAAGTATTATCATTTAATTATGAACCACCCAGACAAATCAAGGAGAAGTTTAATCTAAAATGGGATAATAAGTCAATTAAATATCTAGGAGTAAATATTTCGGGTGATCACTCTAAACTATTTGATCTAAATTACAGTCCCCTTCTTAAAAAAATTAAATCTGATCTACTCCGTTGGAACCTTATCCCTCTCTATAGTTTAAGTTCAAAAGTTGACTCAGTGCGGATGATAATCTTACCAAAATTGTTATATTTATTTCAAACACTCCCAATAGAAGTACCAAATCAACAATTTACAGAATGGGATAAGCTAATATCCAGATTTCTATGGCAAGGTAAAAAACCTAGAGTTAGATTTAAAACGTTGCAACTAGGGAAAGAAGACGGTGGGCTAGGCCTTCCGTGTCTTCAGAAGTATTACTATGCTGCTCAACTAAGGCCACTTGTTTGTTGGTGTAGTCCAATTTACTCAGCAAGATGGATCGAAATGGAGAGAGGAATGATGGGTGATCTTCCTCTACCCGCACTGGTTGCTGAGACTAAATTAAGAACTAGAATGAGTGAGGAAGCAAACCCATGGATTAATCAGATATTTAAAATCTGGCACCAAACAAAGAAAATAGGCAATTTGGAAGATGCATCGAGAATATTAAGATGGTGTGCCTATGATACGGACTTCACCTGAATAGATTAGATGACCGTTTCAAAATATGGGCTAGCCAAGGTATTACAAACTATTATACATTGTTTAACAAGGGTAAAATTCAATGCTTTGAAGTACTAAAGGGAAAGTATGAACTTAATCAAAGAGACTTCTATAGGTACCTTCAAGTAAGACACTATGCTGAATGTAATTTTAAATCAGAAGTATTGAAAATAGCAGAGACAGGAATAATAAAGGTGATCCTAGCTGTGTCAAAGGCGCAGCCATGCAATAAGATAATTTCTTATATAATGGATTTTTGCAAACGGTACAGGAGAACACATTATATGTCAGAGACAAATGGAACATGGAAGGAAATTTCAATATTTCAGAGGAGAACTGGAGGAAAATTTGCAAATCACAATGGGAGTCTACAAATTCGTCACTGTGGAGAGAATTCAGTTCGAAGAATGTCATCCGGTTCTTTATTACTCCTATACAGAAAATACACAAGGGAAATAGTACTGATTGCTGGAGAGAGTGTGGGGAAAGGCAAGCTAATCATTATCATATATTTTGGGCTTGTCGAAAACTAACGCCATATTGGCAAGAGATTAAAAGGAATTTGGAAGCTGTTTTTGAAATAGAGATTAATTTTACTTGTGAATCCCTATATTTTGGTAACATCATTCTAAATGGAGGAAACAATAAGAAGAGAAAGTTGATGTTAATTCTTCTCACAGCAAGTAAAAAAGCAATTACTATAAAGTGGTTAAAACCAGAGCCTCCCACAGTTGAAGGATGGATTGATATCATACATAATATATATGTAATGGAAAAACTATCCTTCTCATTGAGAACTCAAATGGAAGATTTTTTGCAGATCTGGAGTAAATGGCTGGACTACATTAAACCAATACGCCCAGACTTTTCCTGAATTGTAACGACTGCAATGTAGGCAACAATGCACAAATTAACACATGTTGTAAGAGCTCCCTTTGTTCTATTGTTCGGATGTGTATATAGTTGTTAAGTGGAAGAAAATACATCACAGATGTAATTTTTTTTTTTTTTTTTTAAGGCTGGGAACAAACAATACCTTAGATTTGTATCCATTTTTTATTTATTATTATTATTTATCTGTCCTTTAAATCACATTTATATTTATTTTTAGTTGTTTCACTTTAGATGAGGGTGTGTATAATGTAGACAGCAATATTATTTCTTGTATGTATGGGCGAGTGGATAGGCAGGTATGTGTGTGTGTGTGTATGTGTATATATATATATATATATATATATATATATATATATATATATATATATATATATATAGATATAGATATATGTGTGTGTGTGTGTGTGTGTGTGTGGTTAGATACAGTGGTGTGAAAAACTATTTGCCCCCCTCCTGATTTCTTATTCTTTTGATTCGCTGGAGTCCCAAAGCTTTAGAAAAGGCTTTATAACCTTTACCAGACTGATAGATCTCAATTACTTTTGTTCTCATTTGTTCCTGAATTTCTTTGGATCTTGGCATGATGTCTAGCTTTTGAGGTGCTTTTGGTCTACTTCTCTGTGTCAGGTAGCTCCTATTTAAGTGATTTCTTGATTGAAACAGGTGTGGCAGTAATCAGGCCTGGGGGTGACTACAGAAATTGAACTCAGGTGTGATAAACCACAGTTAAGTTATTTTTTAACAAGGGGGGCAATCACTTTTTCACACAGGGCCATGTAGGTTTGGATTTTTTTTGCTCCCTTAATAACGTAAACCGTCATTTAAAAACTGCATTTTGTGTTATCTTTGACTAATAGTTAACGGTTTTTGATAAGCAGAAACATTTAAGTGTGACAAACATGCAAAAGAATAAGAAATCAGGAAGGGGGCAAATAGTATTTCACACCACTGTACATGTATATGGGTATGTGAATATATATATGTATGTGTGAGTGGGTGTGTGTGTGAATGGGTATGTGTGTATACTGTATATATGCACATATGGTTAATTATTACGGTTTTATTATTTTATTTATTTATTTTTAATGTATATATATATATATATATATATATATATATATATATATATATATATATGTGTGTAGATATATATATATTTTTTTTTTTTGTTTTGATACAGAGAAGTTATAAATGTCCTTGCCTATGTATGTATATTCTTTCTGAAAAGGAAAAAAAAAAAAAAAAAAAAAAAAAAAGAGAACCTGGGATCTTCCGAACCGTAGTCCAATGCCTTAACCACTGAGCTACCAACCTTTAATGGTGGTGGTGTATATATGGGGTGTTGGTTCAGGGTGGTGGTGTATATATTGGTGCTACATATTTGTGGTTTTGGACCACAGTGATAGTGGAGGTGATTCTGGTCGTCACCTTGAAGAGTGGAGCAGCATGAGCTTTCTTCAGTGACTCCTCCAGACTAAAACAGAAAAGCACTTCGGCCTCAGCGTCCCGCAGCATGTAGCTCTGTTCATCTACACACAGACACACAAACAAACAAATTACAGCTCTCTTAATTAAAATGTTTATTTTATAAACTCTCTCAGGAACTGAGCAGAAACCAATTCTGAGAAATGATGAAGTACATTAAACCCCATCTGATAATGAATCTGACTTGTATCATTAAAAGAGAATATTTCAGTGAACCTCATTTGCCTTTTCTTTCCTTACACACAGCAGCAGTTCTGTATGAACTATTTCCTCTATAAGAAGAAGGAAACCCTTCTCCACTCACCCACAAATTTCTGACATTTCCAGCTCTCCTGCAGCCACTCCGGAGTGACGATGTGCTTAACGACAGAGATGCTCGTCAGGAACTTGACTGTTCGCGTCACTTTGCTGGCCACCAGATGAGTGCACTTCTGCGCGCTCTCCGCCACTTCACCGCCGAGCTCGTACAATCTCTGGAGCAGACAGAGGAGACGCGCGTGAGAGGCCGGGTGCCGCCACCACCGGGGCTCGAGTGTCATCTCGGATCAGATATTGATTTCTCTCGGCTCTCGAGCTGCAGTAAGACTTTATTCTCCTCTGAACTTGTTCTGGAGAACTAATCAGTTTAAGCGCACTACAGTCCGCAGCACTCAGATCAACACTGATCACTAGCGGTATGACAAAACAATGGGAAGAGACAGCGTGTCTACTCACCTTTATATACTGCTGAGTCTGCACTGGTTCGAAACCAGTGAAGAGAACATATGGGGTCGACTCTGGAGGAAGCTTTTTAGATGGAGTAGGCAGCTCCTCTATTCTACAAAGAAATGATCGATACAGTAGCTACTTCACAAGCAATACCTTAAATTCAACTCAATAGGACAATATTACTTACCTGGATTAATAATATTATCTCTCAAAATATGTAATACAATATTTTATATATAAAAACAATACAATATTACATACATATATTAGATTACTGTGTAATATTAACAAATGCTCTTGGCTCATTTTTAGTGTGCAATAATGTCATAATTTCATATTTATTGTATTCATTTAAGGTATTGTAAAGTTTAGTGTGCAGTATGGTACTTGCTGTTTTAGGACCATTTTATTCTTTTTTTTTTGTAGTTATTTATTACTTTTCCTTTCTACTGGATAACAACTGTGACCAAGAATAAGCAATTTCCCTCCAGGATTGATAAAGTTCTTTAAATCTTGAATCTAAATTCTAACCTAAATTTTATAATTTTTTAATGCATGACAAAAGTCCTAAAAAAGGAAATTGTAGATGGCAATGAAGTACATCACCAATTCCTATTATCATCATCGCTCTCAAATTGCCCAATGGGGATAAATAAAGTGTTTTTAATAGCTACTTCCACGATTTGTTCCCACGTTCATATGTATTCATACAGTGGTGTGAAAAACTATTTGCCCCCCTCCTGATTTTTTATTCTTTTGCATGTTTGTCACACAAAATGTTTCTGATCATCAAACACATTTAACTATTAGTCAAAGATAACACAAGTAAACACAAAATGCAGTTTTTAAATGAGGGGTTTTATTATTTAGGGAGAAAAAAAAATCCAAACCTACATGGCCTTGTGTGAAAAAGTAATTGCCCCCTGAACCTAATAACTGGTTAGGCCACCCTTAGCAGCAATAACTGCAATCAAGCGTTTGCGATAACTTGCAACGAGTCTTTTACAGCGCTCTGGAGGAATTTTGGCCCACTCATCTTTGCAGAATTGTTGTAATTCAGCTTTATTTGAGGGTTTTCTAGCATGAACCGCCTTTTTAAGGTCATGCCACAACATCTCAATAGGATTCAGGTCAGGACTTTGACTAGGCCACTCCAAAGTCTTCATTTTGTTTTTCTTCAGCCATTCAGTGGTGGATTTGCTGGTGTGTTTTGGGTCATTGTCCTGCTGCAGCACCCAAGATCGCATTAGCTTGAGTTGACGAACAGATGGCCGGACATTCTCCTTCAGGATTTTTTGGTAGACAGTAGAATTCATGGTTCCATCTATCACAGCAAGCCTTCCAGGTCCTGAAGCAGCAAAACAACCCCAGACCATCACACTACCACCACCATATTTTACTGTTGGTATGATGTTCTTTTTCTGAAATGCTGTGTTACTTTTACGCCAGATGTAACGGTACACGCACCTTCCAAAAAGTTCAACTTTTGTCTCGTCGGTCCACAAGGTATTTTCCCAAAAGTCTTGGCAATCATTGAGATGTTTTTTAGCAAAATTGAAACAAGCCTTAATGTTCTTTTTGCTTAAAAGTGGTTTGCGCCTTGGAAATCTGCCATGCAGGCCGTTTTTGCCCAGTCTCTTTCTTATGCTGGAGTCGTGAACACTGACCTTAATTGAGGCAAGTGAGGCCTACAGTTCTTTAGATGTTGTCCTGGGGTCTTTTGTGGCCTCTCGGATGAGTTGTCTCTGCGCTCTTGGGGTAATTTTGGTCGGCCGGCCACTCCTGGGAAGGTTCACCACTGTTCCATGTTTTTGCCATTTGTGGATAATGGCTCTAACTGTGGTTCACTAGAGTCCCAAAGCTTTAGAAATGGCTTTATAACCTTTACCAGACTGATAGATCTCAATTACTTTTGTTCTCATTTGTTCCTGAATTTCTTTGGATCTTGGCATGATGTCTAGCTTTTGAGGTGCTTTTGGTCTACTTCTCTGTGTCAGGTAGCTCCTATTTAAGTGATTTCTTGATTGAAACAGGTGTGGCAGTAATCAGGCCTGGGGGTGACTACAGAAATTGAACTCAGGTGTGATAAACCACAGTTAAGTTATTTTTTAAAAAGGGGGGCAATCACTTTTTCACACAGGGCCATGTAGATTTGGAGGTTTTTTTCTCCCTTAATAACGTAAATCTTCATTCAAAAACTGCATTTTGTGTTCAATTATGTTATCTTTGACTAATAGTTAACGGTTTTGGATGAGCAGAAACATTTAAGTGTGACAAACATGCAAAAGAATAAGAAATCAGGAAGGGGGCAAATAGTTTTTCACACCACTGTAGGTTCATACGAGTTCATATGTACAGAAATTCATAACTCGAATGTTCTATAATCGGGGACTACCTGTAAGGCTATTTATTTTTTACTTTACCGAATACACAATTTGTTCTTATTATAATAATCAGTGCGTCTTTACAACAGACTGCATATTACATTCTATAATGTAGATGAAGACCAGTAATGTCATAAGATATCTTTAGTTTTCTCTTCACTTTTTAAAATGTAAATAGCACATTCTTCTCATCATGTAATGATCTGGTGTAAATGTAATAAAAATGCCTTCCTGCCCTTAGTTGTGACTGTAAAGGTTCCTCTCGTCTTTGCCCCTGTAGAACATAACGTATAAAAATGAACTCACTTGGGCTTCTTGGCGGGTGGCTGTGATGATCCCTCGGCCTGTTTCTGCTTCTGCTGCAGACGGAGACTCTGTGGAGAGACAAGACGTTCAGACACACTTTCAACACACACAAAGCCCTACACACACACACACACACACACACATACACACATACAAACATACCAGTGCTTCACCCGAAAACCAATAAATAGATAAATAAAAATACTGCAGCAAACAACACTACACCCACATGTTTAAATAATCCATACTTTTACTATCTGGAAAATAAGAACCTGCCACTTTTAACAGAAAACTGACGGCAATGACTGAATGTGTTAGATATAGTACAGAGGAGCAAAAGTCCTGCCTGAGTTTGTAATACGAGACACAGTTGGAATGAAATGAGACAGTAGAGATGATCGAGAAAGCGGAGCTCTGGTTTTGTTTTATTCCATGTGAAATACAGAGATTTTGTGTGTTATAAAGTGAGTGTGTGATTAAACCTAGCACCACCGCTGTGCACACGCTGCTTCAAAGTGTAATAGAGTCGCATTGTCTTGGGAACGTTCAGAACAGACCTGAGATTTTATCTTCCATTTCTCGAGGAAAAATAGGATAAAATAAAAACACACAGAAACACGTATTTTCTTACTCACAAGCAGACAGAGGATCTGAGAGTAACAGAGTTTTACATTTTCACCCTTTTAAAAACTGCTGAATCTAATCAATCAGAAAGGCAGATCACCGGTGTGTTATATTAATGCAGTCTGTAAGGGGGCGTCTGTAAACTGCATGACACGGGATATCTAAAGCACTGCAGCATTGGGATACAGTAGGAATATGTGTTTAATACACAGGTTTACATGAGTTATTACACACACACACACACACACACACACACACACACAACTACTATTTTAAAAAAAAAGAAAAAAAAATACTTATAGAATTTCTTGTTTTTTTCTGTAACCAGAAATGAAACTCGACTTATGTTATAATGTGCACTACACACACACACTATTCTTTAGAAGGTTTTTTTTTTTTTTTGGGTGCAGTAACTCAAAAGTAATTTAAGCCTCTGCTATAAAAAAAAATTATTACTGGAATTTTTCTAATCCTTTTTTTCAATTACAGAAGTCTAGTGCCTTTGGCTCAGAAAGAAGTTATTGAAAAGAATAAAAATGTCGCTATTGTAACAACTCTACTACTTCTACACTCCAGCGCTGAAAAACCCCATCATTATTAGAGAAAGAAAAAAAAAAACTGTCTCTTACAAAAGTCCTGTCCTGTTCTTTAAACAATAATGGTGCAGAAACTAAATTGATTCTTAAAATAAATAAAAAAATATATCAGTAAAGGACAATATCAGACTTTATCAAACGCGTATGCAGCTCATGGGCACATTTGTAATAAATGAAGATTAATAAATATTAACTGCTGAGAGTGATTTTTAAAAGCAGATCCACCCACAGTTTACCATATATGGTTTGTAGGAGGGAACAAAATAAATAAATAAATAAATACAGTGGAACCTTGGATTACGAGTATAAATCGGAAACGGAACAGCATTTTCCAAAACACTCATAAACCAAATTGAAGAATTCCCATAAAAAATAATGAAAACTCAAATTATTCGTTCTACAGCCCAAAAAAAATAAATACATAAAAATAATGAATACAAAATATAAAGTAAAAATAAAACAAATTAGCCTGCATTGAACAAAGCCAGATTACATCTATCGTCGGAGAGTTGAGTATATAATGCATAATAGAGTTTGTTCTTCACTAAGCTTAGTACAAGTCTCAGGTATCCAATTACAAAAATACGTTTTTAAGAGAGTCTTCTTACCACCAGTGCGTCCGGTGAGACTTTAACAGGATTTCTCCAAGCAGCTGAAAAGCAAAATATAAAGACACTGAGACAAATAAAGGAAAGAGAAAACACAGGACATAACAATCTTGACATTATTATATTATTAATAGAGTTATCAGGTAACAACTATATGATCAAATACAAGAAATTAAAACAGACATCAGTCGACAAAATATCAATTAAAAAAGTTAGATCTTTTTACATTGTAACTGCTTTAGATTGTTCTGCATTAACAGTGACTGACATTTTTAACACAAGATAAAATTCCTTTTAGGAACTCTGACACTAGCACGATATTAAAGGTGTGAAAATGAAGAGTGTTTTCTTACCCAGCAGGTTCTGGACGAGATGTGTGTTAGGAGCGAGAGGTTCGGCTAAATTGAACTGAGTATATCGGCTGTGCTGGATCTGCCGTAACGCCTCGAAATGCCCCAGCAGGATGTCACACAGCCACTGAGCATTTACACACGGGATTCTCCACTCTTTCGCCTTCTCGTACTTTAGCCCACTTGGCCTAGAAATCACACAAACACACACACTACCATCACAGACGAGACAGCTCACACCACCGGCGGTGGTTTATATATAGTTATTAAAATGATCCTGTTTTATGTAAAGGTATGAATAAGGTACAGCAACTTTTTCATAAATTTTTCATGACATGAACAATTCTACAAACTGTGGTTTCATTTACACACACAAAAAAAAATTGTATTCAAGAAACTGCATTAGAATTGGACGGAGAAACATCCTACCTCCTACTGCTATACAGTCCCAGGGCTGATAGTGGAAAAAATTCCTGAACCTGAACTTTTTTCCTTGCCCCCGAGGTGAGTAGGAGTGGGGGGTACTACTGTATGTATGCGACGCACTTTTAACACATAACTTGCTGACCCCTGGGCCCCAATATATAAACAGCCTATGTATAACCCTGATCATCATTATTGTCAAGTGGCTCTTTTTAGATATTTTCATATTTGCGTTATGCTCCCAGTATTATTCAAGAAAACACAGCATTTTCTTCTCAATATGTTCAGTGACTAGATTGACATTATTAGCCAATCTTAGTACAATCACTGGAAGTAAATGCTACAGATGCTACAGCCATACCAAGACAGGTCAGTAAGTGGCAATAATAATAATAATAATACTCCAAAGTACACAAGAATTGATTAATTAATTGATTATCCTCCGCTAATTTCTTACATAAAGTGACGAGTGGGTGGGCGATATTAAGTGACAGGTCAAGCTCAGCAATGAAGGAGCACAAACGAATTTTTAAATCAGTCACACGATCGGTCAGTGAGGGTGGAATATTATGGCGTTATATTCCTGCCACAATTCTGAGTGATTCTGCGCGTGCGGTGTTTCCCCTGCTCGCTCAACATGTTCTCCGCGCATGAGCGACTTCTCGATTCTATGCACGTTCAACTCTGCCTGCATGCGCGTGCAACATTTACTTTCTGTGCGCGCTCGCTCAACTTTGTCCAGTGTTACAAAACTGCCACAAAACCAGCCAATCACAGACTTCCACACACTACTGCTGATTGGCTGCTCCTTCTCTATCAGCTGGCAATATCAACCGCATAACGGAAGCGTTGTAAATAAAGGTTTATAAGTAAAGCGACCGAGTTGTCCGATTTGAATTTTAGTCGATGTAGTCCAACAATGAGCTATATAGATAATTAGATAAGTAAATAAAAACACACAATGGACAAACGAAACTGGTATATACTAATACTTCATTGAATACAAAATAAATACTATATTTGTTTATAATATTTATAAATAAATACTAGGGCTGCACGATATAGCGACAAAAAATATCGTTATCGCGATAATGGCATGCGCGATAACCATATCGCAAAGAGTTGCGATAAATACTTTATGTGCCAAGCATTTGTGTCCAAATTTGACCAATCAGATGGGCCCTCACTATATTTATACCCGCTTATATATATATATATATATATATATATATATATATATATATATATATATATATATATATATATAAGCTTTATACTTCATATATATTATATCTTCATTCTGTCGCGAACTAACCCGGGATGATCAGAAGACTTAGCCGTTAGCCCTTTGTAGCGTGGACGGTAAACCCAAACGCGGAAGCAAGCGAGTAGGCAGGATAACCACACGAATTAGTTTAAGGACTCTCACAGAAGGGGAGCAAGGGAAAAAACACAAATTTAACACACGTCCTATAGACACACACTCGAATCAGAAAGTAAACAATCTGCACCGACAGGCGTGAACACAGTGACTAAGCTCTATGCAGTTTGTTTACTCCTCTTATACTTTCGGGTTCGCGCCCGCATTACTCCCGGGTCGTAGTGCCGGTGGCGGAGTATTTTTTTATTTTATTTTAATAATATTTATTTTTATTTATTTTTTTAAACAAAATAAAAAAACAGGCAAGCCAAAGACAATATTTTGTTTAAAAGATGCTCTGGTTTTAAGACACTATTGATGAGTGTATGGTTACATGTAAATAAAAAGTAACATTTGAAAGTAATTCATATTGTGTTGGCAGGTTTATAGTAACAGCAAACCAGAAGTCAGAATATCTGCTGAGGGGTTTAAGTCATTCATAGTGTTTTGAAGTCTAAATATTTGCAACTTCCTTGACATAGTTTCTTTTTAGCCTGAATTAGATTTAATTACATCAGACGAATATCTATTACCTGTTTATTTTAGTATGATCATTACATATAAATAAATAATAATAAAAATAGGCAATAATAAAAAATGCATTTCTCTAGGGAAATGTTATATCGCAAGAAATATCGTTATCGCAATATTCAACAATATCGCATATTTTCCTAATATCGTGCAGCCCTAATAAATACAACTTTATTTACAATGCAACTGCCACAAAACCAGCCAATGTTGAGCGCGCGTGCAGGCAGAGTCGAGCGCGCACAGAATTGAGAATCAAAGCATAGTGCTTTGTCTGCTCACAAAATGTCAAACCACGCGCTCAGAATTGTGGCAGGAACATAACGCCATAGAATACTGCAATTGTTGCAGTGCTCTGACTATTGCTTTATGAACAGGGTCTAATTCGTGCTGTGACAGCACTTTTTCCCCCGCTAGTTCCATACATCAGTTTCCTTGCGCACACAGTACAATAGCATGCTCCTGGTTGCCGGAGCTTTTGACACCAGCTTCCAAAGGGCTTTCCGTCACTACCCACATCCTCAATCCAAGCCCAGCGCCATTTATTCTTTATGCCTTTATCAATATCTTTAATGTCTTCCCCTGGCTTCATAAACATAGCCATGACTTACAGTTTGAGTTGCCAGTATGAGACACAATTGTACAGTATAGGAGCTAAAAACACCTTCGCGCATGGAGTATTGCCTTAACCTGTATCAATCTATTTGACAGACACAAGCCCCGCCCCTTCCTACTTCTGATCGGCTAGTATGTGTATTGTGTGAGTCGTTGAGCTGCTCTCTGACCTGCGCATCTCAGATCTAGAGAAATGACGGATCAATACCCGCAAACCTGATTTTTCCCCCCGCAGCCACAGTACGCCAGAAATCCGGCGTGGTGCTGGAACGCTATCACCCCTGCAGTCCATATAAGGGAGCGATGAAAACACAACAGGCGTGATTAAACCTGGTACTGAGTTCTCTCTCTGGTTTCAAAGTGAAGCCGTGAGCGTCGACACTACAGTACACAACATCACGCTCCTTTTGACTCCTTGATAAAAGCTTCACGCATCATATTCACATCTTGTGTTCAGGATTTCTAAATAAATTTCTAAATGAATTTGTCACTGATGTGTCCTTGGGGAAACAGGCATTAGAGAGAGTCTGATCCGTGGCTTTTCAGATTAGTGAGTTGCGCCAACACTGTCCCCACTGTGTAAAGGGTATTTTTCTGAACATGGTATGAACATTCTGATCATGAAAAAAAAAATCTAAAGTTTTCACAAGAACAAAAAGACATCACGTCTCCGACACGTTTTGTTCCTCTTCCATCAACATGACAATAACTTCTGTTCTATATTTATTTTTAAAAAATATATACAATTTATCAATTCTTACATACAGTCGTAAAATTGGTTAGTTTTATCACCAGAAATGTTGGTGTAATAATTTAAAGAAAATACTCTTATTTGTGATTGCTCAAACTGAAACCGGCTGAAACAAGCCAATTAGATTTTCCCCTGTTGTGATCTCATATGATCTCCTCCCTTCCAAGACTACTTCTTCAGCTCTGATGTTCTCTACAGGGGCTTTTTAACAAAATGCTCAAATATGACATAATTGTAACATATTTAGGAAGTTAACCTTTATGCACTAATTAAATTTATAAAACCAAACTGTATTTATTATTATAGACATTGGTGTTCTAGGTCAATTGTACATAAAGAAGCAGCAATAACCCAAGAGGCATTTTTTTTGCTCTTAAGCTACTTTCATTAGACAGCGTGCAACACCCATCTGTCAAAACTGTTTAATATGATTTAATGCACTGCGGCAATAAGTACGCAGACAAGCTCGGTGATTCTGTAAAACATTCCTCTGTCTTTGTGACGGGTGTAAAAAGTCTTGTTTCAAACTGAAAACTCTGATCTTCCATTACAGTATAGTCAATAAACAGAGCTTTAAGTACAGTAGGTCTGAGAGAGTGCGTTTTAAATCACAAGAGGTCTTTAATAACAGTCGGCTTTCAATAACACTCTAGAACAGAACATAAGGATGTGATTTTAGATTTAAGAATGTTAGATTGTTAAGCGATGGCAGGTGGACAGAGAAATGTTTTTGGTATATTGTTAAACTACACTATTGTCTATGTATAATTAGGATTGTGTATCATTTTTTTTTTTCATGATACCGGTGCCAAATCAGTACTTTTAAATCCATACCTGGGTGTAATGCCTAAACCGATAGTGATAAAAGGCACTGAGAAAAAAAAAAAGGTGGATACCATTAAAGAACGACTTAGATATATATAGATATATAAAAAAAAGTTATGTAAAATAAACAATGTATAAGTTTTAAATTATACATAAACACAAGTAAATCCTTCATTCATTCATTCATTTTCTATACCGCTTAATCCTGTGTTCAGGGTCGCGGGGGACCTGGAGCCTATCCCAGGAAACTTCGGGCACTAGGCAGGGTACACCCTGGACAGGGTGCCAATCCATCGCAGGGCACACACACATATACACACTCACACACCCATACACACACTACGGGCAATTTAGGAACGCCAATTAGCCTAATCTGCATATCTTTGGACTGTGGGAGGAAACCGGAGAACCCGGAGGAAACCCACCAAGCACGGGGAGAACATGCAAACTCCATGCACATAGAGACGGGAATCGAGCCTGGCCGGGGAATCGAACCCAGACCCTGGAGGTGCAAGGCGACAGTGCTAACCACTACACCACCGCGCCACCCACACAAGTAAATACAAAACAAAAAAAAATGTGCATACTACCTAAGCCAACTAATAACACCAATAACAGCAAAGTAGGTGTGTTACAAACCAGCCTCAAATTTTAGCAATTATTTTGCAGAAATGTGACCTCATCTGTTTCATCTGGTAAAACACCTCTCCTGACTTTACTAGAGCTAGTCTGATTGGGGGACAGGGACGGGCACGCACACACACGCACGCACGCACGCACGCACGCACGCACGCACACACTACCAGCTCATGTCCACACACTGTTAAAACACAACCGTTTTTTTTTTCAGGTTTTCCGGCAACTGTTTTGAAAGAAATTTGTTGCATGTTGCGTTGTCGGAAACCTTTGTTGTGAAATACAGCCACTTCAGAACGTTTAGCTTTAGGCAATTTAATTCAAGCATGTTTAGAAAAGTGTACTGCGTTCACGTGGATGCTCTCACTCCCCGAGTCGTGCTTTTAAGTCGGAACCTCGCCCTTACTATGAAGATTAGATTAATTTGTATTATTATTATTATTTTTATTTAGCTCAGGAATTATTTTTCACATGCAGTGAGAGTAAGGATGTCTGTTTCAGAGAACCAGAGCGCAAATATTTCAATCGATCGCTCAGATATTTAAGTGGCACCAAAACGAAGCACCGAAATCTGCGCTCTGATTCGGTTCTCGTACATACTGGTCATACAGGTAACGGTTTCGGTACCCAACACTATTAATTATACACCATTATCAAATGGTGCGTCTGAAGGTGAATCCTAGCAATATTTCAAAATATTATTCATCCCAAAATCCAACCTTACTAATGTTAATTTGTAAAGAGATCTCATGTGGTCCCTATAGGTTCAGGAACCCCTGATTAAGGTCGAATAAATGAGTGAGTAAACCCTTACTCCTTGCAGATGAGAACGGTGTTGCTGCGACACAGGTAACCCGTGTAACGAGCTCCAGCTAAGTAGGCCATGAGCTTCAGGTCCTCACGATCGCTGTCCACGAACCCAGTGACTGAAATAATCTAAGGGGAGCGTAATCGAGACATTCATTAATTATGGTAGAATATTAGAAATTATACATAAGGAAAGTAAAAGAGTGTGTGTTCGTACGTGCTGCGAGCAGGGTTTGGCTCCGGGAGGGAAACTGAAGGGCAGATGGAGCGTGCGGTTTGGAGGAACCATCCTCTTCTTCTTCAGCACCGTGTTGAGCCAGTGAGCCGTAACGCAGCGCTTGCCCTCCCTCAAAGCCTGCCGCAGCGAGACACAGAGCCAACGTCACTTTGTGGAAATAAAGCTCGAACTTACAGCACATGTTATAACACCTCGTTAGGAGACAGGTGTGCTTACCTGCAGGTACATGCTGCTCACTTGACTTTCACACAGTAAGTGAGTGCAGCGATTCAAAGCAGCGTCCACGGAGCCTCCGTACGCCTGAATGACCTGCGTTTAAAACAAAACAAAATATGTATACAAAAAAACCTGATCATCTTAATCACAGAGTAATGAGTTTAAGTTTAACGTGGAGAAGAATGATACGGATTTTTACCCTCTTCCACCTGGCCAGGAGCTGCTTGTCAGGCATCTGCTCCGGATAATCAGCGATGGCGAAGACACAGCCCACCAGAAAGCAGTCTTCAGGAACTGAGCGGAGAGACGTGATGATACAGAATCACTCAACTGGTCAGGGTTCAAACTGAACAAGTTAAAAATGCCGTAAAACGTTTAGTACATAAATGACTGAACACTTATTATGGTCTTCAGTTTTTACATTTACACATTTTATTTCCGATAACGTAGAACAAATTAAAAACCCTGAATAGAAATATTACCATTTTATAGTTTAAAGGGATCTATAGATTAATAAACTAAATTTAATATTAGTCACGAATAAATAACATTTTAAATATTTAAGAGATCATTAAACTGTAAAAAAAAAACTTTATGTTACTAAAATTATTCATTTATATTAAACATTTATATAAATTTATAATCAATAAAATTACTGAGAAATGATGAAATCTCGAAAAGAAAACTTGTAAATTATAAAACTGTTCTATACTTTTCATGTAACAATCATCTGGAATTAAAATAAAAAAATTTATTCATAATCAAGGAGCAAAACATGGTTGTGCACTTTCTAAAGATTTTAGTTCTGTTTTCGAATAAAGGGTTGGAAATAGGGCTGGGCCGATAAACGATATCATATCGAATCGCGATTTATTTGATTTTAAAAACGATGAAAAGCTATAGAAATTTTCTGCTCGATATGGATTAATCTAAGAGCCAATCACACAGCAGAACAACACGACAACAACCAATCAGCGTGCAGCTTGCGCGTGCCGTGCAGGTCAAAGTTAATTTCCTGCCGAACTTTGCGAAGCAAACTTGACACCAGGACAAAAAAAAATAAAAAATAAAAAAAAAAAGGGTGGAAGCAGCGACGAAAGTGAATCTAACCTCGAGTTATTATCCAAAGATGTTGAAATTGTCGACAAAACAGGTAGCACGAACTCCGTTATATGAGCGCATCACCCACACGACCACACTGAGAGCATGAAAATGCGGCCCGATGCTACTCCGTCAACTAGCAGGGCTAGCAGTGGGGCTGTAGCAAAGCAGATATCGATCGTGTCGTCATTCATGGCCATTACACCTTATGAAAGGTGTTCCAAAAGGAGCAAGAATATAACCAGGGCCGTTTCTAACATCAAGATATGATGCCCCTAAGCACACGAGGCTGAAGTTAGCTCCTTATTCACAGCTTCCGGTTTGTTTGGCTCCTTATTGCGCAGCGTCTCATTCTGCGGCTGAAGTTTAGCTCCTTATTCGCCTTGATACTAACGGGAGTGTTCACGCTGCCGAAAGCTGCGCAGTTTATCAATAAAAGCAGCTTCCGATTCGTTTGGCTCCTTATTGCACAGCGTCTCATTCTGCGGCTGAAGTTTAGCTCCTTATTCGCCTCGTTACTAACGGGAGTGTTCACGTTGGCGAATGCTGCGCAGTTTATCAATAAAACTTTATTTTGGTGGCTTAAACCATTCTGGCCGAGCAAATATGAACTATACAACACCTAGCAGGTACACAACTATATAGTAAAAGTGAAATTGTCCTGGCCGAGATTAATAGCTGCATAATTCATTCCATGTTTGTTGTCATTGCATGCTTCAGCCATTATGTCAGTTTATTGGTGCCGTGTGAAATAGCCTTCATTTAACTCTGAATTGTGGGATAAAACGACAGCCCTAGTGTGTGTGGTCTAAATGTTTGTTTCTCATTATTGTTTAAAAATCTCAAAACATTAATATATCATCACAAGATACTTTTTATCATCACAAACAAGTATTTTTTTTTTTTAATAAAAATCTTTGCCTTGTAAAGATTCTGAGCATGTGTCTATAGTATCTTAATTTTTAAGGCCAAATCTGTCATCTGTTTTTGTTAATAAACTATACTTTAAAATGGAATTTAATGAACCCTTTAATTTTTGTGGCTTCAGTTTAAGTTGTTCAACATTTGATGTTCAATAAATAATCATAGATAGTGTGTGTTGCCTTCAATTAATCAATCAAGTAATGCAGCCTTCATTCAGAAATCTCTCACTTGTGAGCATATTTACTGTACAAAACTTGTCAGTGAACTATGAGGGCAAAAAAAAAAATCGTTTATTAATCGAAATCGAGTTAAAATGTTCAATTAATCGAGATTTTGATTTTAGGCCAAATCGCCAGCCCTAGTTGGAAATGAATGTTTTTCTTGTTTTTTTTTGGGTTTTGTCCGATTAATCGGAAAAAATAATCAACTTATTAATCGATTATTAAAATTATCGTTAGTTGCAGCCCTCAGTATGGTATTAAATTACATCATCATATATATTATTTAGTATAGTATTATATTATAGTACTATAGTATGGAATAAAAGTACATCATTATATGTAGTATTTAGTAGAATATTATATTAAAGTACTATAGTATGGTACTCACTCTCCTGCTCGGGTTCATGGCCCAGCAGTTGATGCGGCTGCACGAGCTGCAGAGGCGTCTGCACCTGATGCTGCATGGCCTGCGTGTTCTGCATTTGTTGCTGCTGCTGCAGGTGTTGCTGCTGCTGCAGGATGTGCTGTTGTTGCAGGAAATGCTGCTGCTGCTGTTGTTGTTGTTGTTGTTGTTGTTGTTGCTGCTGCTGCTGCTGCTGCAACTGTTGCTGGTGCATCTGCTGCTGATTTTGCTGTTGTTGTTGCTGTTGTTGTTGCAGTTGCAGCTGAAGCCTGTGCTGCTGTATTTGCTGTAACTGCTGCTGTAATACATGTTGCTGCTGCAGTTGCTGTTGATGCAAGGGTGGTCGAAGGAGTTGCTGCTGTTGCGGTGGTCGCAGTTGCTGCTGCAGGAAGCCATGCTGCTGTTGTTGTTGATGCTGCTGCGGGTACATCTGCTGGTGCATCTGCTGTGGAAGGAACTGATGCTGCTGTTGTGGCATCTGATGAAACCCTGGCAGCTGCTGTGGCTGCTGTGGCTGCTGCTGCTGCTGCGGATGATGCATTTGCATTCCCGGTGGCTGCAGGTGCATCATGGAATGCTGCTGGAGCATCTGTGGCGGATGTTGTTGTTGTTGTTGTTGTTGCTGCTGCTGCGGTAGTGGTTGTTGTTGCGGTGGAGGGATCGGGTGTGCTTGTTGTTGTTGTTGCGGCTGCTGTTGTTGTTGTTGTTGTTGTTGTTGTTGCTGCTGCTGCTGGAGTAACTGCTGCTGCACTTCAGGAGTGAGCTGTGTTGCTGTGTGCTGAGGAGGTTTCACGGCGTTGAAGAGAAGCTGATTTGGAACGGCGGGTTGGTTCTGGTTCGCCTGCGGTTCCACGCTTTTAGCTGTCAGACTCTGGAGAATCTTAAATAATAATAACAACAACAACAACAACGACTAAATCAATCTCCTCCGATCATAATCCAGAATTCAACAGCACTCCAGTTTAATTGTCTAATTAATTATTTAATACATTCACATAAAAAAATACATAAAAAATGTTGTGACATATATAAAACACACTATATAAACATAAAACATGTTTCTCTCACGTGTGCGACGTTGGCCTGCCGTGGGAGCTGCTGCTCTGCACCCTTGTTGATGTTCCGCAATGTGCGTGGCCCAGTATTCCACCCACTCATCATCTCAGGACGCTCCGCCCCCTGGGCGTTACCCGGAACAGGAGGAACGCTGTCACACAGGTTGATGAGCGCGGTGTCTTTGTTTGGCGGGAGGCGGTGCTTCGACAGCGTCCAGTTTAGGTTGAGCTCCTCTTTGTCCGATTCGTCCGAGTCGTCGAACATTACCTCGGCCTTTGGCGAGGGGGAGCGTGGACGCCTGGACGGTGACGCGCCTCGCGAGGAGGTCGGGCTGGAGCGTTTGCTACCTTCTGAGCACGAGCTACGTTCGTTTTCATCCTCGTTGACTTCATCTTCCTCCTCTTCTTCCTCTTCCTCGTAGTAGGTGAGCCTCGGGTGGTAAAGCGCCTCGTCCTTCCTGTTCTTGTCTTTAACAGAGTCTTTGATCCACTCTGGGGTGACAATTTTAATCCCACTGTGCCTCAGTGCGCATTCGTACTTCGCCTGGAAACAAACCAAAATTCATAAAAACCAGTTTAGAAAGTGGGTTAAACATTTGAATAATTTTTGGTCTCACCCCTTCAGTCCTGGCAATGTTCACAAAGCTCCACCCCCTGGAACAAACATTCACTTCAAGAGCGCTCTAAAATAAGGAAAAGTGACTTTGAAAGTCCTTTTGTTTTTAAGTACGATTAAACATCAAGGATCACAGGTTCAAACTCTAGCACTACCATAAGTCCGCAAGTCCCCTAAAGCCCCAAGTGCTCAGATGTATAACAAGATAAAAGTCACTCCGGATAAGGGTGCCTGCCAAATGCTTTAAATTAAAAAAAGAAAGAAGTAGAAAAAAATTAATCAAAATCAATTAAACAAACCAAAGGTATGAACCAGACTCATGGATGTAAAAACGCTTTTAAATAAGTTAATATGTACTTGTGTATGCTCCCACAGTGTTAGTTGTGACCTTGTGTTTTATTGCAAAACAATCAACAGAAAATGGGAATAATATAATAATAACTATAGCTAAGAGGAACAAACCTGCAGTTGATTAATAATTAATATAAACATTTTTGGTGCTGATGTTTTGGGTTGGATTTCCATCAGCAGAGTGAATAAGAGTGAAGTGTTTAGACCTGATATTAGAGTGAGGGCTATAAAACAGACTCGTCCCCCGATACGGCCCTAAAAAGCAGTAACACCAAACACAGGCCAATAAACTCAGCTTTAAAACAAGTAAATCCTCCAGAAGTGTAAACTACACACACGCACCCTGGAGCTGCAGACGTCTGGCTGTTAAACGCAACCCAACAGCGCCGTTTAAACGCAACCTACACACACACACTCTCTGACAATAAAACAGCGAGATGTGCGATATGAAGCACTGCGTTCAGCTTTCACAAGGAACGGTCTAAATCTAAATGCAAATCCAAGACACTTTATGAACTCAAAAGTAGAGGAAAGGAGAAGGGAGGGACGGGAAAAAAATAAATAAATAAAAAAGACGCCTATTTACCCCCTTGGGTTCAGGAACCACCAGATGCGTGCACTTCTTGTTGAAATTCAGCTGACAGTCTCCTCCGTAAAATGTAATAAAAGCCCAGAGGGTGCCGAGATCCTCCTTCAGCTGCACATGAAAGAGAGACAGAGAGAAAGAAAGAACAATCTCTCAAAATTAGAACAGGATGAAGGACAGATGTGTTTTTTATGGCTGGACAAGAAGTGAAAAAAATATAATCTTACGTGTGGTAAACATGCCCGGACGCCAAAGAACAACTGGCCCGACTCAGGAGAAAAACCTGTAACGCTGATTACCGGCTGGTTAAGGAGACAATACATGAGCTGCACACGCAAACACACACAAATGCTGATAACTGAGAAGGGAAAAAAAATCCTAGCACTTACTGCGATCAATCTTTAAACATCAGAGTGGCACACGAGTAAAAACAGATGTTTATTTATATCACATACTAAAATAGATTTATTGTAAACAGGGGCAGAAATTTCTGAAGGATACGGTAGCAGATCTCCACATCTCACTGACAGGATCACCCAGGTGGGCTGAGAAAAGAGTGGAAACCATTGGACGAAGGTTAATACAACACCGCTCAGATAAAGGAGCTTATAATACAGTGTTAATGATAAAAGTTAAAGAAAAGTTAAAGTTAAAGAAAAGAAAAAGATACTTTAAAAAAAAAAAAAAAAAAAAGATGCATGTTTTAGCTTTTGAAAAATAATCTGTCTCTCAAAAATGTTTTTCATAAACATTACAATTCAGACATATACTATTACAATATTTGCTGTTACGGTAAATGAAGTAAAAGTACACAATTAATGGAGTTAACATTACCACACTCTGTACTTACACTGTGTTTTTTGTAATACTTACAACTCTGTAAGTAAACCATATACTCATGAAATCACGACACAGACGCTTGTAAGGTTTACCTTTACTACAGGTAAGAAGAAGACCTCGCGTGCCTCGCTGACTTCCGAGTTGTCTCCATCCTCCGTGATGATGTGCGTGGCGAGGGCGATGTAAGACACCTCCTTTCCTTTCCCTGACCTTAGCAGCTGCACCACCTGAAATCACACCAATACGTCACACAGAAATCATCGAAAAACGGACAAAAAGTCTGCGTCTACGAGATTCTTCACCACGCTTAATAAACTAATCTCAGCCAGTTTTTATCTCATACGATGACGATACAGCAAAAACAACAGACGTTTGATTAAAGAACAGAAAGTTAAATACAGGTTCAGTTTACATTAACAATCATACAGTAGACTCCTTTTGTGGAACTTTGTCTTCATCCGTCTTGTCATTCGCTGATAACATGGTCATTTTAACTTACTACTTAACATTTGTCTGCTTCTTTTCCTTTTGTGTTTAAAGAATTAATCAATCCTGAATTATATTGATTTTTCAAAAACAATCGATAGCATATCATATTAAAAATATGTATACAATCTATATATTATCTTTTTACAACTCTTAATCTGATGTCTTAAATTGATGCGACAAACAAGAAATTCACTGAAACACAAAGAATAAATCTAATTATTATAATCTCTGAATTTTTTTATTCAGGGTTATCACATCTATGACATTACTTTCCTCTTGGTAATTTCATGGTTTCAAATTTCAAATTTTTTTCCACACCTCATCTCAGACTGTTTAAGCTTATTTATTACAATCAGTTTCAGAGCCAAACTTTCAGCTCTTACAGCCCAGAGTTTCAGCTGCTAGCCTGAGCTAGCAAGCAAACCTTCCTGCTAACAGCTTTGGAAACAATAATAAACTATAAAGTCAATTTCTCATATCTGGTGTGAAGTCTTATCATAAAATTCCCATTCCCATTCTACGAGAGCCATTTATTTATTAGCATACTAGCTAGCTAGCACGCCTTAACACCCATTATAGCTACCTGGCTAGTTAGTTAGCGTTAGCATTTTCTGCTAATCTTCCAGAAATCAGAGCTGATTATTTTTTTACTATAATGACGTCACACGTGCGGTGGACGTAAATGAGCGCGGGCTTTGAAGAGAACCTTAAACACGTAAGGTTTATAAGGCTAGTCGGTTTTCACTTCAGCATAGACAGCTAGCAGTGAAGACATGCTAACATGCTAACACTGACAGAAAAATAAAACTCTTCACCTTTTGGTCAATATCCCCGACGACATAAAACTTCACATCCTTAAAAAGCTCCTCGGGGACTTTCAATTCTTCTTCCAACATTATTAAATTTTAATAAATAACAAAAAACTTCTGAATTAACTTATATCGATTATAGCAGAAACATCATTGAGTCTCCTGAACAGCTTTTGCGACTGAACAGAGGTGACTGGCCGCATCATTTGTTTTTCCTATCCGTATTCCGAGGTTTGCGATATGATTGGGTAGTCAGGGACAAAAACATGTCCAAGGATTGGATACTATAACTGTACGTCGGCCGTTTTATTATTTAATAGCCAATCCTAATATAGGAGGTGGGATCTGTCGGAATACGGATGGGTGAAAAATTTATCTTAAAGCGCCAAAGAAGATTCGGCGGGAGGACGATGTACACGCGCGATGTTAGGGGGAAATGTATACACGTTTGTCCTTGTATTATATCATACGCACGTTTAATTTATGTTATTTGTATATAGAACTTCAAACAAGGTAAGCAATTATGGTGTGAAGCAAACTACAAAAGAAATGTCCAGTTTTTTAAAAGAGAAATATTTATGTAAACTGAAGGCACCCCTCAGAAAATGCAACATGGAACATTCCTAGGCAGAGAATCCTCCGATTCGCGCGCGCGCTGACTACTTAAGGCGCCAAATATGAAGGTGTAGAGGTCCGTAAATACTAGAATAGAGGGACAATAGAAGTTCTCTCAATTGTTTTAATGAAAGGAAATCAAAGATTAAAACTGTATTTGTAGATATAATTTATAAAAGTATTTTTAGTATAAAAAGAAACAAGATGGCGGTGAAATCATGAATGTAAAGTGCATTAAAGTCCTACAAAAGGTCAAAAAGGATCATTTGCCCTAAAGTTTAAACTGTTCTTAATTATAATTGAGAACTGGGGTTTAAAACTTACAGTTTATCTGTCTGTTATATGGTTGAATGCAGTGTTTTTTTGTCTTACATCTTTTGTACAATTTTCCACAAGAAATTGACAAAGAACAAAAAAATCACAAAGTTTAGCGATGATCCTCAGTCTGGTATTTAGACCTAGTCTTACTATATACACCAGTCAGCTGTAACATCATGACCACAGAATTCACTCCCCATGTGCATCAGTAAGCCTTGGTCACCACGACCCTGTTTTCCTTCCTTGATTCACTTTTGGTATGACCTGATCACTGCAGACTGGGAACATCCCACATGAACTGTAGTTTTGGCCGTTGCTCTGACCCAGTCCCCTAGCCATCACAATCTGACCCACTCAAATTCTTATCCATATTCTTTTTTTTTTTTTTTTGCTTCACACACATCAACGCTAGGAAAAAATGTATATAATAGCCTCACAAGCAAATGCAATTGAATCTAATATACAAATGAAGCTATGAAATAATCTACAAGTACAATTAAAAATTAAAAGTGCTGCACAGGTCTATCATATGAAGCAGCAGCTTTAACAGCGTGCATTATGTTCTATATAAACGGCTGCCTATTTTTTACATAAAGAAAAGCTTTATGTTATTAAAAAAATATATATTTTTTTTTTGGGGGGGGGGGGGGGGGAGTTCCAATTTTCTCCCCAATTTTTACTCGTAGCCAATTCCTCCCCGTCGGTAGGGGGGCTCCCACATTAAGGCTACTACTTCCACTCAGTCGGGAGGGCGAAGACTATCCGGTGTTTCCTCCGAACCGCGTGACGTCAGCCGACTGCATCTTTTCGAACTGCTTGCTCACGCACCATTAGGGGTGGTTTAACACACTCGGAGGAAAGCGCTAGTCGCTCCTTCCACGTGCGCGAGCTCACAGATGCCCCTGATTGGCTGTAGAGCCATGATTAATGTGGGAGCACAAGTACCTCTCATCCCTCCCCCCTGAGAGAGCTCGGCCAATCAGCTCTTTCTGTGCCTCCGGCTGTGAGAGGAAAACAGTATCACCCGGGGTTCGAACCAGCGATCTCCGGATGATAGGGCGAGCGCTTTACCACTGCGCCACTCGGAGGCTTATGTTATTTAATTTAAAGAAAAGTCTGAAGATGTTGTTTGGATGTGCAGATGTAATTTCTATACTTTCTTCTTGTGTGAATGAATCAGAAGCAAGTGTCTGACTTCGGCATTAGTTTAGCCTAGCTTAAAGAGATTTTTTTACTTTCTAGCGATAATTCAACCTCTAATAACTGTGAAAAAATTTGTCATTCTCAATGTTGCAAAGTGTGGCTTCACCGTGATGTCACCGGCTCTCCTAATCAACACCGAGTGATCGCCTCGTTTCTCTCTCTGGTAGGAAGACCTAATGAGATCTGGGCTATTTAAATCTTGAAATGTTGAGTGAAAAAAGAGGACGTGACCCTGGGTCAGCAATTATCCTCCTTCACCAGGGTGTCCTGCTGACTCAGACTGCACTCATCTGTAGCCCACACAAACGCTGCGAAAGTGTCCTGCTGGTCCATACAACAGATCTGACAAATTATTAATTCTAATATGCAATGAACATTTTGAAAGCACTATCCCCCTCCCCCCACCCCACCGAAAGCGCATAGATTTTAGAAGGAAGAGTTGATAAAAAAAAGAAAAAACTTTAGGTAGTGCTAATACCCTGCTAATAGACCAATTTAGCACTTAGCATGTTAGCATATGTTTGCATTAAACAAGAGTGGACTCAAGAGACAGAAAAGGGATTCATTTAACATGTGCAGTAGAGTGTTAAATACTTAAATACTGTATTTGCTAATTTAACAGTGTTCATTCATTTAACTAGACACTTCGATTAATTCGACACTACTGAGCACCATAACCTGATCAGCCATAACATTAAAACTGCCAGGTGCCAGGAATAACACTAATCATCTGGGTACTGTTATCATATATAGGGCAGCGAGTGTGTCTTGAAGTTAATGGGTTGAAAAGTTGAAAACAGGAAAAATGGCCAAGCGTATGGATGTCAGTGACTTTAATAAGGGCTAGATTGGACTACTTAGTCATCAGCAAGGTTTTGTGGTGTGCTAGTACATCTGGTCCTATCCAGCAGAAGGGGTACCATAGCACAAACAGCTGAAAAAGTGAATCCTGGCTCTGATGGAAAGGACTCAGAACACACAGTGTATGGCAGTTTGGTGCGTATGGGGTTGCATACTATGCCTGCAGAGCGCCCATGCGACCCGAGGTGGAGGACCCGTGCCCTCCACCAAAAGCTCCTACAATGGGCACGTCAGCATCAAAACTGGACCACGGACCAATGGAAGAAGGTGGCCTAGTCTGATGGATCACAGTTTCTTTTACATTATGGGGATGCTGTGTGTGTGTGTGTGTGTGTCTTACCTGGTATAGAGATGGCACTATAATGCGCTATGTGAGCGTGATGCTCTGGGTGATGTTCGGGTCCTGCCATCCGTGTGGATCTTAGGGTGCTTTCACACCTATAGTTTGATTGCTTTAGTCCGCACCAGTCAGAAAAATGTTGCAAGGTAGTAAACAGAAGTGGGTACAGTGTGCTTTCACATATGCAGAGATCTAATCGAACCAAAATATACCGCGAAGCCCATTGGCACCGGAAACAGTCTATTTTCAGAAAATCGTGCCACTTTCAATAATCATGGAGGAACAGCTTTGCTTTGCGCTCATGGCGCTGATTCTCGCGCACTACATTGTACGTGCAAATCATTATTTTCAGATAATTAATTTCGAACACGATTCGCGGCTGCGACTCCAAACCAGCTTCCTGGTTTATTCATGTCGCCGACGGTGCATTGCACACTACTTCAGGGAGAAGAAACGTGCCCTACTCCTCAATGATCATTTTGTTATTAGCTGGTGATCTTCCTGCAGATCCATCAGGTAATCCGTTGGCCTATCAAAACAGCCCAGCCACACATTTTTCATCTTTAATGTGAATACAGAGAGGCACTTAATTTCTTCGGCACTTCACGTTTCTCCGCGGTTTGATTTCATCGCGAGTCAATAGCTTGGAAAATTTTATGGAGTCAACAGGAAGTGAAAAGAATTTTACCCACAACCTCGTATCTCTTATACCCAAAGTGCATTAAACTATACCATTTCGTCAGATTTGGTTTTGTTGCTTTCACACCAGACGGACCGTTCCAAAGTAGAGCAGATAAAGATTGATTAGGTGTGCACCAAAATACCGAGATTGCATTCACATCAACGCAAACGAACCGAACCAAGGGGCCAAACACGTTTGGTGCGCACCAAATGCTATACTGTAGGTGTGAAAGCACCCTTACTCTGACATGTACTATACCAAATACCTGTGGCTACCTGTTTCCGAGTTACATTGAGACGGTGTTCCCTGATGACAGCTCTGTCCTTCAGCAGGATAATGCGCCCTCACACATTGGACACATTGTTCAGGAATGGTTTGGGGAACATGATGAAACATTTGGATGCAAATTGCCCAGATCTCAGGCCGATCAAGTGTCTGTAGGATGTCCTGGACGACCAGTCTGATCCATGGAGACTCCAGGGGTGAGTCGGGGGTGCAGGGGGAAATAAACAATATTAGGCAGTTGGGTTTGGTTTTATAACTAATCGGTGTAGTGAGTTCATTCAGTAACATCTAAAGTGTTAATTAAATATTGAGGTGCAAAAGAAAACACTATAAGATTCAAAACTGTAAGTCTGTCTAATCTAACATGTTAATTAATTAATCAGTTAATGGATTCATTAATTAAGAAACAAACGACAGGTGTTCATTAGTGGTGTAAATTCAACACCTTTTTGCTTTGTGTGTGTGTGTGTCAGGATGCTAAAGCTGCGCGCGTGCCTTTAACAGGCGAGTGCGCGCGTGTGTGTGTCGGTGCCTCTCCCGGTTTGTCTCGTTGCTGAAATGCGTGCGTTTCCTCGCGGGCTTTTTCTTTTTTCCTTTTGTTTGTTTAAAAATGAAAGAATTGCCGCCGTGTTCGCCGTTCATGGTCCCGTGTCACCTGCTCGCTCCGTTTAATCCCGACATGAAGCGTGAGAGAAGAGTCTCTCTCAGGTGAGTCCCGGGTTTGTCCTCACTCATAAAGGTCGTTAAAAGTTGATGCAGGTGTGTGTGTGTGTGTGTGTGTGTGTGTAGTGATGCATTCTGCATTCTACACCGAGTTCATTATCTCATGGCGTTAATACGAGAAAACAACATTAGAGAACCTCTTGTTAACACGAGAGACTATTGTCTTGTTATGACACGTTTACTACAAGTAAACATCTTGTTTTGATAAAAGCATCTCGTTATTACGAGAAAGGATGTCGTTATTACGAGAACACTATATCCTTAATGTTTGAAAAATGCACATTATATTACAAAAATCTTGCAAAAGGTGCATTTTACAAGGTTATTTATTATTATGAGAAACCTGTTGCATTAATATAAGAAAAGCATGTTAAAATATTTTGATAAAATTATTGAGTGATTACGAGAAAATTGTTGAATTATTTCTGGAAAAAAACATGTTGAAATATTTCAAGAAAAGGTTGAGTATTACGAGAAAATTATTGCGTTATGTTATGGTTAAAATAAAAGATTATCATTATCATGAGAAAAATAAATCTGTATTACAGGAAAAGTTTATTGTTTATTTGTTGCTGCAAGAAAAATTTATTGTTTGTAGAAAGAGAAATAAATCACTGCTATGAGGAAATCATATTATTGCTACAAATAAACATCTTGTTATCACGAAACAAGGATCCATTTACAATCAACAGTCACAAGTTGACTTTTTCTTTTAATTTCCATGAATAGCAACAATTATATAATATTTGTATTTATGCACAATACATATATATATTCAACCGGGACATGTTCTTGTTCACTGCGACTCAAATCGAGCCAAGCTAACTAATCTCACTTGTTAATGCTTTCTGCTGTTATTTAAACCAGGGAACAGTAAACAGTGCAGTATTTCAGTATCACTAACAGAATACGTAAAAAAAAATTACTCAAACTCAACAGAAAAATAAACCAATGCAACCCTTAGAGTATAATTAATAACTACACATTCACTTAAATGAATGTTAATAATGCTGTGATTGCTAATTATGTAACTATCAAAGCTTTCTGAGATGTTTCCTGGTCTCTGTGTGATTAGGAGATCTTCAGCTTCAGGTGTAGCTGTCATTAAATCACTGATTCAATGAGACTTTAGCCTCCATTCGAGGCTGATGAAGGGTTGAAGGTGGCATCAGTGTGGGTTGAGTCCACCCACACACGAATACGAATAGGAATTTCCAAAGTTAGCGCTTGGCGAGGCAGAGTAACGCTGACTATTGATTTAGACAAAAACTGGTACTTGGGGAACGTTTGTTTCTCTTCATGCATGGAGGATTGAAGGCCAGAGTATGTGTGAAGAAAGATTTACACTGAGACGAATAGATGTTTGCCGCATTTTATTGTACGTCATTCCTACCATGATAATATATTTCAGGGAAGGAAAAGGAAAAGGTTCATAGTCGAGTACTGAAATTAAATCTGTAGAGCTACAGTTCTAGTTCTAGTTCAGATACAATAGTTTAATGTACTGTGCTTAGTGTTCGGTTCTTCACACCCAGAGATGTTGCTGCCTGATTTACATGCTTTACATGCTTTTAGGACTTTCTCCTGGCGTTTAAGTAACTAAGCAACGTTGAGCATTTCTAAGCTGCTTGTTTAGTAATGTTTGAACTTCATGGTCGTGACCTTAAAGTGATTATTCCATGTAATGAGGTTTAATCACTGCTTGATTAAAGCCTTTTGTTATATAGTCTGGAAAGACTTGCACAAAAAGGAAAGAAAGAAAGAAAGAGAGAAAGAAAGCAGGAGCTTCATTAGGAGTGTCACAGGAAGTCATTCCTGTCGTACGCGGTATTTAGGATTATTAACTCAATCCTCTGTTTTGGTGGCTAATGAGCAACAATCCGCAGATATAATGCAAATATCTTATGTTTAAATGACCGAATTGATTTGTCTTACTTTTCATTTCGATCGTGTACCCGGTCCTTTAGGTGAATATCCACTGAAGCACGTACAGTCCCAACCTGGTGTCATTAACATCATATTTTACAGTCTACACTAATTGTAGATTAATTACTTCCTGAACTGCTTAGCTGCATTTAGAGTGGATTTTCCTCAGAAGTGCTAATTATTCAAACACGATTAAAAAAAAGTTAGGCAGGTCCCAGTCCTAGCACATAAGAGAATATGGTGAGAAATATGAAATAATCTTTTCCGTTATTATTTTTTAAAAGTATCCCGAGAACGCTGGACGTGAGGTGGGAATACACCACGGATTAAGCACTTCTACACCTAGAGTGCAATTTAGCATCGCCGGTCTATCCTTCGGCATGTTTTTATGAGGTAGGCAAAAACCAGAGGACCCAAACGAACCCGTTGCACCGCCATGACAACATAAATGCCTAATGAGCACATTTGATTGACAGTGGTTTGACTCCTGGGTAAGCCGAGATTTAGGAGTGCAGGACCTGGATAGCTGAGGCTCCACTGTGTCGCCTTTAGTAGCCATTATGGCAAGGAAAAAAAACTTTCAGAGGTATTCGGGAGTCATTTTAAAAGACCTGAGCCTTAAATATAAATGTAAGCCTTTTCAATCATGAATAAATCATCAAAAGCTCACTTTTTTTCTCCCAGCAGGTTGAGCATTAAAATGCAAATATGGACTGAACAGATGAGCAAAAGCTTAGGAACGACTTACATTCTCACGCTCTCAGCGAGGATCCTGATCTCTGTAAACTCGAGGCTTTTTGCTGTTATTCGACACACAAGATCTCATTTCTCTATCTTTCTCCTCCGAGCCTTTCTTTCTTTCACTTTCTTCTGCTTTACCGTTTGCAGTTGTGAAGAATTGGGTCTTAATTAAGCTCCAGAAACACGTCCTGAGGATGTCCAACTCCAACTTGTCCAATCACAGCTCATTTCATGGAAACCTGCACAGACCCATGACCGTCTTCAGCGTCCTGACCTTCACCTTGTTGGCAATGCTGGTTTTGGCGACATTCCTATGGAACATGCTGGTCCTTGTGACCATCCTGAGGGTCCGCACTTTCCATCGCGTTCCTCACAATCTGGTGGCCTCCATGGCCATTTCGGACATCATGGTGGCTGGACTAGTGATGCCCCTGAGCCTTGTCCGGGAGCTTTACGGCCGCCGGTGGATCCTTGGGAGAGCTCTCTGTCAAATGTGGATCTCCTTCGACGTGCTCTGCTGCACGGCCAGTATCTGGAACGTTACCGCCATCGCACTCGATCGCTACTGGTCCATCACACGGCATCTCGAGTACACTTTGAAGAGACGCAAGAGGATCTCCAACGTGATGATCGGTCTCACGTGGATGCTCTCCTCCATCATCTCCTTCTCACCGCAGTTCGGATGGGGAGAAACTTACTCAGAGGAAGAGCTGGAATGTCAGGTGAGCCAGGAGCCATCCTACACCGTCTTCTCCACCTTTGGTGCTTTCTATTTGCCGCTCTGCGTAGTGCTGTTCGTCTACTGGAAGATCTACAAAGCAGCCAAATTTCGCATAGGATACAAGAAGAACAACACCGTTACTCCAGCTCCGGAGGCTGTCGAGGTATGTATTGCTTTCTTGTTCCTCAAAATATTTGCATAAAAGTTTCATTCATTCATTCATCTTCAGTATGGACATTATCCCTACAGGATGGTGGTAGATCAATGCTGGAGGTAATTCTAGGAACACACTCTTATTCACATCTACTGTAGCATCACTTGTGTGTTTACGAAGGGACATTGAAACTGAGGTTTATTGTAGAAAAAAAAACCTTTCTGAACTTCTCTGAGGATTCTTCTGAACATTAAGAACTGGAACATTTCATGTCATTTAAATTACATCACTCTCACTAGACACACTTCTTCAGGAAGAATGATGTAAGATCTTCATTAAAGTAGATTTATTTAACTCATGTTAGACTGTATGACACAAACGGGCTTTAATTCCAGCTAACGTTCCTGGTGTTGCATCCTGGTTAGAAATCCTGGCTTGCTCAGTGAATCGCTGAATTCTTTTAATAGACCGTGCTGTCTCTGAGGACTCGAACAAAACAGCGTCAGATCAGACATGTCAGATACTCAAGACTCTCAAGAGAAAAGAAAGACAGCAAAGGCTAAAAGTTTTTTTTGGGGGGTTTTCTCGAAGAACCTCCAGGTTCTCCATCACAAACTAAAAAGAAGATATCATGATATTAAACACATTATCACTGTTATTGCACATGCTTTGAATCATTGTCTTGTGCATAGAAGAAGCTGGTAAAACCAGGAAAAACCTGAGCACATGGAAGAGTCTCTGGTAGTTCTCCGTAGGGCTGGGCGATTTGGCCTAAAATCAAAATCTCGATTAATTGAACATTTTAACTCGATTTCGATTAATAAACGATTTTTTTTTTTTTGCCCTCATAGTTCACTGACAAGTTTTGTACAGTAAATATGCTCACAAGTGAGAGATTTTTGAATGAAGGCTGCATTACTTGATTGATTAATTGAAGGCAACACACACACTATCTACTATCTATGATTATTTATTGAACATCAATGTTGAACAACTTAAACTGAAGCCACAAAAATTAAAGGGTTCATTAAATTACATTTTAAAGTATAGTTTATTAACAAAAACAGCCCAGATAGCAGAACAACATTGAATCATCGTTGAATCAACATTAAAGCATCAACCAACTTGTTATTGAATCAATGTTGAAATTTCAATGTTAAATGTTGATTTTTCATCAGGTTTGCACCTTGAAATAATGTTATTTCAATGATGAAAAATAGATCAAGATGGGCATAAAATCAATGTTTGTTCAACGTAAATTCAATCACTTATTTTACATTGAATCAACATTGAAACAATTATAGTTTAGTCTTGCTTTATGAACAGCAAGATTCTATGACAGTAAATAATGTCCGTTTTGATTTATTTCTTTAAATCAGAGACCATGTAGGGCTGAAAAGCTTTTTTTTTTTTTTTTAAAAACAAAAAGTCAGTAACTCAACATCCTTCAGTTTACATGTAAACATATTTATTTATTTATGCTCCATACCCATTTAAACAGGAAGTAACATCACAATTACAATAAAACAACTATATAATAAAACACACTACAACTTACATACAAATTATTATAAACTGGATGACAATATGACTTTTTAGAAGTGAACTATTAGAAGAGATTGTTAATTCTGAATTCATAAAACAGAATCTAACTGCCAAGAGAAGAGACTGGAAAACCATAATATAAAAATGGCAGCCTGCCTCAGCAAAATTCAGTCCAATGCAAATAGAAACAACCAAGTCAGAAACACAACAGATGACTGAAACATTATTCGTAAGTTGAAATGTATTTACTCAGCAAAACAGATAATAAGACATGAGTCTGAACTTATGGTTTTCCACCACGAGCAATTCCCCCCAGCCGTTCTGGGGCATAACGAAGCCATTTCTGAACTGTTGAAGCAAAGAAACTCTGTGGCCTCCTTTTCTTCAGCTTTCAGCTGTTGTTGTAGTGCATCTAAAGAATGAAAAACAAACAAAAGGTTAGAACTATACAATGCTCTAAAAACTTGGAGTGGTAGTTGTTTTGAATGACAGAAGGTGGGTCCTAAATTTTTGGAAATGTGACTTTTACAAATGTACAGATATGCAACATATGTTTTGAAATGTCCTACAATCTTCCATAGATACAATGCACACATTAGATTTTTTTTAATATACAGGTCCTTCTCAAAAAATTAGCATATTGTGATAAAGTTCATTATTTTCTGTAATGTACTCATAAACATTAGACTTTCATATATTTTAGATTCATTACACACAACTGAAGTAGTTCAAGCCTTTTATTGTTTTAATATTGATGATTGTGGCATACAGCTCATGAAAACCCAAAATCCCTATCTCAAAAAATTTGCATATTTCATCCGACCAATAAAAGAAAAGTGTTTTTAATACAAAAATAGTCAACCTTCATATAATTATGTTCAGTTCTGCACTCAATACTTGGTCGGGAATCCTTTTGCAGGTACTTGTGTCTTGTGTCTCAACTTTCTCTTCACAATATCCCACAGATTCTCTATGGGGTTCAGGTCAGGAGAGTTGGCAGGCCAATTGAACACAGTAATACCATGGTCAGTAAACCATTTACCAGTGGTTTTGGCACTGTGAGCAGGTGCCCGGTCGTGCTGAAAAATGAAATCTTCATCTCCATAAAGCTTTTCAGCAGATGGAAGCATGAAGTGCTCCAAAATCTCCTGATAGCTAGCTGCATTGACCCTGCCCTTGATAAAACACAGTGGACCAACACCAGCAGCTGACATGGCACCCCAGACCATCACTGACTGTGGGTACTTGACACTGGACTTCAGGCATTTTGGCATTTCCCTCTCCCCAGTCTTCCTCCAGACTCTGGCACCTTGATTTCCGAATGACGTGCAAAATTTGCAACCTGTAGCCCATTTCCTGCACACGCCTGTACACGGTGACTCTGGATGTTTCTACTCCAGACTCAGTCCACTGCTTCCGCAGGTCCCCCAAGGTCTGGAATCGGTCCTTCTCCACAATCTTCCTCAGGGCCCGGTCACCTCTTCTCGTTGTGCAGCGTTTTCTGCCACACTTTTTCCTTCCCACAGACTTCCCACTGAGGTGCCTTGATACAGCACTCTGGGAACAGCCTATTCGTTAAGAAATGTCTGTGTCTTACCCTCTTGCTTGAGGGTGTCAATGATGGCCTTCTGGACAGCACTCAGGTCGGCAGTCTTACCCATGATTGCGGTTTTGAGTAATGAACCAGGCTGGGAGTTTTTAAAAGCCTCAGGAATCTTTTGTAGGTGTTTATAGATAATTAGTTGATTCAGATGATTAGGTTAATAGCTCATTTAGAGGACCTTTTCATGATATGCTAATTTTTTGAGATAGGGATTTTGGGTTTTCATGAGCTGTATGCCACAATCATCAATATTAAAACAATAAAAGGCTTGAACTACTTCAGTTGTGTGTAATGAATCTAAAATATATGAAAGTCTAATGTTTATGAGTACATTACAGAAAATAATGAACTTTATCACAATATGCTAATTTTTTGAGAAGGACCTGTATGTGTTATTTCACAATCTGCAAATGTTGTCCTACAATGTACATATTCAATGCTATGAAAACAAATATACTTAATGTAGCAATGTAGTCTTTTATGTGCAAAAAAAAAAAAAAAAAACCTGTAGGACCAAATAAATAAATAAAAAAAAATAAAAAAATCAATCCGTGGCGACGGTTTTGCAATTTGTCCCCCGCACTCACAAATACTTAAACTGTTCCCTCAGTTTAACAAATCGTGGCCACGGATTAACAAACTGTATGCACAAATTTCCAATCCGTACGCTCAGATACCGTACTGTTTGCGTATTTATTCTTAACATGAAGACTTATTTTGGTGATTTTATTATAAGCTTTTTACCCAGAGTTAGATGCATGCTGCACTGTTAATGTTATTATTAAATAACGCCTATTATTACATTGCATTTAGTTTGAGAGCAAAGTAATGACAACATAAACTGTACATTATTTGTTTTGCATTGCTTTTTACCTTCTCCTCAAACTCACACTGCATGATTTTCAAAGTCATCGGATCACCATTGTTTTCACATTGTACTATCTGTGGTAGCATTTAGTTGCTGCTGTGTTCACACTGCACAATGAATTGGCGACAGGAGATTACACACTGCATGACTTTACAATAGGATGAATCGCCAACAACTCTGTCTGGTGTGCAAGCTACAGCCAAACGCACACAAGAAGTGATAAGGAAACAACGCAAGATCATGCTGACATTGTGGTCTATAATTCCTCCCCGAACAAACAATAATTAAAAAAAGATGACATCCTTGTTTAAGATCCCATATGGTCAAAACTGAAATTTCATGGCTTTTTTCATGGTAACTGAGGTCTAGGGGCTATATAACTACCATATAAGTTTCAAAACAGTCAATCCATAATAGAATGCACACAGCCTGCATAAAGTAGCTCTGCCTTTTCACGAGCTGCTGTGATGTCCAATCTACTCAGTCACCGCTTTCAGTCACCATCAACCACCATCCCACCCTTCTTTTGCCAAAACATCACGTCCATGCCATTGCTGAACAACAATAACATGAAAACAAGTCGAAAAAACGCTGTTCAGTCGATAGATGTCGAAACTACATCATTACACAGGCTTCCGAACAACATTAATATAAAAGACCATTGGCACGTCAGCTTCAGCATCTTTCACACAGCCATTCCATTAAACTTTAAAAATTTACATTAAAAATTTTATTTAATTAATAGAAGTTAATTGATAAAGAAAATCTATTTATGACATTATTTTTGACAGCATTATGATTATTTATTAAAACTTCAGACTACAACAATTAGTGCCACGAGGTTATTTGCAACACTATATGTTCTACAAAATAGAGGACTACACACCTTACAGCGCAATATAATGTGGCTTTAGAAGAGGAAAGGTAGGATTAAGAAGTGAGAAAGTGATGAATTAGTATTATAGGTCCCAAGCAGATACAGTAACAATAATGGGTGCTCTACCTTATGCAGTCTCCATTGATGGCTAATAAACATTGATACAAGTAGGTTATGGTTAAAGTTGTGAACTTATAAAGTCTTAAATGTTTTGTTTTCCCTTCTCAACGCATTATGCATTTACTCACCAATAATGGCTACCTTTTTAATTTGGTCAAGTCTCCAAGTCGAAGGTGCCCAGCAGCAGATTCCGTACCATGACAGTAGCAGAGGTGGCAAGGCGGGCTGCTCTCCACGCTTCTGCCTGGCAAAACACCCCAGAGCCCTTTATAACTTCAATCTGAAAAATTATTTCACATCACAATATTAATTTATTGGCAACTTTTAGAAACTTTTCATGTTTCATACTGATTCTTATGTTTAGCTTCCCAATAGTTAATAGGATTTTATGTATAAATGCAGATTAATGATAATCTGGACATTCTGGACATTTGTTTACATGCAGGGTAAAACTGCAACAGAAACAGTACAAAATAAAAACGGAAAAAAGACGGACATTCAGAGTAAAACAGTGCAAGATAAAAAAAAAAAAACTGTACAAAACATTCATGCAGGGTAAGCATTGGTGGGAGCAATGTCCAAGCAGTGTAGAGAAATATTTCTGTACGACTTCATTGTTTTGTGCTGTGTAGTATAGTATTGTAATAGCTGATCAGAGTGATCAACTCCCCATGTGCTGGTTGTACGCAGTCACAGGACATGGAAATGTCTTTGTAGTCCATGTACCTTGTAATTTCACCCTCATCTTCACCGCGTCTACTGTAAAGCAGAATGGATGGTAGAACAGGTAGATACTTCTCGTGTGTCCATCCACTTCACAAATGCAAGAGGTCCATCTGAACGGAGCTTGCGTGTCCTGATGTGAGGGGCTGGTGAAGGCAAGGGTGATGCAGACACATTCCTAAAAACAAATAAAAAAAAAATGTTAACCTATACTGTTCAGAGTAAATGGATGTGCAATTAATATGGATGCACAATATATACAGTACAGAGATGACCAAAAATGTATCCACACTTCAACATGAAAAATATACACCTCTCTTCTGTAGGTCACATGACAGCATCAATGATGGTGATAGATAATACTACACACTGCTGCCATAATTCAATTTGAGTTTTAAAAAACACCATCCACTGGACATTACACACATATTGAACACATTCTAAACAATTACATCTTATCAGGTATTTCTAAATACACGCTAAACAAAAGGGATTATATACATTTACACCAAAGAAATATTCATAAGCATCACTTAGCTACATAAGGCAGTATTTTAGCCACATGCAACTTGCTTGTTTGTGCTAAATAACATTACTGATAGCAGTGTTATAAGCTAACCAAAATGGAGCCAAATACACATTAGCAACCATAATCTAAAGCTATCCAAAACAAGGTGAATATAAACATCTGTAAACTCCATAAGGCATTAGCTTAGCCACCGGGAAATATCATGTTTGTGCTACATGAGGCAGCATGCTAGCATGATTTACCTAAACTATATAAATGGCATTGAAAGCGAATGTGTCACACAAGCTGACAAGAGCTAGCTGTAGTGAGGAAAATATTTACTAATATTAGTTTAATATTATCAGAATAAGAGTTATATAAGACTTAATAACTTACCCAGTGTAGCATGGGTCTATTCTCTGTTCAAAATGCTCCCGTTCGTCGTCGGAGTCACACAGTCTTCTTCTGAGGTAAATGTAAACTTTCCAGAACATTCTGAAGAGTTTCCTCGGATGTGTAAGCGCGTGCCATCTTCCAAAACGTGCTGAAAACTCACTGAATCTGAGTATTTTCAAGCCTGTATGTGTGTATGTATGGGTGTGTGTGTGTGTGTATGTATGGGGGTGTGTGTGTATGTATGGGGTGTGTGTGTTTGTGTATGGGGGGTGTGTGTATGTATGGGGTGTGTGTGTGTATGTATGGGGGGTGTGTGTGTATGTATGGGGGGGGTGTGTGTGTGTGTATGGGGTGTGTGTGTGTATGTATGTGGTGTGTGTGTGTATGTATAGGGGTGTGTACATGCATACACATTTTTATAGAAATGCACTTAGTTAATTTAATTTGCCTTACATTGTTGAATGGAATGGGTTCCACAACCAAAAATCAACATTGATTCAATGTTTGTCTTTTCAACACTGAAAAGCATTGAATTATCAACATTGATTCAACATTATTTAGCATTGAAAAATCAACCTCAACCAAAATGATGATTCTGATGAAATTTCAACATTGAATCAATGTCACCTTGCTATCTGGGAGATGACCTTAAAAATTAAGATACTATAGGCACATGCTCAGAATCTTTACAAGGCAAAGATTTTTTTTTAAATACTTGTTTGTGATGACAAAAAGTATCTTGTGATGATATAGTACAATGTTTTGAGATTTTTAAACAATAATGAGAAACAACATTTAGACCACACACACTAGGGCTGTCTTTATCCCACAATTCAAAGTTAAATGAAGGCTATTTCACACGGCTCCAATAAACTGACATAATGGCTTAAGCATGCAATGACAACAAACATGGAATGAATTATGCAGCTATCAATCTGGACCAGGACAATTTCACTTTTACTATATAGTTGGGTACCTGCTAGGTGTTGTATAGTTCATATTTGCTTGGCCAGAATGGTTTAAACCACCAAAATAACGTTTTATTGATAAACTGCGCAGCATTCGGCAACGTGAACACGAGGCGAATAAGGAGCTAAACTTCAGCCGTAAAATGAGACGCTGCGCAATAAGGAGCCAAACAAACCGGAAGCTGCGAATAAGGAGCTAAACTTCAGCCGCAGAGTGAGACGCTGCACGATAAGGAGCCAAACGAATCGGAAGCTGCTTTTATTGATAAACTGCGTAGCTTTGGCCAGCGTGAACACTCCCGTTAGTAACGAGGCGAATAAGGAGCTAAACTTCAGCCGCGGAATGAGACGCTGCACAATAAGGAGCCAAACAAACCGGAAGCTGCGAATAAGGAGCTAAACTTCAGCCTCGTGTGCTTAGGGGCATCATATCTTTCGCTAGAAAGTTAGAAACGGCCCTGGTTATATCCTTGCTCCCTTTGGACACTTTTCATAAAGTGTAATGGTCACGAAAGACGACACGATGGATATCTGCTTTTGTACAGCCCCACTGCTAGCCCTGCTAGTTGACAGAGTAGCATTGGCCCGCATTTTCATGCTCTCAGTGTGGTCGTGTGGGTGATGCGTTCATATAACGGAGTTCGTGCTACCTTTTTTGTCGACAATTTCAACATCTTTGGATAATAACTCGAGGTTAGATTCACTTTCGTCGCTGCTTCCACTCTTTTTTTTTTTTGTCGTCCTGGTGTCAAGTTTGCTTCGCAAAGTGCGGCAGGAAATTAACTTTGACCTGCACGGCACGCGCAAGCTGCACGCTGATTGGTTGTTGTCGTGTTGTTCTGCTGTGTGATTGGCTCTTAGATGAATCCATATCGAGCAAAAAATGTCTAGAGCTTTTCATCGTTTTTAAAATCAAATAAATCGCGATTCAATATGATATCGTTTATCGGCCCAGCCCTAGTTCTCCGTATTTGGTCAGATTTGCTGTTTTCTTTCTATTAAACCCATCTTGATCTATTTTTTATTTAATTTTTTTTACATAATAATGTCAAAGTATTTTTAATGACAGTTCATTAATTTTGTAGTTTTTATGCTGTGCAAAATGTTTTTTAGATGTTTCTTGAGACAGTAAACACGCTTCATATTACAGTAAGCCAGCTACCAGAGTTTATTAGCTGCTCAGCTATTAACCATCAACTGCCAATCTAGACTAAATGTTAAATTAACAAATGCAGAAGATACAGAAATCAATTTATAGCCGTAAGCCAGAATCATTAATGCCACAGATGCCAAGAGAACTCTAATTAAGTTTATGCTAGCTGCCTGTTGTTTTCATATGGAAATAAGTAGCTTTATGATCAGTTTATTAAAGTGTGTTTGTTCTTCATGTACAATGTTGCCTCGGCATACTAATGCCCTGGGTTAAGAATTTCAAGCTGGGACTTCCGGTTAGCAGCCACATGGAGTAGGACGTGTTGGTTAGGTGCTCCGACAGTTTCGAATTTCTTCACTCCCTTATTCGTCTCTAAATGTTAAATTTAAATCTTAGTTGACAATAACTTTGTACTCTACCCCACGGTTATATGTTTTTTCATTTGCGATGGCTACCAGGAGTGTTAAAGCCGTGAAAAAGGACGACACTGCGACCCCTCTAACAGTCGAGGCTATCTCTGCGCTGTTAGAGAAACACCGTGATGCGTTAGCGGCGGAGTTTAAATCATCGTTTAGTTTATTAGAAATTAAACTGGATCAGATTCAGGCCCAAGTAGCGGACCATGGACAGCGCTTACCGTCATTAGAACTCGCTACAGACGACCTGAGTCAGCGTGTGACGGAGCTGGAGAACATCTGCTCCGGACTTCGGGAAAACAACTTAAAGTTAACGTCCAAGGTTGTAGACTTAGAAGGCCGGAGCAGGAGACAAAACCTGCGTGTTCTGGGTCTCCCGGAAGGTACTGAAGGTGGACTCCCTACCGAGTTCTTCTCCAAGTTTCTGTGCGAGGTGTTTGGGACTGAAACACTGCCTTCCCCGCCGGAGATTGACCGAGCCCACCGAATACCTGCATCCAAACCCGCTTCAGGACAGAGACCTCGGCCCGTCATTCTCCGCGTGCACCGGAGCCAGGTGAAAGACCTTCTGATTCGGGAGGCTCGGCGGAGAGGGAAGCTGGAATACCGCGGTCAGCAGCTTCGTATAGTGGAAGACTACGCTCCCGAAGTTTTAAACCAGCGAGCCGAGTATAGAGGAGTAATGAGTGAGTTATACAGCCGTGGTCTCCGGCCTTCTCTGCTGTATCCAGCGCGGCTCCGGATCACTCTCTCTACCGGACAGAAGAAGTGGCTCCGCTCGGTAGAAGAGGCGCAGAAACACATAGACAGTCTGCCGAAAACTGCGTAGTGCACTATATTATTATTATTATTATTATTTTAATACGCGATACTACAGTTCTCAGGAAAGTACCATTTTTAACCTAAAATCTGGCCACGTTTACGTCTTTCCCGGTAAGAGTGTTGTGTTAAACTTGTGAAGGGGTTATTATTATTATTTTTATATTACTATTTTTTCTATTTTTAATCACGTGTGATTTACGTTTGTATATTTAGAGTTACAATGTGACGTGGGGGGAGGGGTGGTGGTGGTGTGTTTTTCTCTCATTGAGAGATTTCAGTATTGGAGTGTGGAAATGTTTTATTTATATATTTAATTATTAGTTTCTGTAAGTTGTGTCGGAGCAGAAGATGGGGTGGTTAGCAGCAGGAGGATTTGTTGGGTGGAATATGGAAGGATGGAAGAGCTTGCTGCTGTGTTTGTTAGCAGCTATCTTTGTTTGTTGGGGGGTAGAGGGGTGTGTGGGGGAGGGGTGCGGGGGGCAGGGGTGTGGGGGGCAGGGGTGTGGGGGGGAGGGGTGGGGGATCTCCAAAGCCAGTATTGTGTTAGTTCTTTGTATACTGTGTATTTTTAACACGTTGTTCTGTGTTTTACACTTTAAGGCTGACGTTAGGCATCTTATTCATGTTTATCTACCTGCATTTTCTCTCAGGGAGAATGAATAGTTCTTTAAACTTTGTGAGCTGGAATGTTAAGGGTTTAAACCATCCGGTGAAGAGAAGGAAGGTGCTCTCACACCTTAAACAACTTAACACTGCAATCGCATTTTTACAAGAAACTCACATTCGCAGTTCTGATAATTCTCGCCTTATGTCACGTTGGGGTGGGCAGCACTACCACTCAACCCTTCAGGCCAAAGCTAGGGGTGTCTCAATTCTCATTAACCCAAACATCTCTTTTGAGCATCATAATGTTATTACGGATATACAAGGTCGTTATATCATTGTTTCAGGGAAGTTATTTAATACTAATGTAGTGTTGGCTAATTTATATGCCCCTAATTATGACGATGTCTCCTTCTTTGAACATTTTTTCTCTCTTCTGCCTGATCTGAGCTCATACTCTCTCATATTAGGGGGAGACTTTAACTGCTGTTTAGATCCATCACTTGACAGGTCATCTCCCAATCCTATACCTCTGAGTAAATCCGCTACGCTACTTCAGTCCTATCTCTGCAGCTTTGGTATCTCTGACATATGGCGCTTCCTTAATCCAAAAAAGAAAGAATACTCCTTTTTCTCACATGTTCACCATACTTTCTCCAGAATTGATTATTTCTTTATAGATAATCAATTGATCCCAATGGTTACTTCTTGTGCTTATCAGAGCATTGTGATATCAGATCATGCTCCAGTTGTTATGTCTATAAAACTTCCAGATCTCCCTCAAGTTACTAAACATTGGCGCTTTAATTCATCGTTGCTGATGGAGGACGATTTTGTAAAATTTATGGAAGACCAGATCGTTTTTTTCTTCACCACAAATGAAACACCTGAAGTGTCACGTTTGGTTGTTTGGGATGCTCTGAAAGCCTACCTCAGGGGACAGATAATTTCATACACTGCAAATATGAAAAGGAAGGCATATAAAGAACGAAAAGATTTGACCAACCAAATTAAAGAAATTGACCAGCAGTATGCTCTATTTAAAAACCCTGATCTCTATAAAAAACGCGTAGAAGTGCAAACTAAGTTTGAACTTATTTCAACGCATGTAATTGAACGGCAATTATTAAAGAGTAGGAGCCAATTTTACATTCATGGTGACAAATCTGGGAAACTTTTAGCTAATCAGTTAAAAGGATTTAGAGCACAGCAACAAATTACGAAAATTCGGATGGAGGATGGTACCATCACTACGGACCATTCTAAAATTAATGATGCATTCAGGAATTTTTATTCTCGATTATATACTTCTGAGTTCCCAAAGGACCATAGTGCAGTTGAGAATTTCTTGACTCAACTAAATATCCCAACACTGTCCCCTGATTCTAGATTAAGGTTAGAAGAGCCCATATCACAAGAGGAAATCAGTTTAGCTATCTCCTCATTGCAATCTGGTAAGTCCCCGGGTCCTGACGGGTTCCCTGCAGAGTTTTTTAAATCATTCTCCTCATACCTTGCACCACAACTAGCTTTGGTTCTATCTGAATCTTTCAAGCAAGGTAAGATGCCTGCGTCATTTAATGAGGCTCGCATCACCCTCATAGCAAAGAAGGATAAGGACCCAACAGAGTGCTCCTCATATAGACCAATCTCTCTTCTTAATGTGGATGTTAAAATCCTTGCTAAAGTCTTGGCTCGTAGATTAGAGAATGTTCTACCCTCTATTATATCTGAGGACCAGACCGGTTTTGTTAAAAATCGTTACTCTTACTTTAACATTCGACGCCTTATGGATATCTTGTACACACCATCAGAGGAGACCCCTGAGTGTGTCCTTTCTTTGGATGCTGAAAAGGCTTTTGATCGTGTGGAATGGGAGTATTTATTCAGGGCTTTAGAAAAATTTAATTTTGGTCCAAGTTTTATCACTTGGGTTAAATTATTATATTCAAGCCCCACTGCCTCAGTTCTGACAAATGCTCAGCAGTCTCAACCATTCAGTCTTCAGCGGGGAACTCGTCAGGGGTGTCCCCTTAGCCCATTGCTCTTTAACCTCGCCATTGAGCCACTAGCAGTTGCATTCCGAAGCTGTAGAGATATATCTGGGATTTGGAGGCAGGGAGAAGAACATAAAGTTTCCCTTTATGCGGATGATCTTCTACTTTTTTTATCGAATCCAGTCTCCTCTCTGCCACCTGTGCTGTCATTGCTCAGGGAATTTAGCTATTTTTCAGGATATAAATTAAATTTGCACAAAAGTGAACTTTTTCTGCTAGATAATACAGCAGTAACAACTGGTATGCACAATTTTCCATTCAACATTGTGAAAAATCAGTTTACCTATCTTGGTATTACAATCACAAGGAAACATAAACACCTCTTTAAAGAAAATTTTATTAGGTTGTTGAACCAAACAAGAAAGGACTTGGGACGATGGTCACCACTGTCCATGTCCCTGGTGGGCCGCATTAATGCCATTAAAATGAGTATTCTCCCTAAATTTTTATATCTCTTTCAGTCTGTACCTGTTTTTATTCCCAAATCTTACTTTGGCGCTTTAGACTCAATTATATCTTCTTACCTTTGGAAAGGTAAACATCCACGATTGAATAAGTCCCTACTTCAAAGATCTAAAAGAGACGGTGGCATGGCTCTACCTAATTTTCGTTTCTACTACTGGGCAGCAAACATTCGATCTGTCATCTTTTGGTCATATTTTCATAACCAACCTAATCGGCCTGCCTGGGTGGAAATGGAGATAAAGTCTGTCAAAAATCTCTCTGTCTCTGCACTCCTTGGATCTGCTCTCCCCATCCCCTCAATTAAATTAATCAATAACTCAGTAGTGGTGCATACCTTGAGAGTATGGGCTCAGTTCAGAAAGCACAGCGGTCTTCTAGGCTTCTCTCTGTCCAGTCCTATCGTCTCTAACCATCTCTTCCAACCTTCTTTACATGACTCAGTGTTTCAGGAATGGTACAATAAGGGCATCAAGCTTTGCAAAGACCTGTTCGTTGACCATAAGTTTGCATCATTTGAACAGCTTTCCGAGAGGTTTAACTTACCCAATTCTCATTTTTTCAGATATCTGCAAGTAAGACACTTCATTCGCTCTTTAATACCAAATTTCCCTGAGGCTCCTGCTGCAAACATTCTAGATAACCTCCTCTGTTTGTCTCCGCTGCGTAAAGGCCTAATATCCACTATTTATGGTGGATTGATGGCTTCGAGTCACACCCCTCTGTGTAAAATTAAAACTGCTTGGGAGAAGGATTTAAATTTGTCACTATCAGATGATACTTGGAATTCAATTCTTAAACTTATCAACTCAACCTCCTTATGTGCCCGCCACTCTTTATTACAGTTTAAGGTTGTACACAGGGCTCATTTCTCCAAACTTAAACTCTCCCGTTTCTACCCAGACATTGATCCTTGCTGTAATAAATGTAAAAGTGGAGAGGCGTCTCTTATTCATATGTACTGGACATGCCCGAATTTGGAAAAATTCTGGAGGGATGTTTTTAAGACCCTGTCCTTCATATTGAATTGCAATCTTGAACCAGACCCTCTGATTGCTCTTTTTGGTGTCACTGGAGAAGAGGGTAAGAGTCTAAGTCCAGCCAAAAAGAGATTGTTATCTTTTGCGACACTCCTGGCCAGGCGTTCTCTTTTATTCAAGTGGAAGGATGCCTCGTCACCTACCCACGCCCAGTGGCTCAGAGATATCATGTCCTGTCTGTCCCTGGAGAAGATTCACTATTCAATTCATTACCCAGACTTTAAATTTCAACAGGTGTGGGGGCCCTTCCTTCACTTTTTTCATATACATTTATAGTTTGATTCCTGTCTTATTTAATTACTTGTTTGTTTGCTTTCTTTCCCCTTTTTATTCCTCTTTATTTATTTATTTTTTGCACGTAGAACCAAAAAACTTCCAGCTCCATATTCTTTTTTCTTTTTTGGTTTCTCTTAATGCCTGGCGTTTAGCCTTTCATATGCTTGTAAAACTGGCTTGGAGTCGGGGAGGGACGGGGTGGGAGCTATAGGGTTTATAAGGGGATTATAAAACCTGCATTAAAATATTACATGTTTACCCTGTTTTATCCCTGTTAAAATCAATAAAAATATTGTTGAAAAAAAAAAAAAAAAAAGAATTTCAAGCTCAAATTTTGCAATAAATTTGCCTCGGAATACAAAGTCGAACCAAACCGAATGCTGGCTCACGTTGCACGTGAGTCCAGGAGCCGTTCAAAACTTGTTTGCATCAGTGGAAAGCCAAGCGAAGCGAGTTTACATTTTTCTTTTTTACATTTTGTTCAAGATTTAGCAATGACATAGCACCACGAGTCCCAAGAATGTTATCAAGGACGGTAGCAAGCAGTAAAGGGAGCCGCTTTCAGATTGTTTTTTAAAGCAGCCAGTGCAGAGAGGAATCATAAATTAAGGTTAAGTGAGGTTTAATGTCTATTTATTTAATATTTTACTTCATTTATACGTCTTTTCTAAATGTTTTAAATTGTTTTGTATGCAGAAATATGATTATAGTGTGGGAAATTGGTAATATTGTTCATATTTTTGGGTGACTGAAACGGATTATCTGCATTTACATCATTTCCTATGGGAACATGTGTTTCACAATACAAAATTTCACCTTAAGAACTTGCCTCCGGTACAGATTAAATTTGTATGCCGAGGTACCGATGTATTTGTTTTTTTATATATTTTTTCTATTATAGGCCAAAGAGGCGACTCGGCAGCGGCCTCAGATGGTGTTTACGGTCCGTCATGCCACTGTAACATTCCAGACAGACAGTGAGACGTGGCGGGAGCAGAAGGAACGGCGCGCTGCGCTGATGGTCGGAATCCTGATCGGTGTGTTCGTCCTGTGCTGGATTCCCTTCTTCCTAACCGAACTGATCACACCGCTGTTCTCGTGGCACGTACCACCTGTCTGGAAGAGCGTCTTCCTCTGGCTCGGCTACTCCAACTCATTCTTTAACCCACTCATATACACAGCCTTTAACAAGAACTACAACAGTGCTTTCAGGAACCTCTTCAACAAGCAGCGCTGATGTGATGAGCGATCGCGATTAAGCAACATGCTAACTCTATCATGTCTGCATAATGGGCTACTCATACTAGCTTGCTTACTAAAAGCAGGAGGAGAACATCACCTTGAGGGAGCTCTTCAGCTAGTGCTAATGCTAAGTAGAAACAGAAACTAGCAAGCTAGCAAACCAGCATGAGTCTGTAGTTGATTTGCTTTTATGCTAACTAAATATTATTAAATTCACACACACGTACATGAGTCACACCTAACTGATTAAAACTGTAATTTCTCTTATTTCTTGTGTACAGATTACACTTTTATGAGTGAGGAAATCTCTCTTCTTTATTATTGATGATAAAAATTTATAAATCTAGATAGCAAGCTAGCCTAGTTATTGAACATTAGCAAGGTCAGCGAGTGCATTGCTATGGATACTGTTTGCACTTCCTGTGGCGAGTGATTAAAAACTTTTTAAAAGTAAAAAAAAAAAAAAAAGCTCAGAGATCACAGAGATAATTTGATGGTATTCTTTAAAGATTTGTGCTTTTGATCTGCGACAAGTTTTCATTAAACAATTCCTCCGACTGCGTGATCGTCTCTGGAGAATTTCCACAATGCAGCTGGATAAAAAGGAGAGGATTGTCACGTTCTGCTATGATGTTGGACTGTGGGCTTGGTGTTGAGGCATAGATGCAGAGGGGATGCAGTCAAACAGAAAAAGTCTTTAATGAGAATCAAACCTGAACAAAACATGAACTAAGGATGTTGGCTTAAACTTGGAGCATAAGAAACAGAACTCAAACACTTAGACATAAGACTAGGGGTTACATACATTGATACACAATACAGACATGGGATACAAACTGGACAAGACAAGACACACGAAACAGCCTAACGGACTAGACACAAGGGACTATGCATGCAAGGGATAAACAAACACGAGACAGGCTTGGCTAGGTCTACCACCTGTTCTGCACATTAGCTGCTAAGCTAGCTCATAGCTAATCAGACTAATGGCTAAACAGGCTAGTAGCCTGAGACCCAAGGGATTGAACAAACAAGGTACACAGCAGACTAGGTATGAAACAGACTAAGAACTCTAAAGGTTAGTGGCTAAAGATGTTAGTACCTAAACAGACTAAGAGCTAAGCAGATAAGGAGACTAGACAGACTAAGATCTAAACATGTTAGTATCACCCTCATTAGTATTTAAACAGACTACTAGCTAAACATGCAATGGAGGTTACTTACACAAAAGGGTAAACACAAAAGGCTAATTCTCCTAGAGGCTAATCCTGCTAGGAGACACAGAGACAAGGACATCTTAATATAAACAAACTTAACTTAAAGTGCTCCTGAAACCAAAAGGCCAACCATACTGTTAAACTAAAACAGAACAAAACAAAGCCCACATAACAGAAATTAATGCTCGACCCAGTTTCCCAGAACAAACAGGTATTTATAACGGTGCTAATGAGCCTCCTCCGTTCAGGTGAGCATCCACGTCACCTGACTGAGGAGGCTTCTGGGAAACTGAGTCTAGGAACAGAACTACAACCTAAAAACACTGCCCTCTAGTGGGCAACCCTCACAAGGATTTTGGAGAATCCTTTATTCATTCATTCATTTTCTATACCGCTTAATCCTGTGTTCAGGGTCGCGGGGGACCTGGAGCCTATCCCAGGAGACTTTGGGCACTAGGCGGGGTACACCCTGGACAAGGTGCCAATCCATCGCAGGGCACACACACATACACACACTCACACACCCAATCACACACTACGGGCAATTTAGGAACGCCAATTAGCCTAACCTGCATATCTTTGGACTGTGGGAGGAAACCGGAGAACCCGGAGGAAACCCACCAAGCACGGGGAGAACATGCAAACTCCATGCACATAGAGACGGGAATCGAGCCTGGCCGGGGAATCGAACCCAGACCCTGGAGGTGCAAGGCGACAGTGCTAACCACTACACCACCGTGCCGCCCAGAATCCTTTATGTTTTGTATAAAAATTCTTGCTTATGGTTGTAAAAGTTACTCTGATTGTTTATGCCTCATTGTTTGTAGAATACATTAATCAAACAACTTAATCAAAAAGAAATAACTGAAATGTGACTAAGACAAGATGAATGTACTGTAAGTGCTATACAGAACAAAATTGATACTTGATTTCTTCCTCCGGCTTCTGAACAATCTTAATGGCCTTCACTGTGAATAGTTATTTCACACACTGATATATTACGCTGTTAAAAAACAGATGCTGAAAACCTCAAGTCCAAATGTCAGGGACAAACAGAATTGAGTTACATCTTCATTTAATTTTGGATTTTAACAAAATTCCTGGGGATTCATCTGCAGATAAATGTATGTTTTCTGTTCTGTAACAGTGTGATGAAGTGGACCTCATGTTGATTATTTTCCTACAGCAGCATCTCCTCAAGTGATTTATTCCTCCTCATGTTCCTATTCCTACTTCTCGTTGTCACTCATGTCATATAAACTCCTCTGTCCTGGAGAAGTTGGACAAGGTACGGCTTTACCTCTGACTGTTACAAAGTGCTGACACCTGAGCTTTTCAATTCTAAAATAAATTAAGCGCCTGGTGTACGCGTTCCTGTGAATGAGCTGATAATAACGTATTAGTGAGCGCATTATAGAATTAGGCAGTTGCTGCTGTTGTTGTAGAAAACTAATCAACACCATGTGTGTAAATTGTATTACTGTATTTTGGTTCACTAACACTAATGGTGTCGCTAACATCGCTGTGGAAATAAGATTTTATAAAATAAATGTACATGGGAAATAAGGTGATTATGTTGTTGCTGATGTTTTGATTAAAGCTAGTGTGGGATATTTTGACTCTCATTTAATATGTTCAGGATGAAGCAGCTTTCCTAACAGGGTAAAAGCTTTTCAATTTCCTTCATTTCTCACTCAGAGCTCCTCTCATAGTGTCTGAAGTTGTGATATCTAACAGCTAGAACTAGGGTTGTTCCGATTCCGATACTGGTATCGGAAATGCTGCCGATACCACAAAAAAAGCTGGCATCGGAATCGGCGAGTACTTGAGTCCACGTACCGATCCGATACCATTTTCCTAAAACATAACCTATTTATGCCCGCTAGCTTTGCTAGCTTAGCTTACTTACAGAGTGTCACGGCGGGCGCCTGTGATGGGCGTGCGCCCAAATTGATATCGCTCCTCGCTCACTAGTTAGGCGGCCTCCCCCCCTTTAGGTATGTGAAGTAGCAGGGCCGCAGAATCAGGCAACGGCCCATGAGCTATCGGCGCTATAAAACACAGCGGGGAGTGTAGCTCGGGGTCTGACTGTTGGGAAGCTGGACTTTGCGACGCAGTGGATTTTATGAGAGACAGTGGCACAAGAGCGGGGCGATGTGATGCGCCCCAGAGACTTTAAAAAGGGGGGCGCCTTTAATCTCCACGAGAGGAGCGCGTGAACGAGCTGCGCGAGCTCCCGCGGCACCTTCACTTCCGCGTAGAGGCCGCCTTCACATCCCTGCCGCAGAAGGGGAAAAGACCGCAGAGAGCCTTTAACCCTTTCCTTCCCCATTTTTCTAAATAAATTACCCTTTTTCCTGTAAGACCTCGCCTCGTGTCCATGTTTCATGGTGTCGCCCGTACACTTAGGGTCGAACCCGTTACACAGGGCTAGTAGTATTTTACTTAAAAAAGAAATTATATATATATATATATATATATATATATATATATATATATATATATATATTTATATATATATATATATATATGTGTGTGTATGTATATATATCTATATTATATATATACACATACATAATATATATATATATATATATATATATATATATATATATACATTCACATACACACACACAGTATAGATACACACCCAGGTATCGGATCGGTACTCGGTATCGGCTGATACCCTGAGCCCAAGTATCGGAATCGGTATCGGGAGGGGAAAAATGGTATCGGAACATCTCTAGCTAGAACGGTGTGGACCTTCAAGAAAACAAGGCATGCTCAGGCTCGATGAAGCGGTGTTGCCTTTATGCTTGTTATAGTAAAGGAGGTGTAGTGTCTCTTCTTTTTATACCTAATTATAATGGAAGTGGCCTCTAAGTGGGTCAGTCTCACTGAAGGAGGTGTGGCCTTAGTGGTTGACAGTCCCATGTAGGTGTGGCCAATCTGCTTGTTTGTCCTAGTAAAGGTGTGGCTTATGTATAAGTTGCATAAAGTAGGTGTGGCCTATCCATAAGTTACACTGAAGGAGGAGTGGCCAATGTTTAAGTCAGTCGAGTTAATGTGCGGCCTGCGTATAAGTTACAGTGAAGGTGCTAGTCAGATACAGTGAAGAGGGAGTGGCCTGTGACTTAGTGAGATACAGTGTAGAGGGAGTGGCCTGTGACTCAGTCAGATACAGTGAAGAGGGAGTGGCCTGTGACTTAGATACAGTGAAGAGGGAGTGGCCTTTAACTTAGTTAGATACAGTGAAGGGGGAGTGGCCAGCGACATAGTCAGATACAGTGAAGGGGGAGTGGCCAGCGACATAGTCAGATACAGTGAAGGGGGAGTGGCCTGTGACTCAGTCAAATACATTAATAGGGGAGTGGCCTGTGTCATAGTCAGATACAGTGCAGAGGGAGTGGCCTGTGACTCAGTTAGATACAGTGAAGTGGCCTGTGTATTAGTCAGATAAAGTGAAGGAGGTGTTGTCTTCGACTATATTTACTTGGAAGATGAGATGAAAGGATGTGGATGTGGATGCAAGAAATAAGCTTTACCAAACCACGCAAACACACACACACACACACACACGCTACACTTTGACACCAATTCTGTTCCATTCAATCTCCCACCGAGAGTGAAATCACTGCAGCTTCAAAAGAAAAGTCTGTACATCACACACAGGCATATTAAGATGTGAAGTGAAGTGTGTGTGTGTGTGTGTGTGTGTGTGTGTGTGTGAGTGAGTGTGTGCGTGCGTGCGTGTACTGATAGCTGAAGCTTATTTTCCGTATCCACATCCATTCATCTCATCACACATCCAACACTTCAGCAAACAAAGCTGTAAAGATCTGAAGTGCTGCTGTTACACGAGTGTTATCATCACACACACACACACACACTTTACAAACAGAGTCATTTTGAGGCCTAATTGTATCATAAAGTGTCAGGTAAGAAATGTACTGGTGGGATGTAGGCATGAATAATGCATGAAGCAGCTTCTTAAACCACACACACACACACACAGAGAACACCCTGTTCTGATTGAAGGATTGACAATTATACGTTAACAAAATTTTAGTTCAAAAGATTAATTAAAACTTGTCTGTACTCTGTGGGTGTTCTGATTTTAGCTTTCAAATATTACCTTAGATTCGAGTCTTCATCAAATTCCTTAATGTAACGTTGTGTGTATATATAAAGTGCAAGAGGAACAAAACACCATTGTATCCGTAACCATGGAAACGTGATCTTATCTACAGTATGAAACAGAAACGTTCCTTCAGATCACTGGATTTTATTAAATAATGAAAAAACGTCTGACATTTATTTGTTGCTGTTTATTGTTTAGCCGGGTGGATGGAGCCGGGATCACTTTTATATAAAAACATCCTTTTCTCACAAAACACTTATTAAATTACAGTGTGTCTGAATCGATAAAATCTCTGCTCCTTTTCCCAAAATAGCAAATAAAAATCCCAGACGTCAAACTGCGTTCACAAAGACTTTGGCACATCATTTTTACATGCATATTTATATTTTTAGCAGATAAAAAGAAATATGTTTGGTAAATACAATTTCATGAACTTTTATGTTTTTTTAATTTAAAATGTTTATATGATCTTAATTGTCATAGTGTATTATTCTAAAATGCTGAATTGTTAATATATTGCAACATGAATTTGGCATGGTTATGGACACTACAGATTTTTTTGTTGAAAAAAATGTATAATTTTGCATGGAATGATTTCATTTAAGCAACAGTTTTTACAGGGCATATGCTTCTAAAAGCTTATACCAATTTTATTATCAATAAAGAAATATGAATAATTAGCATTTTAAATGAGTAGTGTTTAAATTGAGTATAATGCTGAAAAATGACCTTTTTTGAGGCTCATATGAAATAATCTATCCAAAAAGATGGCTTGGAGCGAGGTCAGGACTGTGTTGTTACAGTAGTTAGTACAAACAACCTGAAGCTAAATTTAAAAGCTGAGAGCTCAATAAGAGCCACTGAGCAACTGCGTGATGCATAATCAGAATGATTGGTTATTTGCTATATTTGACTTTTTTATTTTATTTTTTAGGACTTTCAGGTTATTTTTCTCCTCTATAAACTGATAAGTTGATAAGAACCCACAGTGACGCAGCTGTCAGAAACCTTTTAAATGTTCTGGAACATTTCTTATTCATGTTTATCCTTGATTTCATGAGGCCCCTAAGTTTGATCCACTGAACATCCTGGTGCAGTCATGAGATTTGTGATGAGTGAATTTGTGTATCCAGGACATAATTTCCAAAATTCCCGAAATGATGGTGTGATGATCTATGTGTGTTTGAGTACAGAAAACTAGATCATTAAAAAAAAAAAAAAAGCTTGTTTTTTTTGTTAAAAACCTTAACAATTATAATGATTTAATAAAATCTAATTTATATAAATAAATAAATGTTTTGATGAAAGTTTGCCAGTGCATAGGTATTTGCCTGAAGTTAAACCTGTGTCATAAGTGAAAATAAAAAATGTTGCGTAGAGCTGAAGTTATGAGCAGTTTTGAGTTATGAGTCAGATTACAAAGCGCAAATGCTTAGATATTTGTTTGAAGTTTAATCTGCACCATAAGTGAAATCTAAATGTTGAGTAAAAGCGATGAGCAGTTATGTGTCGGATTTAATAATCTACTTTAAAATAATCTATTAATGCGCTACTGTCAATGTAAACCAATGTAAACAAACACCTGCACCAATAGATATTAATTAGAAAAGATAAACTGAATATTTTTACTGGGATTAGTTCATATTTTCACTTTGGCTGAAATAAAAGCACTGGCGTGGTATAAGTGAATTTTAACACACTGGAGTCGTTTTAAGACAAAACTTCTTTATCCGATCTACTTTTTCCATTTCTCATCTGTGATTCACTCCCAGATTACCGAACAGGGAGTTTATTTGTCTGACGATGAAAGAAGGACAATTTAGTGTAAACAAGGTGTAAGATACTCAACCTTACAGAGAGTTCTGCTGTACAGAAAGACAGACAAACATGTACGTGGGCTTCAACCTGAAATAATAATAATAATATCACTGATTACATTAAAGATCAGCAGATTACTTTATGATTTAACCTTTTAACTCTTCATACACACTCTTTAATCATCTAACGCTAGTTATATCTTATATATCTATATATCTTGATTTTGAACTTGTTCTGGCTCCATTTCTTGAACAAATTAATATAAAACAAAAATGTAAACGCTGTACCATATACCACATAGAAGTTTTAACCCCAACATAGTCAGGAAAAATGCCACGTGACGTCTTTCGCAGTGTGCTCCATGCGGTCTGTTACTGTTACGCCATAATGTCCTCTAAAGAAGAAAGAGATCTGGGTTCTTATGGGTTAATGATTTGAACTGTGACAAGCTGAAAGTCTGATCTGGAAGATTCTAAAAAGAGAAATAAAATAATCCAAACTATCTTCTTAACGCATTAAAATAGTTTTACTGGGATGTTTAAAAGTCTGATATTTTATAATTTTTTTGTCTTAGCGATGATACGGTTTAACACAAAGACAAAACGCGCGTCCCTCCTGCTAATTGTAATGTCATTAACACTTTATCAGGCGCTTTATTTCCCCACAGAAATCAGCCTATTAATTTTTCAATTACAGCTCTTAAACATCCGCAGCAGTAAAACTCAGATATTAGCACACAGTTTGATTAACAATTTTCTCCTTTTTACATTTTTAGCTAAAACATTGTAATTGATTTGATTAAGTTAGCTCATGATCCAACAGTCACTGTTTATTCATGTGTGTATTTATGTAAGTTTGTATTTATTTATGTATTTGGAATTTCAGTCTTAAACTACACTATAAAATACTGATTGCTGAGTTTCAGCAGAGGGTTAAGGCAGTCTGTTGCTAATGTTAAAGCATCCTTAACTTTGTTTTCTGAACTTTGACACTTTAGTTCATCAAGGGTGTTTCAGACACAATGGGACCTGTGTTGTGGTGAGAAGCTGCCCTCTGTTGGACGTTTATTGTTAATACAGTTACTGAAGAAATCCCAGGAATCCTGGAAAACATAGGAATGTGTGCAGGTTTATAAGTTATAAGATTATAATAAAAATGTGGAACTTAGCAGCCCAATTGTTTATAATTTTATACTCAGCCTGGCTCTTTGCTGTATTCTTTGGTTGCGCTTATAAAAAAAAAAAAAAAAAAAAAAAAAAATATATATATATATATATATATATATATATATATATATATATATATATATATATATATATATATATATAGATTTTTTTAATCATTGAACCCGTCTCGTGTTTCTAACATCTAAGATTGTGACTGGGTGATTTTTATTTATTCATCTATTTATTTATTTATTTATTTATTTATTTTACTTTAATATACTATAATTAGAATGCAAATGTGTTTCATCTGTATGTATTCTATTATTATTATTATTATTATTATTATTATTATTATTACCAAAATACATTTCATGCAAGACATAAAAAATAACATTTACATTTAGAGCAAATAATGAAGTAATTACAGTAGAGACAAAACTTTGTGCCCCTCAACAGACGTACAGGAAACCCTTCTAACAGAATGTATAAACATTTAAAAAAAAAAAAAACACTTTTGGTGCTTAATTTAAAAATGTTTAAAATTATTATTTATATTAATTTTATTATTATTATTATTTTTATTTATTTTTTTATTTTATTTTTTAATTTATTTTCTATTTAGTTATTTGTTTTTAAAGAATCCTTTCCAGACATTAAGATGTCTTTATTAGTTATGTTTATCATCTGGGAAGCAGAAAGTAAAAATGCAAATAGAATTTAGGCCCATTATGGTTCTTCAGTTCTGTTTCTAAGGTTTTGTGGTAACCCTGAGAGAGGATTACAATTAGAACTCTGTTTATTCAACCAAACCAGGATTAATCAATTATCAAATGAACTTTAAAATAATCCCTACTGTATATTATATTGCTTTAGTTTAAAACATTCTTTATATGGAACATACAGTACAGTCTGTTCATCTCTTTTTTTTGGATCCAGAAATGTTGCGATGAATAACATTAGTAATAACAGTAGCTAACTTGCTGATGTTCTACAACATTAAATATAACCATTAATGGATTAAAACTATGTTTCGCTCTTGCATAGATGAGAATGATAATCGCTGCATGTTGCAGTGGTAGAGGTGAGAGGAACACAGAGCCGTAATAATTATATAATCATGTGTTTGGCCTCTAACAGCACAACACCAGCGTGGTTTATTCCATATTTATTCAACACAAGCAGCTGCATTATACAGTTACAGGCAGAATTTTATAGAAAGGTATTTGAACTCATTTGAAGGTGTGTGTGAGTGTGAGTGTGAGAGAGAGAGCTGGACAGCAGCTGTGGCCTTCTTTCCTTCCTTTAGCAGCACAGAGTCCGAACCATCACAGCTAAAAGACCTTGACAAACTCTGAAACGCGTCCAATGGGAAGCTTAATTGGATCATTTAATTGACAGCTCGCTATAGTGCTCGGATGTGACCTTGTGACCCGGAGGAATTAGACTCTGACATCCGTTTTGCTGACAGTCTGACGTGGCGTGACAGTCTGATTACTGCCCAATTCCACTGTGCACTTCACGATCACGTCGCGCCTTTTCAGGTGTAGCATCCTGCTCCAGTCTCTCTCTCTCTCTCTCTCTCTCTCTCTCTCTCTTTCATCAAACCGCCATGAAGGAGTTTATTATTCACTAATCAATGATCTCTGGCCGTGTTGGCCGTCCTTCAGGTGCTGTCATATTCACTTGATATCATATTCTACTAAAATAATCTCGTCTGGATAAAAACATGATTTAGACATTAAGGCTCCTTGATCAGCATGAACATGTGTGGTGATGATGATGATGACGATGGTGATGATGATGATGAAAGGTCAGCGGGTGATAAAGAACAGATCAAATCAGGAGAATTAGAATGCAATCACATGATGAATTAATTAGCATCCAATTAGAGAACGTAGGGGAGGTCCGGCAGGAATAGTGGCATCAGGACGGGGGGCAGGATGTGATTAACGCGTTTCCGCCGAGGGCCACAGGACCTGAGCTCTCCTCTGTCTCCCCGCGTTCAGACTCCGCTCCTGCTCACCATGCTAATTCTCCATCTGCAGGGATTTCACATTCAATTTCAGGATGTATTGCACTTGTCATTACAATAATGGAAATGGATTCCGGGTTCGACGCGTTGTGCGGGACGAGTGTTACAGCAGTGTGTAAAGCAAGCCGGAATCACATGTCATGTGTCTGCGTGTAATATATACATCATATACATATGGACATTAGGCGGAAATGCAGAATATTTTCCCGTATCACAGTCATCAAAAGCTTAACGCAGAATTATTGGCACCCTTCACCTATCTGTGAATCGATGTGCATGATGAAGAGTAGACTTCACACACTGCCGTAATTTATCAAAGTCATTTATCAAAGACAGATAGTTTGTAGGGTTCCACTTACAGACTTACAGTCCATCGCATGACACACACACACACACACACACACACGCACATACTATGGGCAATTTGAGAACACCAATTAAGACCTGATCTGTATGTCTTTGGCCTGTGGAAGTAAACCGGAGAACCCGGAGGAAACCCACAAAGCACGGAAGAGAACATGCAAACTTCAGACATACAGACCCTGAGGTGGGAATCGAACCTGGACCCTGAAGGTGCGAGGCGACGTCTGTAACCACTATGCCACTGCGCCATCTTTGGGAAAAAAATTCTTAATAATTCATAATTATTTTGACACTACATATTTTTAAGTGAAATTTTTTCTATCTATCTATCTATCTATCAACTGTCTATTTTCTCTCTGATTCTATTTCTGTCAATCTCACCCTCTCTATCTGCTATTCTGTCTCTCTCTGTATTTCTCATTCTTAATTGTTTGACTGTCTCGCTCACCCACTCCCTAGTCATACTCTCTCTCTCTCTCTCTCTCTCTCTCCCTCTAACTGTCTGTCTGTTCCTCGCTGCCTCTGTCTTTCTCTTTCTCTCTCTCTTCTTGCTCTGTCTTGCTGTCTCTTTCTGGCACTCTCCTAACTGTCTGTCCATCTGGCTGTTTGCCTTCCTGTCTCTCATCTGTCTGTCGATCTATTTGTCTGTCTGCCTGTCTGACAAAGGGTCAAAGAGAGAAAGACAGAGAGAGATGTGAGAGAGAGACAGAGAGAATGGTTGGCGTTGTTCCAGCTGTCTCACTGCGTGTCCATCCTGCTGTTCTGCATCTCAGTAACCTTCAGCTAATCTGTCCCTCTGTCCTCGTCCGTCTCCTGCACTGCTGTCCGTGAGGATTCCGCATTCAGTAAAGAGAATAAAGCTCACTGTCGTGATTAATTAGCTCAGTGCAGAACCATACAGATGAATAAAACACTTTAACACACTAAATATTAATGAGAACAAATCGTCGTCTTCCACCTGCACTGATGTTGAATAATTTCATTTAGACGAATATTTTAAAGTAAGTCTCTATATGTAATACCTTTTTTGTTCTGGAGTTAATTATTAATGATTTGATCTTCTGGCGCTCTCTGGCGTTCTCCCCTCTAAAAACCTGGCCTTCCCCACCGCTTCACTTTTAGACAGTTGAGAACCGTCTTCAGTTCTCTTTCTAGAGAAACACTTTACAGCAGAGTGTTGGTCCATCAGAAAAGGGTTAAAGTACGACACTTTTACAAGCAAAGGACCTGCAACCATCATATGATATCTAATCCACCTTAATGAATCCTCATTCTCTCTTCATGAATCCATGAATTCTTCTTTCCCTTTGCTTGTGTTATCCTACAGCAGTGTAGTGTGTGTGAGCGCAGATGAAGTCAGGATAAATAAATCGAATATGTCATTTTCAACACGAAGCAGAGCATCACATCGCATTACAGATCTGTTGTGCATGAATTAATCAGGAATCCTCTAATATCTGCTACACTGATGTCAGATGATTATCGCCGCTCCTGCCATCGCTACGGATCAGATTAAACAAACGGATAAAACACCGCACACGACCAAGACAAGGATTAGAATTATAACTCACTCTAATTTCCGTCTGCTGTAGTTCCGGCTGTAATTCAAATCGCAGGTTTCTATCTTGTGTTCTAATACATTATTGTTTCTATAGTAACAGCTAATTCACTGGGATGTGAACGAGCTGTAATCGGATTAAGTAACTTTGTTTGTGTGTGGAGGGATGTTAATCATGAATCATTTATCAATTAATTGCTGTTAAGAATATAACTGATTAAAATAATTGAAAATGTATTAACTGATAAGGTTTTGCATAATATTTCCCCATAGCTCACATTTCTGTTAACCTGTACACCATAATGGGGCGCACATGCAGTTGTGGTGTACTGGATGTTTAGTTTTTGTCTTTAAATGAGGAAGAAGAGAAAATATAATTCAATAAACATTTCTTTGTATAGCGCTTTTAATAACAGTCTTTGTCATAAAAGCAGCTTTACAGAATTATAAAGAAAATTAGAAAAATTGGTGAATAAATAATAATATACAAGTTTGCAAATTTAATGGGCACTGGCGGCTCAGTGGTAGGTGTTTCACCTACCATGCGGAAGGCCCGGGTTCGATTCCCAGCCAGTGCCCAAACAAATAAAATAAAATAAAGATAAAATGGGAGGGTTGCATCAGGAAGAGCATCCGGTGTAAAACCTGTGCCAAGTTGTTGTGCGGATTGGATATTCCGCTGTGGTGACCCCTTGCCCGGAGCAGTCGAAAGACCACAAATTTCTTGTATATATATATATATATATATATATATATATATAACTGTCATATATATATATATATATATATATATATATATATATATATATATATATATATATATTGTGGCATGGGCAGGGCGGCGGCTGACGACGGGTTCTCAGTGTGTTCATCCTGTTGGGGAAGGGTGTTTTGGTTAATGGCTTCGGCCAATGATGTGTGTGTGTGTGCTATCTCAGTGAATGTACTGCTCATGCCATACTGTGCTGAGACTAAATAAAGTACTCCCAGCCATTGCATTGGGCAGCAAGTAAGCTCACTCGTCTCTCCAACATCCTTTCCGGCGGTAAAACGCTACATTGGTGTCAGAAGAAAGAGCATCTTCCGGGCGGAACCAGCGCGACCAAAGCGGAGCGGCAAGATGAAGAACCCAGCACTGGATCTCGGGAACGTTGACGCTGCACAAGAGCCGGAGCAAGGTACAGCTCCGTACACCGTCAGCCAGCGAAACAGCTTGCAGCTGCCCCTTCCTTCCTACAACGGCGGCGTCGAACCCTACGCATTCTTCGCCCAAGTGGAGCTAGCCGTCGATTTCACAGGCTGGTCTTCGGCGGAAACAGCCATCAGAGTAGCACTCTCGCTGGAGGGCGAGTCGCTCCACCTCCGGTTCGGCGCGGGTGACCGTAAAGAAGCAGCGTGTGAGGAGCTGACGGTTTGCGAGCGGTGCTCTTCTGAGCCACTGGGCGCGTTCGCCATGGACTTAAGAGGCCTCGCGCGCCTGGGCTATCCAGAGTTCGAGCCCGATAAGCAGAAAGAGCTAGCTCATCGCGCATTTCTCTGTGGACTCCGACCGCCGTGGCTCTGCGAGCATATCAGGTTAGCAGCACCAGCCTCCCTTATCGAGGTGCTGAACCCATAATGGCGGAGCATCACAGCGAAAGAGCCGAGCGACCGCCAAGCGAGCCGAGCGACTCGGTAGGTGAATCTAGCCGGGGACAGGGCTACACGTCACGGTTAGACAACGAACAAGTCTCCGGGGTTTCGTGGCGCTGCCGAGGCACGGGACCTCGAGACTGCAACGTTCTCAGGTCTGAGGGACAGCGTACCCCAGCAGCCGTTAATCTAGCCCCGTGGTTCGCTAAGGGGAAGCTGCCTTCCACACCCGTCTTTGTTCCCCCAACTAGTGGATTCAACTTCCGGTCGCGACGTTTAGGAAACCGCGCTGGAATTTATGTCAACTGTGTGCTGGACGGCATCTTAATACGGGCGCTTGTGGACACCGGCTCCACTGTTTCGCTGCTGCGCTGGGGATTATTGGGGTAAAGTGAGCGCGTTTGCAGACTGCCTGATCCAGCCTTCAACATTCGCACCGTTTCGGGGAGCTACATGAAGCTACGGGCCTGTTGCACGGTGCGAGTACAAGTAGGTGAGTGAACGCATGCACACGAATTCTTTGTAAGGAATCGAGGAGGACTGCATTTTGGAGTTAGACATTTTGGATAAATGGGGTGCGGTGCTGAATTTGAATGATGGAACTCTGCGTGGTAATTTCGGGTTAGCCAGGTTGCTAAGACCTAAACCACAGCCGGACAAGTTAGTAGCATGCACCCAGGGGACGGAACTTCTGGTGGTCGCGCCAGGTAAATATCCGGTAGCAGGCAGAGTGAGAAAACTACCCGCTAATGCCAATGCTTTATCCCGACGGCCTTGCAAAAGCGCGTAGGCGCGTCGTCGGTACTGCGATCGAGGTGAAGAGCGCGTGTGTGGTTGCGACGTACGACCCACAACTCAGAACAGTCTCCCCATGCAGTTCTCCGGAAGGAAGAGGGGGCTCCTCTCGGCCAAGCTTATGTCCCACTGGGTGGGCCCCTGTATGGTAATTGCTCAGCTCTCCGATGTCATCTACCGGGTGCGGTTGGCGGGCCGGGCGCGAGTTGTGCTCCACCAAGACCGTCTTGCGCCTTCCTCCACAAAAGGACCCAGTGTTCACAGCGTTAGCGCCGACCGCCTTCACGACTGAGAGAGTCATGGTGACCGGGGATGGTCACAGCTCGGGTGGGGGCAGTGTGGCGTGGGCGGGCGGCGGCTGACGACCATCATGCCTTGCGGGGGTTCCCAATGTGTTCACCCTGTTGGGGAACGGTGTTTTGGTTAATGGCTTCGGCCAATGTTGTGTGTGTGTGCTATCTCATTGAATGTGCTGCTCATGCCATTCCGTGCTGAGACTAAATAAAGTACTCCCAGCCATTGCATTGTGCAGCAAGTAAGCTCACTCGTCTCTCCAACATCCTTTCCGGCGGTAAAACGCTACAATACACTACCGTTCAAAAGTTTTAGAACACTTTCTAACTCCATGATGGTTCCTGATTTTTTTTTCTTTCTACATTGTAAAGGAATGCTGAAGGCATCCAAAAAATGCATTAATCTCCTTTGTGCAGTTGATATTGAGATGTGTCTGCTACTTATGCTCTGTAAAGACTTCATAACGCCTCTAATCTGAGGTGCTGTTAATTGTTAATTTTTCAGGCTGAAAACTCTAAATGAACTTCTCGTCTGCGGCAGAGGTAGGTTTTGGTCTCGTCCTCCTGGGACGGCCTTCATGAGAGCCAGTTTCATTATGGTGCTTGACGGATTTTGCAAATGCACTTGACAATACTGTTCTTGCAAGAACTATTACAGAAAGGCTGACCTCTGTGTCTTAAAATAACAACTAACTGTTGTTTTTCTTGTTGTTACTTAATTATCTAATTCCATATGTGTTATTTTATAGTTTTGAAATCCCCAGTATTGTTTGTTGTAGAATGTAGAAAATAAATCACTAAACAAAAACAAAGAAATTTGCAAGTGTTCTAAAACTTTTGAACGGTAGTGTACACACACACACACACACACATATATATATATATATATATATATATATATATATATATATATATATATATATATATATATAGGCTTAATTTGTCTCACATAACCTATTTTTTTAACCTATGATTTTATAGCTAGAGTTGTTTAAATAAAACTAAAACCTAGAAAATATACAAATTTATTCTCATCACCTGTTAATTATGAATTGATTGTTAATCATTAATTTCTTTAATTATTGATTATAAAAAGTTGACAAAATTTGAAACCCTAATGGAGATGTTCAAGGAAAAGGAGTCTCCAGTGTCAGCACTGACTTCCTGTTGACATGAATGAGCTTTGTGTCTGTGTTCATAAATAAACTGTCTGACTGAACAAATTTTCATTAAGAGCAAAAACCATAATTTTAAGGTAATTAACTCTGCAAGAGTCTCCTGTGAGCGTCCTCTCTTCTCAAGTCCCCTACACAGGCTTCATTAATTTTGTTTGGGATTTAAGCACTGGATACAGTCCAATTATTCAATCCCGTGATACACAGAGTAGGCGTGGCTTCTGAGTCCTGCCACGCTGCCTTTAAGTCTTTTGTGAAAGTTTGTGTGTACGAGTTCAATGTGTTTAAGTGTATTTGGTCAATGTTCCTGGAATTAAAAAAAATAATTTCTGGTAACCTAAATGACAAGGAGTTTAAGTTAATATAAAAAATTTGCATGCACATCTTACTGTTAGCGGAAGATGTCATGACTTACTGGGGACACACCCCAAATATGTCCTGCATTCGTCTGAACTCACATCATAATTAATATATGTTATAAATAGATGACTGTGTATCCTCTGATAAGATAATGGTTGCTAATGTTACAACAGAACCTGATTATTATTCCTCCCAGACTAATCAGTATTCATTAAAATACATGTTCATGCATCAAGCCTGCAGTCAATAAGCTGAATTTTAACAAATCACAGGATGCTGGTCATCTAAAGGTCAAAGTTACAGATCATAAAGCCAACTAGCCGTGTCTGAAAACTTTCACACACACACAACCACACACACACACACACACACAGAGAGAGAGAAGGAGAATGGTGTGATCTGTGAATTACTCTGCAGCGGGTAGCTCAATTTCAGATTCAGACACCCCCATGGTTAACCTTTCACGCTGAGATTTCTGGGAGTTGCGCCAACTTTCCGAGCCAAGATGGCCTCCTGAGAGGAAGCTGCGCTCATAACACGCAGCGGGAAAGCCGAGCCGAGCGCATAGCGTCGCTTCACTGGCTTACCTGCGGAGATCATGAGCCTGTTATCATCCACCTCAGGAGTCAGTTAATTATGGCGCCGCTCGAGGTGTTGATGAGGCCCTCTTCTTCCACCTTTTGTTGTTCAGATGTAGACAGAGCAGCGGGATGCTGAACTTCCAGAAAGGTCTCGACAGTCCTACTGTGTCCTACAACCAGGACTTTGAAACTGCACATGATCTGAAATAGAACAAATCCTGCATGACTTTAAACATTTATACAGATGCAAGGTTAATGAGACAGAAATCTTCTGTAGGTATCTCATATTGATCTTTGTAATGCATTTAAGGTGCAATTTGTAGTTTTTCTTCTGTAGTTTGTTCCTAGATATGCAATAATCCCCAAAGAGTCAACATTTCGAAAAGAATTATGAATTTAATCCGTTCCGGAGGCGAGTTTTTAAGTGTGAAATTTTGTGAATGTTCCCATAGGAAATAATGTAAATCCATTCCAGCCACCCAAAATATTACCAATATTACCAATTTCCAACACTACAATTATATTTTTGCATATAAAAACATTGTAAACAATTTGAAAACACACCTAAATTAAGTAAAATATTAAATAAATAGACATAAAATCTCACTTAACCTTAATTTATGATTCCTCTCGGCACCGGCTGCTTAAAAAAAAAACTGAAAGCGACTCCCTTTTCTTCTTGCTACCGTAATTCATAACATTCTTGGGACCCATGGTGCACAATCTTACACAAAATGCAAAATAATCCCCCCAAAAACTGTAAACTCACTTATGCAAACCAGTTTTGATGGGCTACAGGACGTGTGTGCGATCTGCTCATATGCTGAAAAATGGTTCGCATGCCGAGGCCCATTTCTTGCAAAATTTTAGTTCTTAAGGAGAAAATTCACAAGCCAAGGTGCCGCTGTACTGTGATGTATTATATTTTGATATGTTTTTCTCTCTCATGCTTTTTTTGTCTTTTTTTATTAGCTCCGCCCCTTTCAGGTCATCACACTGCCACATCTTTGCTTTGCTTCTTTAAAAGAACACAATGAAAATGAGCACAAAGCTCTCATAGTTTACAGCTGTGGTGAGTTTCTAGAATAATGAAGGTTTGGTAATATACTCAGCAAAAAAAGAAACGTCCCTTTTTCAGGACTTTTTCAGAACAATAATGTTGTACAAATTGTATTGTGTCGCTCAATAGTTTAGGTACAAAACTAAACTTTTAGGTACAAAAGTTTTGTACTCGAGTCTCCACCAATGAAACTGGACTCCATATGAACTTAAACACATCTCCTGTTATACTGAACTTCCAGCCTCCTAACACACTGTATGACTGCAGATCAATCCCTGCTATCCGTTATCACCCAGATGAGGATGGGTTCCCTATTGAGTCTGGTTCCTCTCAAGGTTTCTTCCTATTACCATCTCAGGGAGTTTTTCCTTTAGCACCGTCACCCTCGGCTTGTTCATCAGAGACAATCTGATCTTTATAATTTATTCTTCTTCTCTTACATTTTCCAGTTTATTTCCATATTCATTTTAATTCTGTAAAGCTGCTTTTCGTCATTGTTATTGAATTTAATTTAATAAACTCAGTTTGGTTACATTTTTACTAAATAAACCCTAACTTTGAAACTGATACCAACTCAGTTTCTCTCAGTGGGACTACAGAAGCGTCATATGAGTCTTAGATGGACTTTGGAATACATTTTTGTGTGGAACGAAGGTTTTGATGTAGTAAAATGCTAATAACATAACATCCTTTACCAATAAGGTCAATGAATATAATGAAGTATATAATTTAATAGTTCACGACATTTTGAGCCAAGCAGTTTATTACATCATAGGTTATAAGGTTTTAGAACATTTGTCATACCACATTATGAATATAAAGTAGTTTTTTTTCTTGCCTTTGTCCATTATTTTATACTAAACTAAATCAAATGAGCATTCTTTATAGTAAAGACATGTTTACTGTATATTGTGTTAATAAATTCCCATTTAAAGACTTTCATATACAGACTCGAAGACATTCCTATAAACATATAATATGTTTTAATTGATATAGCCCATTTTTCTATGTTAAAAACAATCTTTTTGAGGTGCTTTACCTCATGTGTGTAGAAAGAGTAAATCAATATGGAATAAAAGAAAAGAAAATTATCTGCATAATTTTTACATTCATATGAATTTAAATACAAATGAAGATATTTCAACTTACATAATGCTTTAGATACGGAGGAATAAAGAGGCTTGAAAAGAGAAGCTGTTAAATTCCCAAAAGTGCAGATATAAATACTTTTCTTAAAATGTATGAGGGCTGTACCAAAAGTAACGGAAAAAAGTGGATATAGGTTGATTAAACTGCACATGCTGGTGGAGTAACTCTTCCTCTATACTAAGGAACTCAACATAGCCATGCATTTGTTCCATTATTGAACCCAACTCCAGAATCCTTTTTGTAAAACGTCAGGTGTGTTCTGTTATATGCTTACTTTCATGTCAGTGGTGCCAATCGATGGTCTCCTACTGCTAGTGCTGGTTTCCTCTTCTATAAACCTCTTCATCAACCATTGCTCTCATCAGTGGTGTCATCTCTATCAACATTCTGTAGCCTGATGTGGATGATGGACAGCCGACGCCCCTCCATTGTCAAGAACTCAAAGACTTAAGAAGAGGAAGAAGGTGGTTTACTATAGAGTAAGATTTACTCGACCAACAACTAAAAAAGGTTATGCCCACTTTTGCATTTTTTTGGTACAGCACTACAAACAGCACCATATTTCTATACACATTGTCTGTTTCTGTTTTGTATATGCTGAGAGATAATAAGTTTTTATTTTTACAATCACTTAATAATCCTCCAGGTCACCATCTCAAATTAAAACACACCTAAATTACATACCTGCTACTTCTTTCTTTTTATTTATTATTTCTATAGTTCCCCCCCTCCCAGATTCTTCTTTAGATTTTCTCTTCAGGAAATAAAATAATGTAAAATTCATTTTTCAGTACCACAAGGCCTTCAAGTTCAACGGCTTTAGGAAGATTAAATTAAAAGGCTTAATCCCTAAAGAAATGGAGAGCATATCATTAGGACAATTATACTTTAATAAAAGCACGTTAATTGAAAACCAAAATGTGACCTCATGGAGCTGCACGTCCTCCGATGCAGAAAACGGGGGGGGGGGGGGGGGGGGGGGATTGAAATGGCCTTTGGGTTGATTTACAGTAGTGCTTACGTTGGGACCTAATAAGGAGATTATTATGATTAAAAAAGAAAAAAAAAAACGAAACGAGGCAACTTTTTTAATTAGGGCAGTCATTCCTGAGAACAACATACTCTCAATGTGACAAGTGGAGAAGTGAGAGACGGCTGTGAGGAAGGTATCAGTGCCGTTAACCTACATAAAAGAGGGAAAGAGGGACACACACACACACACACACACACACACACACACACACACACCATGTACAGAAGATTATCAGATAAAACTTTAATTTCAGATCAAAACGGACATTTGAAGAGACAAAGCAAAACCAAATGTCCTTTTTTCCTTATCATTTCTACACACTAAACTGTCACTTTATTACCATTCCTCATTCTGAACATGGAAACTTACTCAATATGTGTGTTATAATCATCACTAATCTCTCATTAGTATATTCCCACAACACATACTTTTATCAAAAGGTCTGATTAAACTTAAATTTAAAAATAATAATTCTCTTGTACTTTTCTCTTTGAAGTCACACACATTGGATGAACTCCAGTAAAACAACAACTTATTGCACAAGAACTCTTTTCTCTCTCTGCTGCTACTTTAACAAGTAATGTTTACTGCTTTTCATATATAATGTCCTGGACAGTTTATTTGCATGCCCTCAACTAAATATCACTTAGTATAGCATTGTGTTGTGTTGTTGCTCTTGTGTGCTTGTGCACTTTATGTTGTTTTTGTTGTCTTTTTTGTCTTTTGTATAGTTCTTAGATAGTTTTGCTAATCCATGGTGTTAATTTGTTGTCTTAGCCAGTCAGCTAATTAGGTGTCTTAGTTAGATTGGCTCATTTATGTTGTTAATTGATGTTGCTTGGTGTCAACGTGTACTGAACTGTAAATGGTTGAAATGGCAATTAAAAGTTGACTTGACTTGATCTCAAAGTGAAGTCAGCGTAGTTATGACCTCACTTCAAGTTTTTTATTTATTTTTATATAAAATGCAACTAGAATGCTAAATGAGCGCTGTCTTTATAAAATTTCTGACTTGTTTTAAATGTGATTTTTACAAACAATAAAATAAAATAATGCTGAGATGTTTTCTGGATCAGAAAGACATCATTCACTTCCAGATGTGAATCTTTTTACTTAAAACAGACTAATTTAACACCAGGAGCAAGTCATGTAGTTTGTGTCATGTGGTCATCAAAACTGAAAAAAAAGGAAAAAGGACAAATATGAAGCAGAACTAGGGGGTCTTTAGGTTTTCTTTTTTAAGAAAAAAAAACTGACCAGGTTGAAACTTTGGACATTATTATTAAATATATTATATTTATTATATTATAATTACTCACGGATGTGCCTGATCACTTAAATCAAATGGAATTAATCCACACTTAATCTCTCCATAAATAAAGCATACTAATCTGTACCGGCCCATGTGATTGTGGTGTTAGTCTCCTCCTGTGCCTGGTTTAGTAATCCATTTTTGAAACTTAAATAATATTAAAGTGATCCACATTTCCTTGAAAGTTAAAGGTACAAAGGTGTACTCTTAAGGTACAGTTTAGTTCTGTTAATGATGATTTGAACAATGTTACATTCATAAATAAAACATTTCTTGTTTGCCTGATTTTAGACCCTAAACTCTCAATTAGTGTTGGTTTTAATACACTCTTTCTTTAACACACACTTCATTTACAATCCTTTAACACATCATGAGAAGTTCATCAAAAATCAAAATGAGATTAAAAGCCAAGGACGATCAGCCACGGGGTTTAAACCACATTCATTTGCTAAATCCGTACGCAGAAATCAATTTGAGAGCGAGATGGAGTGAGAGAGAGAGAGAGAGAGAGAGAGAGACACCGCGAGAGAGAGAGATACAGACAGAGAGACAGAGAGAGAGAGAGAGACAGAGAGAGAGAGAGAGAGAGAGAGAGACAGAGAGAGAGAGAGCTCAATATTTTGGTATTTTCTAAGCCTTAAAGATGAGATCAGGTCTTACTTTTAGAACACAATAAGTTCTAGTGAACAGTGAGATTTATATCACTGACAGACAGGAACCGAGGATCAGGATTTCAGATTTCTTAGAGTGGAAATCTTACAAATCTCAAAAATATAAACATCTATGATTTACTTGTTTTTGTGAACACATTTGGTAATTAAGATTACAAGATTATTCATATTTTGTTTTTAATTTTGGATTATAATTATCTAAAACTTATGTCACATTTTTAGATTTCACACACACATGCTGTAAACACACACACACACACACACACACACACACTCATCCATTAAAAATAGACAAATAGTCAAGGAAAGTTATTACAAAGATGTGTGTAATATGGGTTGAACAATTAATTTAACTTGTTCATATTCTGACGTTTATTTACCGTGAGCTGATTATCTTATAGATGTACAGTAACCTACACACAATACCCCAGAGTCTCACACAGCGCAGTTTTCACTGCTTCAGCTTTAAAAACACTCCGTACACCCTCAAGTACAGATTTAATTTATGAACCTAATCCAACTATTTAACTATTCAAATATTCAGATATGAACCTCATTATGTAAATGTGCACAGTAACAAATTTGATAATTATTAAAGCCAGAGAGCTTCCTGCTCAAAAAACACTTCTTTAAAAAGAATTATCATTAGATTTGAGTTAACATAATATGCAAGTTGACTTGTTTTGAATATTTGAAATTCATATTACAGTCGCTCGATTAAAGCAGACTTAGAGGAAATGGTAGAATACCATAATACATATTATAGCTTAAATAAAATAATCACAGATATCTAGGAAGCAACTTTGGGAAGTGAGACTTTACATGTTATGTATACCCTGAACAAGGTTCTAAAAATATGTTAGTGATGATGATGAGGATGAAACATATTTAAATAACAGTGCTTGAGAAAAAACTGAATGTAGGAATAACATCCTACTAAGGACAAAAATAACTAAAATTCACATCACGTAGGTAATTTGTGTTTCTGAAAACTCAGCTTTGACTTGATAAATGAAAGATTATTTACGTCTTATGATAATGTTTAGTTCTTTAGACGGTCTTTATCTCATGTCTGCTCTGTTGTCCAGACTCTATATCAAAGTATAAAAGAATAAGTTGTAAGTTGTTTATGATCTATCCAAGTTACAACTAATGTACTTAAGTGAAATCATGTCTCTATACGCTACACACCGATGACCACACTGACTAAATAAAAACCTGGGATTATACAAGTCATAACAAGCAGCGTGATGTAAGCGAATCCTATATTTCTGTTATTGTGCAAGTAAAGTATCAGGTTGCATTTGAGCCATTACCTAAATCCCCATCTGAAAGGCTGCTTAAGGAGCTTAAGGGCCTCGGTGCTCATGAGCGGCCGGTGGAAAGCGGGCCGTTCAGCTCTGCTGAGCCTTTATGAAGTGGGTTAGGCCCGAGGCTCGCTAGGCCTCTTCGTCTCACCGCAGCCCCTCTGCGACTCTCACAGCTGTAAGCGAGGAGAAGAAAAGGCTGCATTTCTTTCCGTCGTGCACTGCTGAACCCCCGGCTGCTCCCTGTGTCATTCAAAACAGGCCGCCTAACGAGACTGCTACTCCAAATAACCGAGACCGGTGTCATTCAAATCACTGACAAAAAACTGATATGCCATATAACTGCGGCTTGTTTCATTCAAATAAGCGACAAATCTCTGAAATTCCAGCCTATAGGACAAACTAAGATGTTCTGCAGAGATTCTAGCTCAAACCAGGCACGATTTTAGTTCGATTTTAATCATTTTTATGCCAGAACTACTCAGAGTGCATGAAGTGTATTGTTTAAAGACAGAATGTTAATTACACCTGGAGTGAAGGATATAAAAATTATATCACAATTACATTTTTTCTCTTCTGCTTCTGATACTGAAATACCAAACCAATTTTTTCCTTTTTTATAAAATAGTTTTCTGTTTATTTTTTTTAACAGTTAAACACTTTCACAAAAAAACTCACTTGCATTGTATATAACTTAATAAATACAGTCCAAGTATAAATATAATAAAATCAATCCTTAAAAACAGCAGTGATGGTCTCTTTATATTTAAACATTTCCCATTCCAAAACTACATTTATTTTACAAATACTATTCCAATCTTTCCCACTGTTGCAATGTATAATATCTTCATTATATTCATAATAGATCTGATATCTGATTTTTATTTTCATATCTAATCCACCATTGCTGTGTTTTTTCATTCATATTTCTTATTATATTTTTATTTATTTTATTTGGATGTATGCGATTTCTTAAAACCTTCTGGTTCTCCAGAACACACAACACCACCCAAGTAAAAAAAAGTATGCTAAGTATATTAAACCCTAGCATGCGCAAGCATACTTAAATGTACTTGCTCCAGACTAATGACTAGTATACTTGAAGTTTGCTATTTTGGAACAACTAATTTTGTACTAAGTGTATTTAAGTTGTAATTAAATTGTACAAATGCACAATTTTAAGTGTATTAAGTATACATTTGTGTGCTAAAGTGGAACAACTTTAAGTATACTTTAGTACACTTAAAGTATATGGCTGTGTGTGTACTAACGTACATACCTGACAGTAATTAATACAATTTAAGTATATATTTAATGTATTATAAGTACATTACAGCTATTTTTACTGTATTACAAATACATGATTAATATACTATGAGTATATTCTTCTTGCAGCAGTAGCATGCTGTTATACTTCTGGACAATTACAAATACTACAAAAGTACACTTTGTGGGTAATACAAATATACTGTACTTTATTGTATCATACAGTACACACAACCTTCTATAACACTGTAGCGTTCGACGCTAGCAGGGAACTTGGAGGACGAGTGAGTTTGGTGGCTACCCAATGTAATGACTGGGAGTAGTTCTCACACACACACACACACACACACACACACACACACACACACACACACACACCTATTAGCTGGAACTGGAGAACGGTAGCAGAATGCAGCACATACACACATAGAGATAGCACACATGTACACATACTCAAACTTGGCCGAAGCCACTAACCTAAACACACGTCCCAAACAGGGTGAACACAAAAAGAACACCTCCCGCAAGGCACGACGGTCGCAAGCCGCCGCCCCACCCACGCCACAATACTGTATTGCAAATGTGTTACCAGTACATTAAGTGTTTAGGATATGCTAAATGCATTTTCTACACTATAACATGTTTTTGAAAAGCATTACATCAGTAATTATGAGGCAGACTTTATTCATGAGTTCACAGATTTAATTTGCACAAGGTTACAAAAAAGCAGTTCTATAGTTTATTTGTGTTCAACAAAGGTCAGGTTGTCTTACAAACACACAAACAAAAATATAAACTGGTGTGTGAACACAGACAGACATTAGTATTAGAATCTACAGGTACAGTATTAGTTTAAACCTGGTGTGTTGATTCTGTTACACAGAGACTGAAAACAGGCCGAGAGCTACGGAGCCATTATACCACAAGCAAAGTACAAAACACATTAACAATAACACAATACACAATACATACTATAGATCAAAGTATGTACTTAATTTAAAACCGTTAAATTTACCTTATGCCGATGAAAATAAAATAATAACGATACGAACTAATGCACGCGATGATGCAGCTTCAGTCGTTAATTCAAACTAGAAGTGGAGAACTGGGGAGCCAATCAGAGAACGGACAGTCCGAATCTGCCCGCCTCCAGCCTCTGATTGGCTGGTGGGGCGCCGTCTAGTCTCCGGTTGGCTGGAATAGTCGCAAAGTTTACAACCCTGCTGCAGTTTGTGTGTCGCTTTATGACAGTGAGCGGACAGAAGAGTGAGAGAGTAAAAACATAAATTACCTTGAACGGCAAAAGTGATTTTCAGAGCGCAGGAACGAGTTTGAGATCGCGCGCGCGATGGAGAGATTCAGTGTGCAAAAACTAGTCTAAAAGCGCGCGCACGAGAGAGTAGTGCACTACATATAAGTACATATTAATAAGTACATTTACATTTAACTGATAATATACTGAGACTACCGTATATTAAAATTTGTAATCTAATGTATGCTTTCTGTACATTTGTACAATGATTATTTCGAACATATTTTTAAAAAATATACCAAAAATATATTGAAAAACAAGTTTAAATAAGTATACTTTGGAAATTAGACCAACCTTTCACTTAAAGTATATTTTCCAATAATATATTTTTGGAACGTGTACTATAATACAATTATTTTTAAGTATATTTAAAGTTTAATTCCAAAATTTGGTAAAAGCATGATGTTAGTATACTTTTTATATATTAACTGATGGTACAACTTTTTGTTAGTATATTTGCAGTGTATTATCGAGGATTTCAATATATTTGTAATACACTAAAGTGTTTTTTTTTTCACTGGGGCACTACTCTGCTTGCTCCAATGGCTTCCTGTAGCTTCCCTTATAAGATTTAAAACATGCCTAAATACAAAGCCCAGAGCAGCCAGGCACCCCCTTACCTCAAAGCTCTAATCACACCCCACAACGCACCACGTTCCCACTGATTCTCTGGAACTGGAATCCATATTAACTTAAACACATATCCTATTATACTGAACTTCCAGTCTCACACAGTATGACTGCAGATCAATCCCTGCTATCACCCAGATGAGGATGGTCACCCTGTTGAGTCTGGTTCCTATCAAGGTTTCTTCCTATTACCATCTCAGGGAGTTTTTCCTTCAGCACTGTTGCCCTCGGCTTGTTCATCAGGGGCGATCTGAGCTGCGTTTCCCAAAAGCATTGTAAGCCTAAGTAGTTCGTAAAAATTATCGTATGAATGATCTTAATATTACGGTCTGTTTCCCCAAAACCATCGTAACTTAAGTAGCACTTGAAAATCTTTGTAGATCTATGAGTTCTCTGGAGTAATCGTAAAGCCTCGGGCATCGTAAGGAGACAGAATTATGAGGGTGCCTGCTGGACAACCGGCAAATTGCACCTTAAATTTACTTCTCTTCAAAGTCATTTTTCATTTTACTTGTACGTATTTATTTATTCATTTCTATTTTCTACTCATTACACAATTCAATATAGAAATAAAAATGAATAAAGAAATAAAATTTAAATGACATAATAAATGTTAGAATGAAAAACAAAAGTACACTGTAGTATATGGACATTTCGAGGGTACAGTACAAATGTATTTAATAGAAAATATTTAACGTGCTTTAAAGATGACACAAATAAAGGATGACTTCCTGGCGTGCATGAAACCCAGCCATGTATTGAACATGTCTTGGTTGAGCATCATGAAGTCTCATCTCGACTACATTCTCTTCCTCCACCTCTTCATCTTCCTCCGTGACGTCCAAGGGCATTCTTGCCCTCAGTGCAATGTTGTGCAACATAGCTGTTACTGTTATTACAGCACAGCACTTTTTTGGCACAAAGAGAGCTCCACGTCCTCTAAAATAATATTAATTTCTTCTTTTTGAAAAATGTCTTCTCTTTGTTTTTTGGTTTCAGCCATTTTGCTAATTTCTCCACCCATGGGTATGTCCTTATTTAAATTTTCTCCTATTAGCAAATGCACTTCAGGTGAAGATAATTATCATCAAGGCTAAACTTTTCAAAAATAAACGTAAGAGCTTATTTATTTATGTTCTTATTTATTTTTTTATTTTTATGTGAGATAAGCAATTGTTGGTAAAGAAATTGATAATTCTACTTAAATAATTAAGGTTTCATATAAATATAAAAAATTATGCTGTTAAAACTGTTAGAATTTGTTTTATGCGAGATTGGAGCAAGACAGTGTTTCTACAGAACGACATTTCCAGTTAATTTATGTTTTTAAACTTGCTCAAGAAGAAATTACAGAACTTTTGATGTTATTCGAGTCGAATATACATTCACACAAGTAGAAAAAAATGGAAATCAAAGTTTAGATGGATTGCTAAAACAGCATGTGCAACAATGACGAGCCATTCTACAGTGTGACATTTCAGCACGTGACCAACAGATATATCTCTAACCCTAACCCTAGTGACTCCTAAGTAACACTTATAGCAGGGCTACTTGCAATTGTGTTAAGTGCATGTTTGGGAAACGCACGTGAAACAATAACGAACATTCTCAAAATGACTCGTAGAAAACGCTCTTAAGCGCTAAGACCAATCGTTATCGGGAAACCGGGCCCTGATCATTTTGATTCATACACATTTCATACACACTCAAATATTTTTTGTGTGTAAAGCTGCTTTGCGATAATGTTAATTGTTAAAAGAGATTAAAATAAAAATTTTATTGAATTCTCCAGCACTGCTTGACTGGTCCCACCGTCACTCAGAGAGTTAAGAATGACCTGCATTTAGAGTACAGTGTAACCTTGGATTACGAGCATAATTCGTTCCAGAAGCAGGCTCATATTCCAAATCAAATGGAATTTTCCCCTTAAGAAATAATGGAAACTTAAATAATTCGTTCCACAGGACAAAAAATAAATACATAAAAATAATTAACACAAAATATTAAAAATAAAGCTAATTATTCTGCACTTTACCTTAAAAAAAATAAAAAATCCAGACAGATAATTGTTTCCGTTTGTGCGCACAGGTGCTGTGTATGTGTGTGTGAATCTAAAGTAAGGAGCCCCTCCCCTTTCGCCCTTCTCCTCTTTCACAGTTATCCTTCCTCCACCCTTTTCACACACACACACACACACACACACACACACACACACACACACACACACACACACACACACACACAACGGAAACACTGTTTTATCGGAAAAATAAACAAGAAATCTCTCTAATGACACTCAATTGAGCGACACACTAATGGAATCACTGATCCATCCATCCATCCATTTTCTTCTGCTTATCCGAGGTCGGGTCGCGGGGGCAGCAGCTTCAGCAGGGATGCCCAGACTTCCCTCTCCCTGGCCACTTCTTCCAGCTCTTCCCAAGGCATTCCCAGGCCAGCCGAGAGACATAGAACCTCTAGCGTGTCCTGGGTCTTCCCCGGGGTCTCTTTCCGGTGGGGCATGTCTGGAACACCTCACAAGGGAGGCGTCCAGGGGGCATCCTAAATAGATGCCCAAGCCACCTTATCTGGCTCCTCTCGATGCGGAGGAGCAGCAGCTCTACTCTGAGCCCCTCCCGGATGACTGAGCTTCTCACCCTATCTCTAAGGGAGAGCCCAGACACCCTGCGGAGGAAACTCATTTCGGCCGCTTGTATTCGCGATCTTGTTCTTTCGGTCACTACCCACAGCTCATGACCATAGGTGAGGGTAGGAACGTAGATCGACTGGTAAATTGAGAGCTTTGCCTTTTGGCTCAGCTCCTTCTTCACCACGACAGACCGATACAGAGCCTGCATCACTGCAGATGCTGCCCTGATCCGCCTGTCGATCTCCCGTTCCATTTTACCCTCACTCGTGAACAAGACCCCGAGATACTTAAACTCCTCCACTTGGGGCAGGATCTCACTCCCAACACTGAGAGGGCACTCCACCCTTTTCCGGCTGAGGACCATGGCCTCAGATTTGGAGGTGCTGATTCTCATCCCAGCCGCTTCACACTCAGCTGCGAACAGATTCAGTGAGAGCTGTAGGTTGCAGGATGATGAGGCCAACAGAACAACGTCATCTGCAAAAAGCAGTGACCCAATCCTGAGCCCACCAAACTGTACCCCCTCAACGCCCTGGCTGCGCCTAGAAATCCTGTCCATAAAAATTATGAACAGGATCGGTGACAAAGGGCAGCCCTGTCGGAGTCCTACTCTCGCCGGAAACAAGTCCGACTTACTACCGGCAATGCGGACCAAGCTCCGACACCGGTTGTACAGGGACCAGACAGCCCTTAACAGGGAATCCGATATCCCATACTCCCGGAGTACCCCCCACAGGACTCCCCGAGGGACATGGTTGAATGCCTTCTCCAAGTCCACAAATCACATGTAGACTGGTTGGGCAAACTCCCATGCCCCCTCCAGGACCCTGCTAAGGGTGTAGAGCTGGTCCAATGTTCCACGACCTGGACGAAAACCACACTGCTCCTCCTGAATCCGAGGTTCGACTATCCGACGGACCCTCCTTTCCAGGACCCCTGAATAGACTTTCCCGAGGAGGCTGAGGAGTGTGATCCCTCTGTAGTTGGAACACACTCTCCGGTCCCCCTTCTTGAAGAGGGGGACCACCACCCCGGTTTGCCAGTCCAGAGGCACTGTCCCCGATCTCCATGCAATTTTGCAGAGACGTGTCAACCATGACAGCCCTACAACATCCAGAGCCTTGAGGAACTCCGGGCGGATCTCATCCACCCCCGGGGCCCCGCCACCACGGAGCTTTTTGATCACCTCGGCAACCTCGGCCCCAGAGATGGAAGAGTAAACCTCTATGTCCCCAGACTCTGCTTCCTCATCGGATGGCATGTTGGTCGATTTAAGGAGGTCTTCGAAGTACTCCCCCCACCGACACACAACGTCCCGAGTCGAGGTCAGCAGCGCACCATCCCCACTATACACTGTGTTGGCCGTGCACTGCTTTCCCCTCCTGAGATGCCGGATGGTGGACCAGAATCTCTTCGAAGCCATCTGGAAGTCATTCTCCATGGCCTCCCCAAACTCCTCCCATGCCCGTGTTTTTGCCTCAGCAACCACCGAAGCTGCATTCCGCTTGGCCTGCCGGTACCTATCAGCTGCCTCCGGAGTGCAACCAGCCAAAAAGGCCCAGTAAGACTCCTTCTTCAGCTTGATGGCATCCCTCACCGCCGGTGTTCACCAACGGGTTCTTGGGTTGCCACCACGACAGGCACCGACCACCTTACGGCCACAGCTCCGGTCGCCCGCCTCGATAATGGAGGCGCGGAACATAGTCCATTCGGACTCAATGTCCCCCACCTCCCCCAGGACGTGGTTGAAGCTCGTCCTGACAGGGGACTCTGCCAGACGTTCCCAGCAAACCCTCACAATACGTTTGGGTCTACCAGGCCTGACCAGCATCCTACCCCACCAACGAAGCCAACTCACCACCAGGTGGTGATCAGTTGACAGCTCCGCCCCTCTCTTCACCCGAGTGTCCAAGACACGATCATCGAACTGCGGCCTAGGGTGTCCTGGTGCCAGGTGCACATATGGACACCCTTATGCCTGAACATGGTGTTCGTTATGGACAATCCGTGACGAGCACAGAAGTCCAATAACAAAACACCGCTCTGGTTCAGATCGGGGGGGGGGGGGGCGTTCATCCCAATCACGCCCTTCCAGGTCTCACTGTCATTGCCCACATGAGCATTGAAGTCCCCCAACAGAACGATGGAGTCCCCAGGAGAGACGTTCTCTAGCGCCCCCTCCAGAGACCCCAAAAAGGGCGGGTACTCCAAACTGCTGTTCGGCGCATAAGCGCAAACAACAGTAAGGATCCGTCCCCCCACCTGAAGGCGGAGGGAGGCCACCCTCTTGTCCACTGCGGTGAACCCCAATGTACAGTCCCCGAGCCGGGGGGCAATAAGTATGCCCACACCTGCTCGTCGCCTCTCACCGGTGGCAACTCCAGAGTAGAAGAGAGTCCAGCCCCTCTCAAGGTTCCAGAGTCCAAGCTGTGCGTCGAGGTGAGTCCAACTATATCTAGCCGGAACTTCTCAACCTCACGCACTAGCTCAGGCTCCTTCCCTGCCAGAGAGGCGACATTCCATGTCCCTAGAGCCAGCTTCTGCAGCCGAGGATCAGACCGCCAAGGCCCCTGTCTTCGGCCACCGCCCAGCTCACACTGCACCTGACCTCTTTGGCCCCTCCTACAGGTGGTGAGCCCATGGGAAGGGGGACCCACGTTGCCTCTTCGGGCTGTGGGTGCAGGCCCGACCACCAGGCGCTCGCCATCGGGCCCCACCTACAGGCCTGGCTCCAGAGGGAGGCCCCGGTGACCCACGTCCGGGCGAGGGAAAACGTTTTCCAAGGGTTTTAATCATCATAAGAGGTCGTCTGAACCACTCTTTGTCTGTTCCCTCACCTAGGACCAGATTGCCATGGGTGACCCTGCCGGGGGCATGAAGCCCCCGACAACATAGCTCCCAGGATCATTGGGACAAGCAAACCCCTCCACCATGATAAGGTAGTGGTTCAAGGACGGGGGAATCACTGATATAAAGTAAAAATAAAACAAATTAAGCTGCACTTTACCTTTGAAAAGAATCGCGACAGAGCAGTGTTTCTGTGTAGAGCAGAGAGAAAGAGGGTGCGTGTGTGTGTGTCTGTGAAAGCGAAAGTAGGAGGGATCTCATTGGACATCGTGCCACACACACACACACACACACACACACACACACACACACAGAGATCCCTCCTACTTTCGCCTTCACAGACACACACACACAGCTCCTGCTCTTTGTGTCTTTTCACACAGGCACAAAGAGCAGGCTGAGCCTTGAGCAGAGAGAGAAAATGGATCTTTAACCTCTCTGATCAGATTTGCTTTTGCTTTACACATGCGCTGTACACACACGCATACAGACACAAGATAAAATATGTTTTACACAAACACACACACGTGGCCACAGTGCTATAGTAAACACGCGTGGATGTTGATAATACCAGTAAGAGATGCGCACTAAGACCCATCAGGGGAGACGATCACCCACAATTCCGCATTGCAAGAGAAACTCTGTGATCACATGATGCTCGGCGTCAAAACAAGAAACGCATGAGTGATACATGATACTTGGTACTCGTAAATCAAGGCTTGTTTGTTTTCCAAAATTTATAAAAAATCTTTGCTCATCTTGTGGAACACTCGCAAACCGTGTTACTCGCAATCCGAGGTTCTACTGTATTTTAAGGTTCTGGCACATACACGGTGGAATGAAACTGCTGTACAGAGTCACTGACGATCTCTATATGACGTCTGAAGACCTACCTGTTTCTTAGATATTTGGGTTAGCACCCAACCCGAAAAAAATAAGTGTTTGACTGATGGAAATTCCAGTTAGTAACCTAGGGAACTAGTGTAAGGATATATTTATTGATGAAAACTTCAAAGCACTTATGTAAGTTGCTCTGGGTAAGGACGTCTGCCAAATGCTGTAAATGTAAATGAAAAACTTTTTAGCATATTGTTGGGTTTAATATAGTGTATTTGGTTGTGTCCTTGGATATCTGAGTGTGTATTGGGGTATTTATGTTGTTTTGAGGTATCTGGGGGTCTATATTTAAATGTATAGGATTGTCTTGGGGTATCTGGGAAAAAATCTATAAATAAATTGTAAATAATCACAGAATATCCATTCATTAATTTATCTTCTATACCACTATTCAGGGTCACCGGGGCCTGAAACGAATCCCAGGATACTTTGTGTATGAGGCGGGGTACACCCTGGACAGGGTGCCAATCCATCACATGGCACACACAGGCGCACACTCACTACAGAATTTTGGGAATGCCAAATAACCTGCATAATCTGCATGTCTTTGGACTGTGGGAGAAAACCCAGCAAGCATAAGGAGAACATGTAAACTTCATGCACACAGAGCCGAAGAGAGAATCGAACTCTTGACCTTGGAGGTGGGAGGCCACAGCACTACACACTAAATTACAGTGCTGCTCAATCACATAATATATTCAAATAATTTTGTGACACTTATTCGCCCTATTCGGACGGGACTAGTTTTACAGGGGGTCGCTAGAGGAATTTCTGTTTCACAGACGTACTTTGTGATTTTAATCCCGTCCGAATCTGCCATGTCTGTCTTTCTCTCACGACCTCTGTCCTCTGATAAATCTAAACCCGTCCGAATGCGAATGTCTGTGATAGCCGAATTTTTTTTTTTTCAAAAACGCGTTTTCTTTTGTGTTTTGGTCAACGTGAACTACGTACTATCTCTAGCGCGCCTGTATTCAAGTTTGCGCACCAACGCAATCCACGCATCCTGGACATGTGGTCTTGTGCAACGCCCACATGTAAAACACAGACACTCCTACCTCCATAATAAACACGGAGATGTTAGTCCCGTCCGAATGCATACATGAATTGACAGACGTCGTCTGAAAAAACGTCGTTTGGAAAACTAGTCCCGTCCGATTAGGGCTTTAGATATGAAATTAATTATATTAAACCACATTTCTTGAAAATAAATTAATGGTGTTGTATATTAAAATTAGGCAATAATGTGGCAACTGTAAAATAACTTAAGTTGGTAGATTAAAATCAAATTTTAGTAAACAGTTAAACAGGTTAAAAACAATAGAACTTGTAATAAACACTAATAAATGTATTGCACTATATTTCAGTTAAACAGTGTCATAATGAAAGCTACTACACTTTACTGCTGTGATTTGAAAGGGGTTGGCACCTTCAATACCTTTAGGACATGTTTTTACCTAGAACGATATAATTATCGTCCATTTATTACTCTAATCCATTTTAAAGACGCATTAAAGTAAAGTAAAGATGTAGCAGATACAGTAAGGGTACCACTCCAGCAACAAGGATAATGTACACTTTAATAAAATTTTTCTGAGAAAACATGAGGTTGGAATTTTACTTTTTCCTCCTAAATCCATTACTTCAGTTTGTCCAGTGCGAATATTCAGACTGAACAAATCAAGGTTTGAAAAAACAGCATAATAATATTATTAATATTAATATTAGAAGTTTGACCCCCTTTAAACAAACCTGTCTTCTGACTTCAAAAACTTTCCGTCTGAACACATATACACTCATGAAGACAGAGTGATACTATGACAGTGAAGAAATAAGAAAGTCAGCGAAGCAGAACCTAGGATTATTTTACATCTGAGTTCTAATGACTCATTTTAATCTCAGATTTAAAATCCAATTTAAATGCATCTGGATTTAAGTGACACTGAACACACACTTTAAACATTAAAACTTAAATGAGCTCTGTGTGTGTGCGTGTGTGTGTGTGTGTGTGTGTGTGGTTAAAGAGTCATATTAACAGCTGTAGAAGTTTAACTCCTGCAGAGTGAAAATATATTTTACATTCATTTTAAAAGATTAATCTGTATCTCTATTTCATTTAGAAAGCACACACAGCATCATCCTGGGAATGTCTAATAACATTATAAAAGGTTAAATATAACAAAATTAAATTAAATTAAATTAAATTAAATTACATTTAATTTAATTTAATTTAATTTAATTTAATTTAATTAAAAAGGGTTAGATAGAAGTTGTGTCACTTGGGTAAATGAAAAATGAAAATTATATGAATAAACTAAAATAAATAAAGTGTTTGTAACTGTATCATTGGATTTGATTAATATGAAAGAAAGAAAATATTTAAATGTTATTATTTATTTAAAAATAAAATATGAATATTTGCACAAAACATTTGCATTAAATAAATGTATAAAATATTAACAAATAAGCCAATGAATGAATGTGAATTTGCAGGTGCAAAACTGAGTTGTTTTTAAAATAAAATAAAATAAATTAGAATTAAAAATAAAATAAAATGCCAAAAGCTACCAGTTTCGAGACAAAGTTCGATTGAATATAATACAAATTCAAAATTAATAATACAAAGAAAGTTGCTTGTGAGTATGCAAGAGTAACAGCAGTTTCTAATGAGAAAAAAAAGAAGATCAGAATGAAATTAAATTGAACCAAATTAAAGATTGGTTTAAAGTTACATTTGCAGGAATTTGTTCCATTTCGGAAATCAGGTCCCCAGAGATGACCCGAGGAGCACGAGCCCCGCCCTGCACCCTGACCCGAACTGCCCCGGGATTAGTGACCGCGAGCGCGCGCTGCAGCTCATCAAGTTTTTTTTTTAATGAAGAAATTCCGGCGCAGGAGGAGAGAGGAGAGAAACCCGGTGTGTGATGAGACATACAGACTGATCCTGCTGAACAAAGGAAGATGTGTGTGTGTATATGTGTTTGGCCTGGCTTTATTAAATGACCTCACTCATATCGAGCTGACTCTTTCTTTCTCTCTCTCTCTTTTAGTTTTCACTTTAAATTTCGACGTCCGGATTGTGACGTCATCATGCGTCGGGCAATTGATGAAAAAAACACTCGCACACCTTTCCTACCTGTCTATGCGTGATGTCGCGTTTACGACTAAAACAATGACATTACTTATTACTATCCAGTTTTTTTTAAAAGAGAGAAACAAAGATATAACCAACATTTGGGTTAAAACAAATAAAAGTATATGAAAGACTTCCAACTCGGGAACAATAATAATTATTAAAATTTCCAATAATAAAAAGCTAAACAAACAACAAGAGACAAAAGCATTTCAGAATAAAATAAATAAGTAGAAATAGATATTCCCCATTTATAAGAACAATAAAATATGAATTAGATAAAAGATTTAGATTAGATTAGATAAATCTCATAGATTTTTTTATTTTATATCAGAAATTAAAACAAGCGATTTAGTAATTTGTTTTCGATAATTTTGAAAACCCACTGACAATGAATTTCCTTTACAAAGTTCTTTGACTTCTTGCTGTTATTTATACCTTTTCTAAACACCGTAATTGGAAATTTGTTACCAAAATGCCTACAGCTCAGATTTCTTAAAAAATGCGAGTCAGCCCCTGAAAACTCTCTGGATACTTCCCATCTAATAGCAGGATGACATATGCTTGTTACTCTGTCCAGTAAAATTTGCCAATTAAAGGTTTCATAAAATATATATTTAAAATGTAATGAATCAATCATAGATATAGCCTTATTTAAGGTTGTAGCTGCCTGGATTAAAATGACACCGTGTTGTAATTAAAGAGCTGCATTTTGTTTATGATTGTTCGATCTTATTCCTACAATACCTACTTAACCACCAGAAGCGGAATACAACCGGATTGAATTGCTCTAATCATAATGAAGCGGTTCATATAGAAAGAAATTAAAATGGAAAGACATGAAATAAAAAAGTCAGGACTTTTTTAATTCAGTTAACTTTCATCTGTAAATTAGACTCTATATGAAACTGAGTTCATGACGTAAGTAGATTTCAGTGAACAGGACAGAGAGCCGAGACTTCCGGCTGGGTTTGTATAAAAATAATAATTCTCACCTGCAAAAGCAGGTAGGTGTGTGTGTGTGTGTGTGTGTGTGTGTGTGTGTGTGTGTGTGTGTGTGTGTGTGTGTGTGTGTGAGAGTGAGAGAGAGAGAGATCAGATACTTCAGCTTTTATATGAGCATACAGAACGAAAAATCAGTTGGTGTGAATTATTATTATTATTATTATTATTATATGTGTATGAAGTTACCATATTTAATACATTTAGATCCGAACAGAATGGTGATTAGGGTTAAGAAGGGGATAAATAAACAAATAAATTAATAAATAAATCTTACTGATGAAGTGTGGTGTGGTGAAGCAGGATGGAGGTTTCACTTCCTGACGTGTTGATGGCGTGGATGAAGGTCAGGAGTGATGTGGTGTGTTGTACCTCCTCCTGACACTCTCTCTCTCTCTCTCTCTCTCTCTCTCTCACACACACACACACACACACACACGTATTTTCGTACACACACCCTTCTTTCACACTTCAGCATCTGCCTCGCTCATTACCGCGGAACAAAAAAGCGGATGAGACACACACACACACACACACACACACACAGCAGCACTTCCTCTCCGCCATGAAGCTTCTGCTACATATTCATCTCCACTACACTGATAAAGATGTCGAAGTGATGCTAAAGCCAAAAGTCATGCTCTCTTTCTCTCTCTCTTACTCACAAACACACACACGCGCTCACATACACATACATACACTCAAACGCACTTCCTTTATGTCTTTGATTCATCTCTGTACTTCATTCTAATGTTAAAGCTAACCGTATATTAGAGAGAGAGAGAGAGAGAGAGAGAGAGAGAGAGGG